>BFEA01000586.1:67246-77887 GCA_003427395.1 Chara braunii
GGGAAGTATTTGGTCCTTGTTCGTGCAAGTCCCAGTTTGCACGCACCCTCTTACTAACAGAACTCTAAAACTAACCACTAAACTCCAATTCCAACTCTACCATCCTAATCGCAGCACGTCAAAACCTCTCAAACGAATCTTCTCTCACTCGATTTCATCCATAAATGAGTGAGATACACATTTCTTTCTCCTCACCTCTATCGCTCCCGCCATCGCCTCGCGCAACTATTTTCTTTTCTAACTCCATTTCTACTAACCTTTAACTAGATCTGACCTCCTATCCTAACTCGCAGAGCCCCAAAACCCCCACATTCATCCTCCACTCATTCGATTCCGTATAGAATCGAGTGAGCACCTTACCTGTGACTGCGCCCGACTTAACCATCGCCATCTTCATTCTTCACTGCACCTGGCGCGGTATGCCGCCCGGGTTCATGTGGCCGTTTTGCCACCCGGTTGGCTCTGCTGCCTTTCTCTGGCTGCTGCCCGTGGCTCCCTAGTGCCTTTGTGCCCGTAACCGTGCCACCTCGCTTTGCACTTCTCCTCCCTACCTGCGCTCACCTTCCTCCGCAGCTGCGCACCTAGCTCGCTCCGCGTCCAGGTTCGTGCCCCTCCTCTGCTGCTTGCCGCTCTGCTGTACCACTCCCAGCGCCCTGTTTTCCTCGCTGCCCCGTCCCGGTCGCACTGTGCACAGCCGGCGTCCAAACCCGTTCTCTCCTCCGCTCGCTACTGCGCAACGCTGCCCGCTGCTCTGCCTTATTTCCCCCTTAGCGCTGCGCCCCGCTGCTTTCTCCCTTACCGCGCATGCATTTAGCACGCCATCCCGTCCCGGTTCCTCCCCTGACTGCTTCCATGCTCCTCCCACCGCAGCGCGATCTCCCGACAATACGGTTGGGGATGGGCTTGCTGCGGACCAGTCGGCACGACCCCCCCCCCCCGCCGTCTGCTGTACTTAGTTGGACTTCCAGCCCTTCCTGCTCCGCTACACCACCCCCTTTTCCCCACAACGCTTCCCTCTACCCTGCTTAGAGCCCGTTGCCCTTTCGGGCGCCTGACAGTCAGGCCCCACTCATACGGCTGGCCGCGGAGTGAGGGTGCGGCCTGCTCTAAGGCCCATCTTGGAGCATGGGCCTTGATGAATTAGCCCCAGTACGGCTTTCGGTGGCAACAACAAATGCTAAGACGGGGACTCCGGCGGCCGCAATGGGGAAAGGGCATCGTGCGGGCAACCCTTACAGTCCGCGGTCCGCCCCGATGCAAGCCCCGTCGTCTTTGTGCCCGCGTGGGCACACGCGCTCAATGCCCTCGTTTGTCGCGACGGCGACCCGTGCCCGACGACGGCCTCGATGATCGAGGCAGAAATAATAAGAACAATTAAGTGAATAATAAGGAATCGAAAATAAACGCCCCTCATCCACTAGCCCATAACGCCGCATACACCCAGGCTGCGCATGGTCACCCTTCGCCTTGAATACCCCGCGCGCGCCGCTCCTCCAGGCGAGGATCCAACAACGGGCGAGGCCGAGGTCGCGCGGCTTGCGGAAACCAAGCCAAATACCCTTGTACGGGTATTTGGTACGACAGTCTTCCCGGACCCTATTAGGCGACGTCCCCGTCGCAACAAGCAATCACGATGAGTATTTCCCACATACAGTTATAAGAGGAAATACATGGTAACTTCCTCAGCCTTTAGCTCGTCGCTAAACTCGATTAAGACAGTCATTAAGCTCTAACAACTCTATACCTCGGTTTCTTGAGACAATGATGACAAAAGTCAAAGATCGAAAATACTATTCAGTTCTTGATAAAAAAGATAGAAGTCTACAATAGCCGAATAATCGGCTATGCACAAACTCTCTTCCATTTCTAACTTAACAAGGTGGATAAACCCACTTTCCACCCACCATAATCACAGACGGGGAGCCATCCAAAGACAAAATCAGGACTACCACACTTCTGGTCTCTTTGAGCGATGTTTTATCGCGCCGGACACACTGATCACCCCACCACTGGCTAAGACTCAGACCCAGTGGTGGGTCCAATTTTCAGGGCCTCAGTCTCCAGGTAGGTTCTTCACCTTTCACCCATCAATTGGTCAATCTCAACCGATCAATATACTCTTTCTACAAGCTCTCTCTAAAAAAAAATACCTCATTGTGGGATCTAATCAGATACCTCAACCTTTCAGCTAATCTAGAAGATCGGGGTGTTCGTCCCCGTCATACATACCACAAATGTGCCTTATGGGCAGGGCCCCGTTAAGCCCAGTCTCACTAGGCACTTTTACCATTCAAAAGCCACTCATTTTGTTAACTCATCAAAGGTATGGGTGATAATATTCACTTAGTCTTTCAAAATAAAGAAAATCACCCCTCCTTCTCATGAATCTACCTTTACGAGTGGGATCCTTCACTTTGTCACACATTTTGTCAATCAAACCCATAGATTTTGCTTAGTGAGCGACTCTCATAATCTTCCTCCAAATAAAGCTTCAACGCCACTTTCAATCAAGACTATAACCGATTGGAGGGCCCCATAACCAGGCCGATCCTTCCTGTCGTAGATGACGCTCCAACCGGCTATTAGTCAAAACTTTTAGCTCTTCTCAAGGAGTCTTAATCATGGAAGTCCCCGTCACAGACTAGACCGCTTGTGGCCCATAATAAGTTGAGTAAAGGACTCACAACCAGCCTTACCAGCTTTTACGTGACTACGCAAGCGGGGATGCCGAATTGAACGGATCTTTCCTTACCCCCTGCCACACACAGAACCACCCGGGACTCACAGCCACTGGCCGGGTAAGGGCTTTCTTACATGACAGGTTTCCCTGCCGCAGATGACACGCTTACTGACAACTAAGGCCCAGCAGAGTGGAACTGCCGATTTGGCTGGAGATAATACTCTAACTCCATAAAAATTCTTTCTAAGCCACCCCCTTTCCTCTCAAGGGTGAGCCTGACCTAATAATTCTTAAGACTCCTTCCACTCTAAGGGAGAATTATCCATAAAAACCTCTCAGCCATCCTCCCACTCATGGATGGATTCGTTTATATAACCTTAAACATTCTTCACCAAAAAATACCCCTCAAACTTTATCAGGCCGCCCTTGGGCATAACCTCTCTCTTAATGTGATTTTTTGGACTCTTTGAGCCTTCCAGAAATATCCCGCAAATAATCACGCTCCCTTTGCTTTACCATTAATTAAAGTAATACACAAAAAGCTCACAAGGCCACTTTGGTGAGAATGCCAATGACAACCGAAACACGCACGATCCTGCAACTCGAGGGAACCAAAACTCATATCAAAAATTAATTCCAAGAAGAAAATAAGGTCATCCCAAGTCTCACATCCTCACAAATCTCGAATTATCACAAATTCATATCCCAATCAACAAAAGACCTTGTATATCGTATCATACAGGTCCTATACGCAAAAATAGTATCAAGTGTTCTCGCACAATGGGGTATGCGTTTAACGTATGGACGACAATTTCTTAACCGATCTCCACTCTTATTTGACAAAAGCTAAAGCCAACTTGAAGAGAGGATAATCAGATCCAGAATATATGCACAACCCCAAAAAGTAAAACGCACCCTCGATATCAGAAATATATACAAGAAGGGGCCTATATCTCATAAAACTCACAGGCTCGGTAAAAACAAAATAAACAAATAATCGCTCATTAATTCCACCAATCGAGCCTATCGCACTGTCATGGTTTGTTAGTCACTTAAGATCGTTGACACTATTCTCACCTAGACAGACAACCTCACCCCTCAATTCCTTTCTTCACCGTCTTACATCTGCGAGGGGTATGACCAGTCTTCCCACAACAAGCACATACTACCCTCGCCCACCTTTCTCATCCTCTTCTATTCCTTCGTCCAGTTCGACTTATAGCTGATGATGTTCCCTCGTTGTCACACTCCTTACTAAGATCAGATGCAGTGTGCAACAGGGTCATACCAACTTCTCCCTGAACTCTTTGCTCCCCTGTTCCCTTCTCGCTTGGAGCGCCAAGTGTCCTCTCACAGGTATGGGTTGCAGCAACCCTTACGTTAGCCGGTATCTCTTTTCTCTCATCTACGGACTCAATTTTCTTCTCTCTGCTCCATCTGTGATTTCGCCTGACGATCTCAACGCCCTTCTGAGTTCCATCTTTCTTAGCATCAGAGGTGCCTACTGCCGGATCATTCGACCCCTTTTTAAACGCACTCTTCTCACTATCCAACGCCTTCCTTCTTTTTCTCGCTTCTCGCAGGGTATGACAGAGATACTGGTCAAAACCCTCCTGTTCAAGGTTTTCTCGGATCTTGTCCTATACTAGTCTCCCCTCTGTTCCACGAATCAACTCTCGCTGTTCTGCATTCATGAAGTTCATGAGGAAGACAAAGCATTTGTCATGTTCTGATAATGCCAAGACCTTACGCGATGCACGTTCATACTCTGCCAGGAAGTGCCCCACTGACACATAACTATACCGGTCTATCTTCTCAAGATCGTCTTTGGTCAACTGTTCCTCACCTAGCCGGTATTTATTCCACATGTCATCATAAAACTTGTTCCATGACGTCCCTGCCCTTCTAATCAACCCATTGACCTCCCCGTGCAGACTTAAATGAACATACTTTACAACCTCCTTCAACATCTGCTCCTCATTCCATTTGCAATGAGCTGCTATCTGCCCAAACCTTTCGAGGAAGTCAGAGACATGATAACCCTTAAAAAAGTCGATCTCAACCTTGGGCAGGCCGTTTCGCTCCCAATCTCGCATACCCAGTAGAGAGGCAAGCTCCTCGACCCCAATTCTTCCTTGAGGCTCCTCCATCTCGAGCTCCCTCGACCCCATCACATGTTGAACAACAACGAGCGACGTTAGGGTCGAGACTCGAGGGAAGTTACGCAACTAAATCTAATGCAGAATATATCCCACTAAAATCATTCCGTTCTCATCATGAAGGCTCACATAAGAATCTATTCAGAATAACAGCGTTACCGAAGAGAGTCTTTAAATAAGTATCMATTTAAAACAAAACATAAATATTCACTAATAGATCCTTCCAATCATAACTCAGGCATTAACCACTTATAGTTTCTATTATCAAGGCGGGACACAATATACATACGTCACGTAGGTGGATACTCCAATCATGAGTCCAAAATGCAGTACAACCCATGATTAAATATACTCACGACAATAATCACAACATAATGAGCACAACTTATTGACAAAAGTTGTGACTGAAGAACACGACAATCCTTAATAAACAACCACATGAAACCAACTCAACTGCCAATTATATAACAAGGTAATCCTCACAATATTTTATGAGGCAAAAATTAAGATTAGCAATGAGTAAATAAGTTAAACATGATACAGTTGTTACCCCTTCAATTTTTAAGCGAAGCATATATTAAAGAGAGGCGGTGTAATCCTCATAAGATAACATCTCGACTCTTGAGCCCCGCTCTAAAGATCAAGCCTCACCGCATCCCTCTCCGATTCCAGCGCTTGTACCTCACTGCCCCTATCATGGTCAAGTGGACAACCCCATTCGTACTTATCAAGGCAACGAGGAGCGAACTCGCACCTTTACAAATATGGTGGCCCTACTTGGCAAGAGACGAGTTTAGGTCGCTACCCCAGATCCACTCTCACTAAGCAGTAACTGTTTCACCTGGCCATCACAGCTTCAGCGAGGTAGCAAGTCCTCCCTCTTTTCTCAACAGATAATGTAGTTACTCTCCCATCACAGGAGAGACAACAACACCCCACTTATGGACCAGGAACATAGTTCCGACGTGGGTCTTACTATCAGTTTCGAGACTAATAACCGCTTCCTTAAGCTTCAGCGAGGGAATAGCAATTCAAGAATGCACTTCCACTGAGGACAAAATATACACGCTGACTAACCACTTCTCGGAAGAACCACCTTCCACAGAAGCAAGTCACCCTATTCACCCCTGGTCCCATGCCAGATGTGGGTTTCATGCAGAACCTATGTCCTCGTGGAAGGCAGTCCATACATACGCCATCAATCTGACATCAAACAAAACACAATGGAAACACATATATAGAGGCAACCAAACAAACAATCACAAACACCATATATACATACATCATATATAATTAACACATAGGCCTCTTTTCAGACTACCCAAACTGCTATCATAGTGGTTACTACTTCTCGAGATTTACCGATAGTTAGCCAGACAGTCCGCAAACGACTCAAATCATCTCCAACTCGCACTATCGTAGAGCCTAATCATCATACTGGCCGTAGTACCTCTCATATCACATCTCAGTCTGGGCTCAAGGAACGATTTTTTACAACTTAACTCCTCACTTCGCACTTTATCAGTCATTCCCTCACCCATGATGTTCCCGTGTTAGCAATATTCTTTAAAGCGGGGGTCATATGATTAGGGGGAGATGCCCCAACTTAACTCAATTACCTCCCACGGCAGGATTAGTACTATAATCTCACCATGGGTCAACTAGCCTTGGATTCCGACAATCGGCACACTCAGTAATGCTAGTGCCGCCGCACTCATCCTAAGTCGAATCGAGCCTGCGAGGCACCCTCCGGACTTCAACTCCAATCTTTCGCTTACTAGTCGCAGCGCATAGTCAAGGCGCTTATCGATCTCAAGCAACCCTTGCTGCATCACTCAAACCCCACTCCCGGAATTAACCCTTACTTCATGCTTTATCCAATATCATATACGATCAACCACTTTCTCCTAACTCAGTCAATGGAGCAGAAGCGGTCATTCTCCGCAGGTTATCAGCCTGCCCCGAATCAAGGCTCGATTTCTAGGGACCTCTCCGTCTTTACGGTACTTCAATCGACAATCAAAATATTAGCCAATCGCTCAAACAAGTCTATCAAAACTTCTTATTTGCCTATTTCTCTCTTTTATACCTGGATGTCGTTCCACCAGGGACAACGGTAGGCAGCCGTTATCCCCGGCAACGACGCCACCTGTCGAGCGCATCGGTCCGGCATCGCACGCGGCAGCGCGGGACCCTCTCGGCCGCGTCACGCAGGAGTTGGACCAACCTCGTCACGAATATACAAATGGAGCTTCCTTAGGCCGCTCCGGCCGAGTGCGCCAGCCATACCTCTCGCGAGCCCCTACGACAGGATAGGGCCTACGCGAGGCACAACTTACCTCCACCTTACGAGAGCTGTCACCTCCCTTCGGTGAGCGTATCCCTGCCGAGCTACCAGTCCACAATACGAAAGCTCATCAGTTGCAATCGCAGAGGTGGACCAGCCGAGGGCGTTTCTCGTTCGCTGTAGCATAGGGGGTACGTGCGGTAATACGCCTATCGGACCCGCACGCGAACCGGCATCTTGGGGGGCTGAAGTCCCAAGTGCGACTCATCGTCGGTCGACTAGGACGCATCCCACACACCACGCGCACACCACTCTAACAACCACAACGCAACAACACACGCACATACATACGAAACGGTACAACACAACCAACGCGACAAAGCTCCTAGCCCCTCGAGAGCCATCCAATAACTTTCTGACGCGGAAATCGGATAGGAGTAGCGCGCGAGACTTAGTATAAAACAGCGCGGACGCAGGACCTACTTATATCGACTAGCAATGCAAACGTAAGCAAGCAGTCGCAATGATGGCGTACCATGTAGTACCCATACTGACGCGGTCCTCGTTAATATCGAGGGTCGCGTTCGACACTCAAGTGTCGGCTTACACGCGCCTTGAGGGTTAATCTCTCGTCGCTGGACAACCTCCATGCGCGGTTGAAGATCACACACCCTCTTCTGCACTCTGTGCAAAGCGGGTGGTACACATGTCCATACTTGTGGTGGTAGTCGCCTCTTACTGCCCTGGAGGTGAGCCCCACTCCAGGCCTGGGCGGAAGTCAAGGGGTTTGACTTTGACGGTTGCCACGGACTACAACGTCCAACTATAAAAATTAACAAGCAAAATCATTCAATAAATAAATAACCATCCGACCACTTATATATCAAATTAGATACCGAGATAACAACAAAAGAATGGGAAACATAAACCCCTCAGGTATGCAGATCGTGCGACACATGGTTGTCATTCTCACTGCCTCCAAAGTATGACCCATATACCAAGCTCCAAAATACTAACCTGCATAAAACACAGACACGCACAATAGTCACATTGCCATACACCAATGTGGTCAACTTTACTGTTTCCTGTTACTCACACCACGCCTCACACACTCAAGCCCTAGTCATAGTCCAGTTTTCCATAAATCTCATAAGTTCTTTATAATGACCATTAAAAGAAGTCCAGTTAAAACCTTCAAAGAAACATATCAAGTCCCAGGGCTAAGGCAATCAAGTTGAGGTAGAGGTATAAGCAAAGTTGTGTCGTGAGCCGACAAGTCGGCGATCAACCAACCGACCTGTTATCAGCGATAACAGAAGATGATCCTCGTGATATCAAGCTGAAACTAATCCAAATCCTGAATCGAACGTCCAAAGAAGGCCTGTATCATACGACAGGTAAAAATCCAAGCTAAATCGTCAAGGTATGGAGATCAAATCCCCATAACATGCTCTCACTCAAGACTCTCCTGATAGCCAAGTCTAGGTCTGCCTTTAGCCAGCGCCCCAAAGAAAGGCAGACCTATGGCAGAATCTCCCCCATACAGAGTGGATCGCCAGAGTCGCTACCTCTCAACATGTAACTATCTCCCTTAAACTAAGAAAATTTCGGTAGCGCTTCCCGTAGGAAAAGTGTCTTTCCATAATTTATATAAGTACAGATATGAAAGCAGAAATAATCTCTAACTATGGAAAGTCAAATTTTGTCTAACTTTCTGAATTAGTAGAAATTTGGGCAGCACTCCCTTTAGAAGGGAAGACTTCCCAAATTTATACTAAGTCAGATTCGATCTCAAAAACAAAACTTGAGTCCAACGTAGACAAGATTTAACTAACTCCTTAGTTTTGCAGAAATTTCGGCAGCACTCCCTTTAGAAAAGTGCTATCCCAAAATTTATACAAGGCTAAGTTCAGAACTTGAAACTAACTTTGACTTTTCAAAGTCCGATTTTGTCTAACTCCCTGAATTAGCAAAAATTTGGGCAGCACTCCTTTTAGAAAATGAGATTTCCTAGATTTTTACTAAGTCAGATATAAAGAAAATACAAGTTGAACTTTGACAAGTCAAGAATTGACTAACTCCTTGGATTTGTAGAAATATCGGCAACGCTTCCCATAGAGAAAGTAGGTTGCCAAGATTTATACAAGACCAAGTATAACAAATGATCCCAGAAAATGCAAGAATTGATCTAAGTAAAAAAACTTAGCTCAGAAAATGCAGGAATTGAAACTAACTCCTATCGCTCTAGCACGTGGCGAGCAACAGAAGCAACTACCTGTCAACCCAAGGCTCGGACCAAGTAGTAGCCTCACTCGGTCGCATGCAGGCCAAACCATAAAGGTAAGTACCCTCACCATCCCAATGTATACCTGAACAAACAATAGTTCATAGTCTTTCAATGATTTAACCATTCATACCCAGCTTACATAAGACGTAAAGTCAGGTCATCCAATCTTATGGAACATGCCTGACTCAGCCATAAAGTATACACGAACAGGTTGCACAACTACTTTTCTCTTCCTTTGGGCATATGACTAAGTCATTCATCTTAGAAACAGTGCTTAGTCGCCCTGAACTGTTTAATATCCAAGTTATATATATCTCTCTGAACTTTAATCTTCAAGGTGGGCGTAGGACTGAGCCATTCATCTTAGAAACAATGCTCTGCCGGCCCAAGTTACCTTCAATTATATTCTTAATTGTACTCTCTTCAATTTACGATAAGCTATAGTCAGACTATCCAATCTTATGGAACTCGTGTCTGACTAGCCTGTTTTTAATAAGATAATAATAACGTATAGCCAAATTATAACCTTGGGTTCCAACATGTGCGAGGCTTCGTGCCAGACCCCCTGAACTTACAGAAGGATCTAACTCTCTGCGAGATTCATTTCTCTCTGAACCATTATGTGTGTGGCATCGAGTCAAACCCCCTGAACTTACAGAAGGGTCTGCCTCTTTGCCAAATAGTACTTCTTCAGAATAAAAGCAGGAAGAGATTGAGCCACCTGAACTTACAGAACAACTCGGTCCCCTCGTTCAGAAACAAAAAAAACTCAGGAAATCCCAAAGAAAACAAGGCAATTGAAGGCACAAAAACTTATTGAGCGCCCCGAGTCCCTGAAAATCAAACACAATCAAACCCTCACAAGTCAGAGCAGTCAGGTCACCTAAACTTATAGAGCGTCCTGACCCTCCATGCAATTTGGAAAATAAAACATAGCAGTCAGGCCATCCAAATTTATGGAACATGCCTGACCCCTATAAGACCCTTTCAATCTCAAACAAAACCACCTTACTCCCAACCTTCCCTCAGATGCATTCCCCTTCGTTCACAATCTGCCTTCAGTCAAACAACAAAACAGAAACTGGATTCTCATGACCATTTCCTTTACTTCAGTCTGACTTATGTCCTGAACGTCAACCCAAGTCAAATACAGGGTTCACACCATACATTCAGTCAACCATAGAGGGGTGTACAGATAGGGGTTATAACTGGGTTTATAGAGGGAGTC
>BFEA01000586.1:129383-151404 GCA_003427395.1 Chara braunii
GTATTATAGATGTTTTATTTTGGTAGGCTGGCCATGCTTTGTGTGTTTGTGCTTTTGTAGGTTCGTAGTTCTGTGGGCGGGATTAGTAAGCGTTTTTGTCCACAGACGCTTTCATCTTTTCTGGAGCTATCTGTTTCCTTCTTTTTGAAGCGGGAGGTTTATTAGATTTTGGCGAGGGAGGGTATTTTTTGGAATGTGTATCTGGAGGGCGTTTTTTTTCGGGGGTTCTCAAAGATACGGCTCCAATGTTTCTGGGTGTTTCAAATTTACTTTTTTGGGTAGCCGATGCATTTCGTATTTATGTGGTGCTTTTTATTTTTAGTCGGTGTCTTTTTTGTTCATTTCAGTTTTCCTTGGAGTTATTTTCTCTTCTCTTTTTCTATGGGGTTTTATCTGTCATGTTGGTGTGACGTGTAGTGTTCGTGTTCAAGGTTGTGAGGTTTTTTCTGGGGTGGTTTTTTTTTCTTTTTTGGGGGGGTTATCTAGGTAGAGGGGTGGGGGTAGCTAACCCTAGTGGCGGAAAGGTAGTGTTGTTGCGGTTGTCAGGTGAAGGGGTGGGGTTGGGGGGTGTTCGTTTTTTTTCGGGCGTGGAGGTTGGCCGTCTGGGCTTTCTTTTAATTTGTGTATTTTTTGGGGGGATAACATGTTAATCCGGTTTTTTTTTTGAAGCAACGACTTCAGTGTTTCTGGGTAGTTTAATTTTTTATTTTCTTTTGGGGAAGTTGGCGAATTTGTGGTGCCTCGCTTTTTAGTAAGTGTCCTTTAGTTTGTGTCTTTTTTTGTAAGTTTCTCGCTTTCTTGGAACTATCTTCGCTCGTCGTTTTCCAGAGGCTCTCTATTGCGATGGGGTTCTTTTTGTCATGTTCTGCTTTAGTGCGTTTGCGTAGGTGTGACGTGTTTGTATTTTAGAAAGTGAGATATCTATTCGGGTGGGGCAGTGGGGATACTTGCTTGAGTGGCGAGAAAGGTAGTGTTTTGCGTTGCGGTCGTCAGGTGAAGGGGTGGGATTGGGGTGTATTTATTTTTTACTTCTTTGTTTGGGGGTGAGGGCTGGCCGTCTAGGCTTTTTTTTGGCTTGAGTATTTTTTTGGGAGGGAAAACATCCTTCTTTGTATGTTTTTTATTAAAAAATGTGTATATTTTATACATATTTATATATGTATGTGTGTGTTTTTATTTATTTGTAATTTGTGAGTATGTGTGTGTGTGTGTGTGTGTGTGTGTCCCTCCCGCATTCCCACGTGATGGGAACCCGGTGGGGGCTGAGGTACGGATGACGACCTTGCCCCACCGGGGAGTCGCCATCCGTACTAGACCAGGTTTTTTTTTTGCTGGTCTTACACACACATGCTTCTTCAGAGTTCTTCATATTTTTGTAGTGTTTTGCTTGAGTTACATTGAAAAGGTTGATACGGTGTGGTGTCCTTAAGTACCATCTGCACAATGTCTTTACACTTGTGTGAGTTGAATCCGTTGTCTATCATTGTACGTATTGTGTGCATAAGCTCTTCTGCTGCTTTTTCTTCTTTGGTTGTTACTGTCATTATATTGATTGTTTGGGGGATGAGAGTTTTGAGTGATTGTAGGATTGGTCCGTTGGAGTCAAATTTTAGAAATCTGTTGATTGGGAAGTTAAGTTCTTTTCTTTTGTCATATTTCATGGTTTCGTATTCTCCGGTTGTGTGGTCAGTTATAGCGATCGTGGTGTTGAGAAAATCGCATTTGGTGCTAATGGTTGTGTGTTCAAGTTGGATTTTTTCCGTTATTTGTTCATTCAGGGTAACATAATTAAGGGGATAAGGGAAATATTTACTTCTTTTGCTTTTGATTGTGGGGTTAATAAATTCTCTGATCCTGGGGTTGTTGATGCAATTAAAATCATCAAAGTATCTTAAGCAGTGTTGAAATAGGGGGAGGAGATGTAGATTAAGTGCAAGTCTTAATTTTTTCATGAATTTGTATTCGTATTGAAAAAAATAGATGTTGCACCACATAGGTGAGCAGCTGAGTCCCATTGGGATACCGAGCGTTTGCCTCCATGCGGCGCCTCCCAGTGTGGTGTATGCGTTTGTCATGAGCCATGTGCTCATTTTTTGGATATCTACGGTCGTGAGTATTGTAGCATTGCCATGTGTGTTTGATGTCCATGAGGTGTGGATTTTGAGTTTGTCTGTTGTTTCTTGAAAGTGGCATGCGATGCCTGCGTTTCTTCCGTAGGTTTTTCTTGCTTCTTTGAACGCAAGATTAATGAAGAAATTAACGGCAGCAGGTAATCCATCTTCTGAGTTATCTGTAGGGATCGTCTCGTAGCATCTGGTTATATCTGCGGTATATAGGTCGTGAATTCGTGATGGTAGGTTATAGATAAAGTCTGATACTGAGTCTATAATCCACCAGAATGACACTCTCACCCCATATTCTTGTTCTGTTGTAGTTGTGAGTTCGCCGCAGTGTGTTTTGATGGTTCGGGCCAGTTTTTGCAAGATGGTTGCACATGTGTCCGCCAATGGGGAAAAGATGACATCTGCTGCGTTTGTTAGCCATCTGAAAGTGTTTTTGTATGTTTTGTATGTTGCCATTAGGTAGGGGAGTTGTATGCTTTTAATTGGGATGAAGGGGAACTGTGTTTCTATGTGGAATCTGAGCGTCCTTGTTAGTTCGGGTATCGTGCAATCGCAAGGGCTGAAGTCTGTACCAGTGAGTCTCCGGAGGGTTAGGTATCTCATGTAATTTATGCAGATAAAGGTAGGTGTGTTGGGGGCTTTGTCTGCTCCTGATAAATAGAAGTGTTGTGTTAGAAATTCGATTTCATTTTTTATGTTGTGGTGATTATAGTCAAAAGGAACAGGTCTGTGGAAATTGGTGCAACTTTGTTCTACTATGTTTTTTAGTTTTTTCTGTGCCTGCGTTTGTTGTTGACTTGTGATTAGAAGACCATATTGATTGATTAGTTCAATGGCCCTATTGAGCGTCATTTGGCATTCTTTCTGTACTTCGTGTTGGTTGTTAGGTTTAAGTGGTATGTGGTTAAGTCCCTTCCTTACTTGTTTTTTTAGTTCCGCATTTTTAATTATATTAGCATCCAGGGTTACTACATGGGGTTGGTCAAGGGTATCGTCACATGTGTGTAGGAATTGTCTGTATCTTTTATGTTGGCAGAAACAGGTTTGACCCCGTGTTTCGTACCATTGGTCGAGATGGAAATTCTTGAACACCGCTGTTGGTTTGTATAACTGTTTGGCGATGTGGTTGTCGTACGTCCATCCAAACGTAAGTTCTCTTAGTTTTTTGGCTGCCATTGGGTTGTGTTCATGAAGAATATGGGAGAACAAATTTTTAATTTTAATTCTCTCCATTAATCTGTTTTTGTAGTGCATGAGGATAATCATTCTTCTAGGCTCCTGTTGCTTCTTCCATCCTCGTCGTCCATCTTCCATGAGCTGTAGACCGTTTCCCTATTAAGACGACAAGTTCAAAGCAGGGGGGTTAGGTGTGTGTGATTACCGGAGAGTAGCTGTTGAAATGACTGTTCTGTTTATGCTTTATGTATTGCGTTTTGAGAATAGGGTTTAGGGTTTAAGGGGTAGTGTGCTTAGTTCTTTGTTGTATCAGATCTTTGGAGCTCAAGGGGGAGGTCATGAGGTTACTGTTGCGCTTAATTAATCGGTAGGTTGGCGAGTGTGAGAGCCCGAGGGAGAGGGGAATTAGGTGTCATGGCGAGAGGGGTTGGGAATGAGAGGAGGAAGGGAGCGGGCGCGATAGTGCAAAAAGTCGGAAAACAGTCGAACATAAAACATCCGGGGCACATTGCCTTATTTATAGTATTCTGTCAGCGAACATGGCTGCTATCGTCTTTTGTAGTCACATTTCTAGGTACTTTTGATCACCAACTCTATTCTAGATCAAAACAGCTATGGGCAGCTCTTAGGTGGATGTGCACCGCTACGTGGCTCTTCTTCTCGCAATCACTTAGCCGGTTGCTGGTGCTCGTCTGGTGTGGTCATAATCCCCACCCAAGTTTCTTCTGATGGATCTGTGCTTGGACGATCCCTCATCATGTGCTGCGATCTCTTCACTGGCAGCTTCGCTAACTGATCCTGCAAGGGATTCTTCGATGTCGAAGTTTTTGAAGATATGGCCAAATGAGCTGACTGCCTTGATCGGCGTGTCCGGAGGTGGTGAGCTGACATCGATTGCTGTCTGTCTTCTGGCTCCATCCTGGCTTACTTGGTCAGGTATGTGTATGACCTGTGTCCTCTGGTGCTGCGTGCTTGCATTCTGTGTGAGCTGGCCTGCAATCTGGCTTCGTGATGGGAGCCAGCTGAGGCTGCTTGCGAGGCGTATGGCGGGGCTGGCAAATGTCGCAGCTGTGTGGATTGGTGACCGGTTGGTGGGCAAGGGTTGTGATGATGTGGTGTTGGGTGCATTGCAAGTGTCATTGAGGATGCTTGTCACAAATCGTTGAGCTTCTGCGTGATTGTTGGGTGCGTTGTGGTTCCTGTTCCTTGCTCTCTTGTCATTGCGTTTGCGTGCTGTGTTGCGTTGTTGTCTGCGGGTGTTTGTGTTTTTCCTGGCTCTTTTGTGGGGGCGGGTGTTTGCGTCTTGCTAGGCTGCTGCAGACATGCTGGTTGGTGCATCGTGCATTGGATTTGGTGCCGTAGATGGGGGCTGCGTGGTTGTGGTGCGTTGTTGCAGTGGTGCAATAGACGGGGGTGTGGCGGCTTTGGCAGGGTGTGGTGCGGTGCTGGGAGTGGGCGGTATGCCAGCTTGCTGTGAGTTTATTTGCTGCAATGATGTGGACGGTGGTGGCCTTGTGGCTGAGCAGTGTGCTGTGGCAGATGCGAGCGGGGTCAACATGGGGTTGCTGGTTACCGTCGTAAAGGGGAGTGGCGTCTGCCTGGCTCTGCTCCTTTGTGCGATGTCTGGCTTTGTTGATAGCGCTCGTCTAAGTCGTCTTCTGCTGTTTGTCGCGCTCGTAGGAATCTTGGTTGTTGTATCTGGGAACATGATGCTTGCAAACTTCGCTGCGAACGGAATGTCCTCCAGTGATGGGTGATCCAACAATTCGGTGGTCGTCGTCTTGTTGTCGTCAATGAGGCGGTCCAGGAGGTCCCTCATGATCTTCCGCATGTGCAGGAAGGTGACTTGCGCCAATATTGGTCCCTTCCATTCTGTCTCCAGCTTTTGTTGCAGATCCATCATGCGGGTGACATCTGTTGGTGCAACCGGGTCGAAGAAGTCCAAGTTGGCAATGTAGTACCACAACATTTGGTCAAACCAGTTGATCGTCTTGCCAAGGTTCTTCTCACAAGTGCATTTGAGATATGGTCGCCCGATATTCCACATCTTCTTGACTTCCTCCAGTGTCTATGGGATTCTTGCAAATCCCTTTTAGTGTGAGGATTAGTTTCAAGACCGCACATTTGGTTTTGTCCAGGATGGCAAGGATAGGAAAATCGCTGTCAAAGGGTGGTCTGTTCGTCGGATAGTGGAGAGTGAAGCTGTGTGCCGCCAGTCTGCATGCCTCTATGTCTGCGTCTGAAAGGTTTGCAAGTGCCTTGTATCCTTCAATCGAGATAGGCGCAGTATAGTTGAAAGAATCTAGGCACCATAGCTTGTGTGCAACGTGCTTGCTATTTTTTTCTACCCAAGTATCTGACGCAATCGGCAGGAAGTGGTTGTCCTGTGCGAATTTGTGGATTCTGCGTGAGACATCTATGCATGTAGATGCATTTGCTGTAACGGAGCTTAGTCTTCGTTCGTGCTGCTTTCCAGGTATTCTATTTCTACCTGGGATAGTCCGATCCGTTGTCTCCGTGCCTGTCGCTTGACGTTGACCTCAGTGGACACGTCTATTTCTCCAAGATCTTGGAGGTGCTCTGAGCTATACCCCAATTCGTCTAAAATGGCATTTTCTCCTTTGATTATGACCCTATTTAGCTCTATGTTGTGGATCCGGTTGAATGTCGCAATCACATGTAAGTTTAGTGTATAGGCGTCAATCAATCTATCCATTCTTTCAGGTTGAGTTTCGTATTTAGCACTGATAATCGCCCAGTCACTAAAAGTGAGTGTCTCTATCAGGTTCGGTGATTGAGCAGTGGCGTGGAATCTGTGCAGAATCTCTTTTGGGAGGGTCATCATAATCAGTTGGGAAAGCATAATCGGTGGCTGGAGTTTAGCGAACGAGGTCACCATTCGTGCAAGGTTCGCATGCCAGCCATGGTTGATAATCTCTTGATCCTGCACACAATTATCATGGACAATCGGGGGGTTAATGTTTATCTCGCAATCCATAGCATGCATGGGATTCCGTGTTATAGGAGTATGTGGGTTTTAGTAGTCAGATGATCAGATTGGCTGTGCGTGTGCGTTATTTATTATTAGTTATTTTTTGGCCGAGTATTACTGTGTTTAGCGTGTTTGTGGATATTCTAAAAAAAAGTTCTGATCATATTTCACATGGCGCCGTGCCGGTTGTTCCTGCACCGTTTTCCTGTTTTCCTGAGGTGCGGTGTGTTAAATTGTCTCACTATCATGTTATTTAATGGAGGTGACGTGAGATGGTTTTCTTGGGGAAGTTTGGTTTCGGGGAGGGCTGTTTTTTTTTGTGTTTATTCTTACCTTCGGTTGTGGCCAAAGTATCCTCCGTATTTCTTCGTACTGTTCGATTATTCCCTACAGGCATCATGGACAAATTCATGTAATTTTAGTAGAGAAGAGATCATGACAGCAGCCAACAGGGGTGGGGCTCGGGCGTAGGGTTTAGGGTTTAGGGTTTTAGAAAAGGGTTTTTATTACCGCATAGTAAGTTTATTGACAGAAAAAAAAAAAATATTGATTTTCTATCTAATGATTTTTTATTATTCTTTTGGAATTACTGTTGTTATTATTATAATTATTTTTATTATTAATATTGTTTTTATTATTAAATGTATCAATCTGTGGTATTAGTCTTGTATCAGTGTTATTAGGCGGGGTGGCGTTTCGTGTTTGTGTTTTGGAGGTTTTTTTTTTTTTTTTTTTTTTTTGGGTTTTTTTTTATTTTTTTTTTTTTTTTTTTTTTTTTTGGGTTTTTTTTTTTTTTTTTTTTTTTTTGGGTTATGATCTAATTATTGTGTGACGAATTCTTGTTCATTGTTCGTCCCCGAAAGGGACCGGTGTGCTGTTTATGTCGTTTCATTGTACCATGTCGATTCATTATGCCTTTTCATGTTTATCGGTTTTTAGTTTTTTGGGTTCTTTTTTGGGGTTTGCATGATCTTATCTGGGGGGGTACAGTGTCCAGGCTATGTTCGTGATGTGACTTTGCTTGGTGGTGCAACTTTCTGAGGGGCAAATTTGTAGGTGTTTAACGCCGGAACGTAGGGTATTATGATGTCGGGGTACGCCTCAGGGTGTGCAGGCTATTATTGGCTATGGGTCGTTCTTGGTCATTTGTGGGTGTCCTCTCTCTCTATTCGTTGGGGTGTGTGTGTGTAACTTGTTTTCTATTTAATCAGGGATATGGATTCATTTTGGGTAGGGCTTGTGAATTTCGAAGTATCCTCAGGAGGGAATCTGTTAGTCTATGGTTATTGTCTGCGTTATCGTGATAGTGTGTGGTTGTCTTTGTGAGTTATGTGCTTGGTTGCTGCTTCTTTTCGTCATGTCTGTTACTTTCGTAGCTCGTGGGCATATTCACGGTCGGGTAGTGATCGCTTCTTTTGGGTCGGGAGTTTGAATTCATACGCTTCGTTACCAAGCATCAGATTCGCCATTATGAGCTAGATGCGCGGGGAGAGCTAGTTCTACGCCTGGATGTGGGCTTGGGGTATATGGATGATGATTTTCTACGTGAGGTCACTGTGTACGTGACAAAGGTTCACGAGGACGTTCCGAACATTCTTACAGGTGTTGGTGAGGACATCGTGGAATCAATGGTGCGGTTAGTTACGACTGCGATCCTTAATGAGCATGCTGATCGTCTTTCTTCCATAGTTGAGTGGGAGGCGATTCTTGATGCACCGTTGGAGGGCTGTGCCTATATGCGTGGTGATCTTCAGTAGCTTTGGTCCACGGTGGGCGTGCGTTCCTGGTTCCCGGTTCTGCGAATATTGGGGCGGACAAGTGGTCATTGGAATGGTTTACAGGCGTAAGTGGAGAAGCAGTGAAGTGCATGGGCAGTGAAGAGGGTTAGTGCATACCAATCGCGTTTCTTCTAAGGGGGGTCATGTTGGTGGTCAGCTCTTTCCGATTCCGTGTATCCGTTTATGAAGGAAGGCGTGCGATTCTAAGTGTCACGGCGCTACGAATGGGTTTAAGGTGTTATTGGACTACATCGGGGCGCCATGGGTTTCGTCTGTCATAGTCATTTGTGCCAGGATTTTGGAAATGGTTGTATAGTCGTAGTTCCTGGTGTACTACGGTACTAAGGTGGAGATGTGTATCAGTGCCTGCTAATACTCTTGTTTTTGTGATAGATTGCATTTTTTTTCGATCGTGAATTCTAATAGGTCAGGCGTAAAGGGATAAGTCCAGCGACAACACTCCAAAAACTAGCAAGAGTTGTACAGGCGTGTAGTAACCTACGGAGTTCTTGTATATTTCATAACCTTCCGATCACAGTTATGTGGGACCGGACTACGGAACGATTCGTCGGACTGAGAGTGCAATCTGTAGATTTGGGTAGATAGGGGGTTTGAGATGGTGAATTTTTTGTTGGGATCAGGTCGCATGGTTTTTCCTAGAACTGTTTTGGGGTGCTAGGAACATCCGTTATAACCATCGGGGGTAAAAAAACGCAATTGCTATGTTGGGGATCGGATATTTTTTGCTGCTAACATACGCATATTCGATACTAAGAGCGGAAGTACATCTTTTCATGTTCTATCATTAGGAACCAACCCTGGATGCACGTTCAGAACATTTACTAAGCAAGTGGGACACAACTATATAATAACAATTTTTTTTGCGACGCGGAGCCTGTTATCAACTGCTTAAACAATTACAACTATGTGTAGCAACAGCGGTATACTCATGTAAATATTGGTGTAATTGTTATATTTCTTTGTTTTGGTGAACGCTGAACATTTGTTCTAAAGGAAGGTGAGTGTGTCGCTTCGTGCCTAACAGTGCACCTTCGCCTACTATTTGTTAGTGTTTTACTGTTGCGGGTGGTTTTTTGTAAAGCACATGCTTATGTTAATTCTTGTCGTTAGCAGGTGCGTGGGGTTTATATATGCTATGTAAGTGCTGGGTGGCGGATGTGGGGGGGAAGGTGGGTGGTCATATACTATTTTGTTTTAAGTACTTTTCAAGTGGATCTCAATATTAATTGGCAGTCACGGGACGATCGCGGTTGCCCCCGTTGTTTTGTTTATCATTAGCGTATTAAGTCCATTACTACGTGTACATGGGTGGGGTGGGGGACCATATTTTGTTCAATAGTGGTTTATATAAATAAATATTTGTATTGGGAACAACAAGGAAGTACAAAGGAGGGTGTGTGTGAGTGGAGTGGCCGATCGGTGATGTGCGATTGTCTATTACGCAGTGTAAGCAAATTGGGTCTTCAGTCAGATTATTTTGCCTTGCGTGTGTGCGGAAGGTTATGCCACGACGATGGGGTGAAGACAAAAAACTGCTTAATTTATAACAGGGTCTATACGGAGGTCCAGGCTGTTTGGCAGGGAGTCTACCCTAGCCATTGTATCAAGGCTCAATAGCCTATGTGTGTGTCAAAGTTGAATTGCAAAGCAATTGCACAACCTGGATATGCCAGGAACAACCACCCACCATCATTACCATAAGTACCAACAATTTCTGCATTCATCCTAGTGTCGATTGGGTCACCCATATCCACTGCAGCACAACAATAATTGCCACCACAATTGCATTACATCGCGAGTTAAGACTTTTATTCACATTTAGCCACTGGATATGGAAGAGGGGTGATGGGTATGGAGATGGGGGGGTAGAGGGAAGGAAGACGGAAAAGGGGAAGCGGGAGGAAGGGTAGAGAAAGAAGGGAAGAAGAAAGCGAAAAAGAAAAAGAAGGAGAAAAGAAGAAGAACCTTCTTCGTTGGGACCAATTTCCTTGGACTGAGAAGGAGGGTGGCGCATCCCTGAAGCGCTTTTCGTCGTCCGCGCCTTGGACAACTCATCAGAGGGGTTGAGAGAGCAAGGACAAGAAAGCGAGCACGAGAAAGACTGAAAGGGGGAAGGATTTTTTTTGGCTTGTGGAGGCAGGTGGATGTCTCTCAACTAGCCCAATCGCTAGGGGAGGGTTGCGCATTCCATAGGCTAAGTGTAGCAGAGGTGGGGGGGAAGAAAAATCATTATATATATATATATATATATATATATTGGTTTATATTTATGGTCGGTGTAATATATCGTAGGTTTGTATAGTGGGTTAGTTTGAACTTACCACGTGTGCGTTGATCTCAGCATTAGTGATCTGTTCATTTGTTGCCGACGCCATCGCTGGTGGTTCAGGAGCGCGTTGCAGCGGTAGAGTTGGAGTCGAGCCCAGAGCCGTCACGGTTTCACAAGTCACACTGTGTGCCTGTGGTCAGGCGCTCGGGGGCAGAGGCAAGAGCGTCGTACTGCTAACTCCGCAGATGTAACGAGGTCCTGAGGATAGCGATAGCTTCTCGCTGTTCTCAGGTTGTGTGCGGTGTAGTGCTAGTGTAGTTTTATCTGTTGCTCTTAGGTTTGTGTGGTTGTGTCGGTGTGGGGGGAATTGAGTTATGTGTCGGGTAGTAGTGTGGGTGTCCGTGCATCTGGCGGAAATTTTTTCATTCCTGTTTTCAGGGGGTAATTAGGATGTGCTCATTTTGGTATGTTAGCAGCTCGGGTTTGTACGGCCGGTTGTATAGTTGTGTGCTAAAAAATATATATATTTTTGTATAAATAATCTTTTTTTTTTTGGGGGGGGGGTTGGGGGGGAAAAAAACGCGAGCAAAAAAATCCTATCGTATTATTCGTATATATATTTTTTTGGGGGGGTATTTTGGATGTAGGGGATTTTTTTGGGGGGGGGCTTATATTTCTTTGTATTATAGGTGTTTTTTGGTAGGTTGGCCGTGCTTTGTGCGTTTGTGCTTTTGTCGGTTCTTAGTTTCGTGGGCGGGATTTGTAAGTGTTTTTTTTGCAGGTGCTTACATTGTGTGATTTCCGTTTCGTTCATCTTTTTGAAGTTATCTGTTTCTTTCGTGTTCTTCTGCTCTTTGTCTCTTGTGTGTATTTGTTTTTTTTGGGGGTGTCTTGTTTTTTACGTATGGTGTTCTTTGATATGAAGTGAGTGGGTTATTCAATTTTGCGGGGGAAGGTTAATTTTGTGAATGTCTATTTGGAGGGGGGAGGGGGGGTTGTATTTTTTGGTTCAGGTTTTTTTTTGTTCATTCAAGGCTACGGCTACAATGTTTGTGGGGGGTGTACTTTTCTAATTATTTATTTACTTTTTTGGGGGGGGAGCTGGCGACTTTTGTAATTTTATGTGGTAATCTGTTTTTAATCGGTGTTTTTTTTGTTTGTTTTCCGTTTTTTTGGAAATATTTTCTCTTGTCTTTTTCTATGGGCTTGGTATTGCGGCGGTTTTTTTTGTGTGTCATGTTGTGTTTCAGTGGTTTCGTGTTTACGTGACGTGTAGTGTTTGTTTGTATTCTGGAATGTGCGATATTTTCTCGAGTGGGGTTTTCTTTTTAGGGGGAGTTGTTTAAGTGACGGGGTGGGGGTAGGGGTAATTGCTTGGGTGGCGAAAAAAGGTAGTGTTTTGCGTTGTGGTCATCAGGTGAAGGGGTGGGGGTGAGGGCTATTCGTTTTTACTTCTTTGTTCGGGAGGAAAGGCTGGTCGTTAGTGCTTTTTTAGTTTGTATATATATATATATATTTATGTATATATATGTGTGTTCTTATTTATTTGTTATTTATGAGTGTGTATGTGTATGCGTGTCTGTGCATGTGTAAGTGTGCGTGTGTGTGTGTGTGTGTGTGTGTGTGTGTATGTGGGTGCACGTACATCTGGCCGAAATTTTTTGGTCCAGTTTCAGGGTCTACTTACTTCCGTATATTGGCGACTTGGAGTTGTAGGGTCGGTTGCATCGTTGTATGTTAAAAAATTGTGTTTGTATGTTTAACCATATACGGGGGCAGGGGGTTGGGGGGAAGAAAAAGATAGACTGTCTTATCGTATTATTCGTGTAGGTTATTTCTCGGGATAGGGAGATATCTTCCAGGTTTTTTTTAATTATTTATTTGTATTATAGATGTTTTATTGTGGTAGGCTGGCCGTGCTTTGTGTGTTTGTGCTTCTGTCGGTTCGTAGTTTTGTGGGCGGGATTAGTAAGCGTTTTTTTTTCGCAGGCGCTTTCATCTTTTCTGGAGCTATCTGTTTCCATCTTTTTTTTCAATCGTGTTTTTTCATTTTTTATTTTATTTGTTTTTTTTTGTGTTTTATTTTTTGCATATGGGGTTCTTTTTGAAGCCGGAGGTTTATTAGATTTTGGCGAGGGAGGGTATTTTTTGCAATGTGTATCTGGAGGGGGGGGGGGGGTTCGGGGGTTCTCAAAGATACGGCTCCAATGTTTCTGGGTGTTTCAAATTTACTTTTTGGGATAGCCGACGCATTTCATATTTATGTGGTGCTTTTTGTTTTTAGTCGGTGTCTTTTTTGTTCATTTCACGTTTCCTTGGAGTTATTTTCTCTTCTCTTTTTCTATGGGGTTTTATCTGTCATGTTGGTGTGACGTGTAGTGTTCGTGTTCAAGGTTGTGAGGTTTTTTCTGGGGTGTTTTTTTTTTCTTTTTTGGGGGTGTTATCTAGGTAGAGGGGTGGGGGTAGGGGTGCTAACCCTAGTGGCGGAAAGGTAGTGTTGTTGTGGCTGTCAGGTGAAGGGATGGGGTTGGGGGGTGTTCGTTTTTTTTCCGGCGTGGAGGTTGGCCGTTTGGGCGTTCTTTTAATTTGTGTATTTTTTGGGGGGATAACATGTTAATCGGGGTTTTGTTTTCTTGTCATGTTCTGCTTTATTGCGTTTGCGTAGGTGTGATGTGTTTGTATTTTAGAAAGTGAGATATCTATTCGGGTGGGTCAGTGGGGATACTTGCTTGAGTGGCGAGAAAGGTAGTGTTTTGCGTTGCGGTCGTCAGGTGAAGGGGTGGGATTGGGGTGTATTTGTTTTTTACTTCTTTGTTTGGGGGTGAGGGCTGGCCGTTTAGGCTTTTTTTTCGTTTGCGTATTTTTTTTGGGGGGGTAACATCCTTCTTTGTATGTTTTTAATAAAAAAGTGTGTATATTATATATATATTTATATATGTATGTGTGTGTTTTTATTTATTTGTAATTTGTAAGTGAGTATGTGTGTGTGTGTGTGTGTGTGTGTGTGTGTGTGTGTGTGTGTATGTGTGTGTGTGTGTGTGTGTGCGAGGAGGAAGGGCGACTCCTTCCCCACCAATCAATCAATCAATCAATCAATCATTGTATGACCCCGTTCAGCATTCACGGGGTCTGTGAACGGAAACCGTTCATAGAGTTCACGGACTTCACGGCATGGGAGTTCATGGAGTTCACGGAGAGCGAGATCGGTGTTTTTTTTTTTTTTGGCTGGGGGGGGGTGTTTTTTTTTTATAGGAGGGTGGGAGTCATCGAAGGGTCCCCTCATACTCCAATTTTCTCCCGGAAGCTTATTTTTTTCATGAAGTCTCTTTTGACTCCATTTTCTTGGGGGAGGCTGATCCGAGATTTTTTCGGACTTCTCCCATGCCTCCTCCTTTATGTTTTTTGACGTTTTCTTTTTCTTTTGGTCTTCCTTTTTGCTCCCACTAGTGCTTGCACTAGTGGTGCCAATATTCTTGGTCGTCAAGATGTCGATATTGACAGTGCATTTTGCTTTAATTATTTTTCCCTCATGTCGGTCCGCAGTTCTTCTTGAGACTTTCTTGTGTCCCTGCCTCTTGTCCTGTGTTAGTCCTCGGTGCTTGTCCCGCCTAGTGGTTCCACCGATACTTGTCCCACTGACGATTCCACCCGTACTTATTCCGCTGGCAGTCCCGCCGATATTTTGTCCCAGATACCATTATTTTTACTTAGCTCACGTGGCCCCGGATATGTTTTCTCATGGTGTCCCAGTTTCTTCTGGTGTCTACCGCCCTATGGTAGCCCCCTTTTTCTGTCTTTTCTTGAGCCTTGCGTGCGCCGGTCTCACCGGACGAGGGGCCTCCAATCCGTGGTTTCGGTTAATTGTCATTGGTGGCCCCCACTCTGGCCCCTTATTTTCTAGAGTCCCGTGACCCTCAGGCTTGTCCACCTTTCGGTTTCACTATTCTCTTGTCATCTGTCGTGCCTCACTTGCTCAGTTCATTGGCCCTCAGGTCCTTGCCATGGCGAATTCGAATGACCCTCCTGGTCCATGCTATGTCCCTAATGCCTATGTCCTGTCACTTACTTGTTATTGCCGGGTCCTTCACCTTGAGGTACTCAGCCCAGGGCATCATTCCTTCTAGCGGTCCCGTCCTAGTCCCTTGTCTTTTCTTTCTCTCTTATCTCCTTTCTCTGGATTTCTCTGTTGTGCACAACTTTGTTATATACCTGCTCTCAAGTGTCGGGCGTTATTTGAGATCCACAGGTGCCGACACCGTTTTTGAGGCTGGATTTCGATATGGTGATAACCCGACTTCAAATCTAAATTCAAGAAGTACGTCGCGCCGCCCAACCGCTCAAGGAGATCATCGATCCGAGAGAGAGGGCCGACGTTCTTTATGGTTTGTGTGTTGAGTTTTCTATAGTCGATGCACAATCGTAGGTCCTTGTTCTTCTTCCAGACGAAGAGAATCGGTGCACCGTATGGCAAACAACTAGGGCGAATCCAGTCTTTGTCGAGAAGGTCGTCGAGTTGTGCGTGAAGCACCTCGAGTCCCTCATCGCTCATGCGGTAAATGTATCCACGTGGAGGGACAGCACCCGCCTCGAGAGTAATCCCGTGACGTATGGGCCAATCCGGAACCGTTCCAGTGGGAGCCTCGAAAACGTCTTCATATTTGTCCAGGAGGTGAGTAATACGTGGGTCCGGTGGCGACACGGCTGGTCCGTCCGTCGAGGGGAGGGCATGTAGGAACACAACGCCCATCTCCTCTACGTCATTACGTCGCGAATCCGCACGACAGAAACCACATGAAAAGCAATCGAAGTGTGAGGAATCGCGACCGTACACGGGACTAACACTTCGTTCCGATCACGGATGTGAACGGTTCGATCATGAAAGTTAACCGGATGGCCAACACTACGCAACCAAGACATGCCTAGAATCATGTCAAATTTGGTGTCGAGGATGTCAAAAGACACCGGCTCACACGCAAGGGGAGCAAAGTACACCGGAACACCGTCAACGCATCGGTCAATTGACTTTTGCGTGTGGCCATCCGCAACTGTGACTTATGTAGGTTGCATCTTTCTTCAAACACGGGGCCCGAGACCTACGCATGGCATAAAGGCTTGGCTCGTAAAGTTGCAAAACGAACCACAATCAATCAAGGCACTTCAGGTGACCTTTCCGATTTGAATGCGGATATAGAGCAAAGGAGCGTCGATCTCAACGTACCTTTGGGTGGCGTACTCACGTCGGTCAATCTTCACCAGATAGGAGTGGAGATTAGTTTGATTGACTAATTAATTGATTGATTGATTGATTGGGTTCGATGGTCCCGACCACGATCGGGACCCCGATCCTTTGCGCGGTGGTCATGTAGTAAACCCGCCCGGGATCGCGACCCGGATTCCGGCACAGACCCTGATCATGATCCCCAATACGACCCAATCAAGGAATCCATTAATAAATCAATCAATCAATCAATCAATCAATCAATCCACCAACTTGATTGATTGATTGATGGGTTGGTTGATTGACTGACTGCTTGATTGATTGAATGAACGATTGATTGATTGATTGATTGATTGATTGATTGATTGATTGATTGATTGATTGATTGATTGATTGATTGATTGATTATTGATTGATTGATTCATTGATTCATTGATTCATTGATTCATTTATTGATTGATTTGATTGATTGAATTGATCGATTTGATTGATTGATTGATTGATTGATTGATTGATTGGTTGATTGATTGATTGATTGGTAGGAGAGGGATCCTCCCTCCTGGCCTCTTCTCGTACTTGAACTGATAGTAAATTCACAACCACACCAACACACGATCGCACTTCACCAGCTGCATCATTTAATGCACACCGAGTTTTCCTTGCTTCGCCAACGAATCAGAGTCCGCCTGAACACAAACCACCTCACAATTGATGACCTTCTTCAGGACTTGTCATTTCTCATTGTCGGGGAGGGATTCCATCACTTTCCAGCCATGCTTGTCCGACTTAGTGACTTGCACGAACCAATCGCTCTCCTCTTTCTCCTTTTTGCCTTTCTTCAACGGCGGATCGACATGTATGTAAACGACCTTCTTCCTGTCCATCTTCTCATTGTCGATGTAGGCGATCCCCGTCTTAATGTTTTTGACCTTCTTCTTTTTTATGATCCAATTTGCTCCGTCGTGGGCTAGGAGCTTTCCCCTCTCCCATTTCTAAAAAAAAATCATTCTCAGTTTCCAAACGTTATCTCCGGCCATCACCAACTGGAAATAGGGACGCAAGGTAGCATTATGTTTCTTCATGGCGTCGTCCCTTTCTTGATCTGCGAGAGTCCACAAGTCATTCTAAGTTTCCAGACGTTATCTCCAGCCATCACCAGTTGGAAATAGGAATGCAGGGTAGCGTTATGTTTCTTAATGGCGTCGTCCCTTTCTTGATGTGCGAGAGTCCACAAGTTGTTGTAAGGCGTCTTATGGAGCGCCAAAGTACAAAACCTACGTCATTTCTCGACTTGAGTCTGTTTCCCGCTAGGGTAATCCATAACAACTCTCGAACATTTACCGTGAAACCACTGCAACCGAATGTCTTTCATCGACAATCTCAATTGTCTAAGAGGCGCCTTAAGGTCCGTCTTATTGTCCTGGGAACTGACAAGAAAATACCCTTCGAAGTCCTCATCTAAAAAGTAAAACATGTGTGCCGACCATTGCTCGAAGTTGTACTTCCTCGCCATGACGATACCGAGCAGCGACTTGGTTGCAGACGCGTTGTGTTGCCTACAAACCGCGTAATAGTAGTATTGGCCTTCCAGATCACCCTTCTTGTCCTTCGGCTTCAAAAGTTTGGCCCACTCCTCGGGCTTCGGTTTTTGCAGCCCTAGTGGCGTCGGCTTCAGAATAGGCAACTCGTACGACAACTCGCTAGTCGAGAACGCCAACAACATCGCTTCTTTGATCTGTTTCGTGTGGACGAGATCTAGGGACTGCTGGTTGTATTGATTCTCCCACTCGAAGATGTCGACGGCCTGAGCTGGGTTAATGTCAAACTCCCGCTTTTTCCTCACGCTGTCTTTATATTCTAGGAAGTACGTGGATTCGACGTCGATGAGAGCCTACAATGAGCCTGGTCCCAGCATAGGCTGCTTCTATTTTGAAGCCGTACGTTTTTTATACTGATGGCCCTGCTGCCCCCCAAGTTCCTTCCCTTTCCTCCCTACAGTCTAGGGGGTCGTTGTCTTCAGTTTCTTCGAAGAACCGATCATCTCGTCATGAATCATGATGACTTCCCTTTTTTTTTTGAGGAATGTCGTGCATGCCCTCCTCGACAGTTGACTCCTCCGTAGCTTGGGCCTCGCTAGTGCCGACCCCGATATCTGAACTAACTTCAACATCCCCAGTAGCAGCCGCTAGCTGCTCTCAAGCTAGAGCAACTTGCTGCACCCTAGGAATAGATAACACAGACTGGTTTCTCTGCCTCGACAGGGAAGTTGTCGTCTACGGCAGTGCGTCATCGTCGTTATCGTCAAAGCGACCACATCCCTCGCCCAAGTGTATATGAAATGGCGAACAAGAACCTAAATCCCCCCCTTCCGTCGGAGCCCCGTTGGATTCGTACCCGTTGCACAACTGCAAGGGCAGCGACAACTGTTGTTCGGGGCCAACGTCGCAGGGGTTGTCAAGGTCGATGTTATTTTTCTCCAACATGTCAAAAAAAAATTGTGCCATAACAAAACTCCTTCCTTCGCAAGCTCACGATAGAAGGGGGTGTTCACCCCTCAAAACAGATCTCATTTCAACACTGCCCCTTTCGAACCGGCAACAACGTTGCCTTTCGAACTATAAATGGTTTTTATAAAGAAGTGGCGAGGATCCCCCTGCGTATCCTCCCACCCAAATATGGCCTCAAGCACTATACGTCACTTGTTGTTTTTGGCAAAGCTGACAGGACCATACCGCTGCTCAATGGGGTTGGAAACATCTCCACAACACAATAGACAAACCATTTGGCCGTTATTTGGTTGGACCATGATTTCGCGGTTGTAGACATTATGTCTGGAGGATGCTCCTCACCCCTCGAAGAAGATATTGTGTCTGCAAAGAACAACGCAAATGAAGCAACCCACCACGTGGTCAGGTTTAGGCAAACCTACGCAGCAACAATTTGATCACCGACAAACCACAACCTAGGCTCTGCAAGGCGTTACAACGGTGGTGGTGAATCTGGAACCTGAAATGACATTATAATTCTATCGGTGTCAACACACAACATGCAGACCTTGCATGCGTAGTTCGGATTTCTACGAACTTCGCGCAGGAAAACTCTCTCACACCTCCGTCTGAACAACGCAAACAATCTTTGTGCAGGCGCACCCGTCATCCGACTCTTCCTTGCGAAGTCCTCAACGCAACGATTCCTGTCAAGGGCATGAATCTCGAAGTTCGGATTTCGGTGGACTTAACCCGATTGCTTCGAACTTCACGACGTGTTGCCTTTTACGATCATAATCTTCAAACTTCGGTTGTTGTCTAGTGTTTCTGAAGTTGTCTCTATCGGACAAAATTGGAAGTCCGGAAACCTGGGGAGTTCGAGTTATTTGCAGTGTTTAGCAATGAACGATGTGGTGGTGTTCGACAGATTGAACCGAATGACATTTCGCGGAATGTCCGAAGTTTGGATGCCGGCGAACTTCATCCTTTCCAGAAACAGGTGTTATGACGACGTTCCTTCGCATGCGGAGGTGATCACCCCGTTTCAGTAATCTTCGCATGCGGAGGTGATCACCCCATTTCAGTAATCAGTGATGTTCGTTTTCCGTCAAACGTGAACGATTGATGCCCACTGAGATCTCTTGAGTCACGATGTTAGTGGTAGTGATCCAAGATCATTGTCATCCGTTCCCATATTCGGGTACGGCAAAACTTCTTCAGTCCCGCATTTGGAAAATACGTGAAGTTCGGATGTCGTTTAACTTAAAGGAGCCGACCATCCAATGCGGTACTTTTAAGCCATGTTCTACCTAAAAAAACATTGAAGTCTGACTATGTCCGATTTTCGTCAGTTATCCTTTTTAGACTATATGTGAAGTTCCGATAAAGGTGAACATTGTGCACTCACTCATCCTCTCAGGCGACCAGAGTCTTCTGTTCTTGCAAGTGAACCCAAGCATACTGGTGTGATGTCTTAAGAGCGGATCTCGACGAACTTAGACAGTGGAGGGATGGGGCATTTAGAAGAGCCGAAACAGACAATATTCGAAGTTCGACGTGATCCGAACTTCGAACATGGAAGGAAGGGTTGGGCGGTTGACTGTCGATATCAGCACGACTACTATCTTTGCAGAACATAGGAGAGAAATCCTACTTTGCACTTGACTCAGAGTTCTCTCTCGTGTTCTGCAAAGATAAGAGAGGTGTTCAAACAGACAGTGAACCAAACGACTCTTCCCACACTGTTCGAAGTTCAGATCCCGACGAATTTCGACTACTGTGGGAACGGGGTTCCTTGACATATGGACTCTTTGTCCTGTGGGAGAGGAGCAAAGCGTTTAACTCCTAGGATGTACGAAGTTCTTCAAGTCACCCCGTTTAGACAACCCACGAACTTTGTAAGTCCTCCGTTTGGACACTACGTGAACCTCGGATGCCAGTGAACTTCTAGTATTCTCCCATACATGAAGTTCCCGGACATCTGAAATTTACCTATTGGCGAAAAATAAAATATGGCGAAGGTTTTCTACCGGAAATTTAATTAAGTTTGTTGGTGTCCAAACTTCTTCAGCAGTCTTTTTTCTCCAATACGTAAAGTTTGGATGCCGACGAACTTTGTGTATTCACCCATCGTCTGCGGTGACTGCGGTCAGTGGTGAGATGGGTTGTTTAGAAGAGCGGAACGCACAACATGCGAAGTTCGTCAGGATCCGAACTTCGAACATTGTGGGAAGGGTTGTGCAGTTCATCGTCAACACGATTCTGATGTGTGCAAAACACGGGAGAGAACTCTAAGTCCCTAGGTTTTGGGACTTGACTTGGGGCTCTCTTCCCTGTTCTGCAAAGATCGGAGTCGTGACAATACTGACAGTGAACTACACGACTCTTCCCCTAGTGTTCAAAGTTCGGATCTGGTCGAACTTCGACTGCCGCAGGAACGGGGTTCCTTGACATGCGGACTTTTTGTCTCGTGGGAGAGGAGCAGAGCGTGTATCCTCTGGGGTATCCGAAAGTCTTATGGTCAGCCCGTTCAAGCAATCAGTGAAGTTCAGGAAACGATATCAACAGAAAAATAGTGGAAAATTTTTATCATGGTTTAAACTTGCATATAAGTTGGAACCAAAGTATGAAGAGGGTGAATTGGTGCGGCCAATCGTTTAGACGGGGCGGATGCATGTTTCCAACCGTTTGCAAACCTGAGGCCGAGATGTGATCAACCTGTTTTCAACATGTTTCCAGCACGTCTTGCACTTAAAGGTTGGTGGTTTGTCCATGGCAAGAAAGTTTATAATTGCGTGGATCTGTCGTGGTAAACGACGCCAGTTGAATGCAGGGCGGCCCGCAATAGTGACCCTTGACGTTTTTCGAGGCATTCGTTCTTGGATAGCGAAAATGTTGTGTGGTAGACACAAGTGATGTCAACTCTATTAATAGATGTCTAATTCCGGTTCTAAGCCGTCAAGACCTGGCTCCCATGACAAAAAAATATAGTTAAAAAAAAAAAAAACGATTTTGTCAAAATCAATGCGGCAGGCGTGGAAAAGCAACGAGGAAACCCTCATAAAGCGACCGACCTCGCTGAGCCTTTTTGGTAGGGGAGACGATGCTGAACCTGCTGAGGCTAACGAGGTCGACACAAAAGATTTCCTGTATAGAATAACCAACGCAATTTCATGGTCGGACGTTGCGCTCCCGATATGGGTCATGACTGATTGCGTATCGCGGTCTGGGCGCGATCTCATTTTCAAGTTATCATTGTCGTCATGTGATGACAGTGTATTCCTTCAAGTTGAACAATGGTTTCAAGTATTGCAAGTTTTGAAGATAAGGGGGGGGGGGGTTAGCATGTTTGGCCCCCAATCGCTCGTCCGTGCTGAGAACAGTCGACAGTTCGCACAACTCGTGGCGCTGGGCTTCTTGCAATTTTGATTTTATAATTTCACGACCTGCCCCCATTTTTTTACATATTTATCAGTACGACGACGAAGCGTCGTCGACTTGATTCTTCGTATAATGTTTGGTGGTCGGCATGACAACTTCCACCCTTTGCTCCTCGACAGGATGTATGGTCCAGCGTGACTTGCGGTGGCTTGTCCTCATTTATTTTTCTGCGATTCGTGCTGCAAAGAGTGGTCCTTGCATCCTACGTAGTCCACGAATAAAAGCTTTCTTGAGTGATGATTACATGGTCACATCGAGGCTATGTTTTTTTTTTTTCCCACAACTCCCTTTTCTCATTTTGCGTGTCCGAGCCTTTTTTTTTTGAGAAAACTAGGGCGCGGTCAGGGTAGTTTGAAAATACGTTTCAAACTTACGTTTTGAAGTCCAATCCCCTCTGAAGTTTACACTGCAGTCCAAACTCCTCGGTCGCGTGGTTGTCGCAGGGCGGAGTTTCTTACTGCAGTCTAGTTCTCCACGTCGGAGAGCCAAACCGTTTTCCAAAAAAAAAAAAAAAAAA
>BFEA01000586.1:224669-235039 GCA_003427395.1 Chara braunii
GATGTTGCATTTGATGACCGGTCATGACCTCGGTACCACCCACAACGCAATGCAGTGCCACCTTAATCCAATGCCACATCAGCATGCTCTCATCATCAATCAAACATTCCGCCTGTCATCACGGCTAATATGCCGTTTGTAGCCTTCCGGTGCACCCCTCTCCACCCAGGGCGTGCACCAATAGTGGCATGACGTCACAAGTACCCACTGCGAAGAAGCATCATCAACGCACCAAGTCTGTATAACGCCAGCGTGCCAAAGGTAAGTGGCGATCAAACCATGCTCCGATACCAAATTGCAAGGAACATTAGTATGGACGAAGCACAGAAATCCAGAATGCAAAATCACACTGAAGTCCAAGTATTCAAAGCCAAAGCAGATAGCACATGGAACCGAGTAACCATCCCATTGAGAATGATACAGAAGAATCGTGAGTCAATGTCCATGCCCACCAGGGCAACACCAACAGCATAACCCAAATGTAGCTCTCTCTTGTGAATGGCGCCAAGCACCCTTTCTACTCTACAGCCTATCCTACAACTACAGCAATGAACAGCAACCAGACAACTTGACTACCAGCGAGTGATGATGTCAACACCAATGCAGACCTCAACCATCACCAGGTACGTGTCATCTTCCCCACACTCTCCCTTGTTACCCACACAGCGCCCTTCACCTCCGAAGTACCACCTTCGCCCTCACCTCCCCTGCACCCTCTTGCGGCCCGGCTATGGCCGCCAGTGCCCTGCAAGCAGGCAGCSCCCTACCGCCTAGCGYTGCCCTGCTTCTTCTTAGCGCAGCRCTGCTCTGCATTAGCGCAGCACCCTTGCATCTGCGCAGCGTGCCCGCATATGCCAGCATTGGCCAAGATCCCYGCTGCCTCGCCCTGCTTGCCTATATGCCAGTGCAGTGTGTGGGCGGCCTCCCTTCAGCCTGTGTCCGGGGCCCAGAGGCTGAAGCCAACTCGATACAGTTGGGCCCCGGGGTAAGGCAGTTGCGCCTCCTTCATCAAGGCCTGCAGCCAGCTTCAGATAGTGGGCCGATTTCCCTTTGGCATTTTCGGCCTCTCTTTCCAGCATGCATTGTCGGCCTCACATTCAGATGCCCAGGGCCTAACCAACTCAGAGGCCCTGGGCTTTCAGCATTTGCTGAAATCCGAGACTCTGTGCACTCCAACCAACTGGCGTGCTGCAACTGTATGAACCCCACTTCGTGAAATGTCGCACAGAGGGCTGTTTTCGATTTGCTGGCCCGCCTTCACTTAGGGCGGGCACTAGGCTTGCTGGGGCCTTAGCCCAGAACATGTACATCATGGCAAGGCCCCTACTTGAGGGCTCAATCCTCACAGAGAGAAGAATGTAGCTTACTTTATTCAAAAATATATATATACAGTTCTATTTGACGATATATATAGATATATATATATTTCCATTTCCGCAGGTTGATTCCAACCTCCCGAGGTTACCGCAAATTCCAACCCCCACCGTCATTCAGGCGGCTGACAAATGGGGTCACAAATAAGTAGTTTGGGGAAATGAGATCCTGGTGTGACTATTTTTTATTGACATTATTTTTTCGAGATTTTGGGGATAGTCCGGTTTTGGTACCGCAGTGTGAGCGTGCCCTGAGGTTTTTTGTTTTGCTTTGTTTTTTTTTTTTTCTGTTTTTTTTTTTTTGGTAGGATGCTCCGATGGTACACCCAGGGGTGTGGTCCCATTAGCAGTCGGATAGGAGTCTGGCCAATCCAGTGTGACACTGAGTGGCAGCCGGATGACAGGTTCATTACGAATTTCTGGGGTGAGAAAACAGGAGGAAGGGCCTCGCCACACCACTCTTGAAACCCGGTTTTCAAGAGTTGGAGTCGTCGCCACACAGCCACTTGAGAGTTGTGGCCCGAAAACTCTTTCGAGAGTTGTCAGAAACCCGTTTCGAGAGTAGCTCTCGAAACTCCTAAACGCCCAGCCTGCGGCACCGCGCTTGAAAAGCGCCCTCCCGAGGGCACTCAAAGGACTCACGATTTTCGAGAGCTGTCGGGCCGTTATCCTGACTCCATTCGGAAAAAAACAAAGTTGCACGACTGTCGTTTTCCATCGTTTGCTGTGTGGCGAGGGGCCCGGAACTCCTTTTTTTTTTTTTTTTTTGAGAAGTTGTCACATTTTATTCCAAGAGAGATGGTCGAGGCCGGGGACCTCACAATTCAACCCGGAGTATCAAACAGTAGCCTGCTGAAAAACGGGTCCAGCATCCCATGACCACTCTGCCTATCAACAAAATTAACTCCTCAAAAACTCTCACCCTGAAGCACAGTAAAAAGGGCTAAAAATTAGCCTGTCAACGACTTTCTGACACTTAAACAACAATTCCTGACGCACAGTGCCAGGCGGTTAACATTCCGAAATCTATTGTCACTCATGACTACAGCCAGAGGACTGTTTATTTGCTTGTGGGACCTATCAACGGTCCTACCTCTAGAATCATCACCCCTATATACCTGGGGATCCAACCCTTCTTCCTAATCAACTTAACCATTTTGCCACCTACAAGCCACCATCCGAACTCACTGTTGCTAAGAAACCTTTCAATGTCCATTTTTTACGAAACCACTTGAGGCCCCCTCCAGCCCTTTGTTTAGATCTTCTCCATTCAGCTAGAATGGTCAATCTGAGAGCATCCTTGATCATTCCTCTCTGCGGGTGGAAGGACCAGTTGTCTTGGTTAAACACCATCGCATTTCTGGCCCTCCATATTGTTTCCATCACTATTCCTCTGCAGACCAAAGCTGCATATACCCACTCATCGCACCATTTGGTTTTAGGAGGTAAGGAGGCCGAAAGTATCCAGTCATCCGTCCATTCCCACTCATTACCTCCCCCTTCCTCCCACTGCAGCTCCCACCATCTTCAAACTTTGTCTGCCAAAGGGCACAACAGCCAAACATGCTCCGTATTTTCCCATCCCCATTTACACCGCTGACAGGTCTGATCAAGCTTCATGCCTCTGTGTCTTAGCCATACCGCAGAGGGTACTATGTAAAGAGATTGAGCCCACATTAGACTCGCTTGTTTCTGAGAGCGAATCCTCTTAAGTAGTTTCCATTGAACACTAAACTCAGGTAGGGGCTTGACTAAGCCTTGTTTTTCATGGTATCTCTGTATTGCTACCTTGCTTGGTTGCCGCTTCGTGCGTCTGCACTGCGCTGCTCCAACTCTTGGTCGGTATTGGACCAGGGGAATTATCTTATCATTTCCGTCTTTCCATCCATATTGAACTGGTTCCACTCTGTATTCTTCAGCGAGGTTTTCCAGAAGGGTCGCCCGTCTCATTTTTCGTTCTTGCGGTTCCCAGACCCTGACTTCCAACAGTCCCAACGTTGAGTCCAGAGTGATTTCTTCCTCCCTCCTCAACTCTGTCCCTTCCTTAACTAACCTACCCATTCTCCACTGCTCTAGTCTCATACCCCGAGGCAAATCCGGACCTAGTACCTTTAAAATGCAGCGAGAGTTATCTGGGTGCATCACCCAGGTATCTTTACCGTGCTCTGTAGTATCCTTCAGGATCTCTTCCCACCGAGGGGGCAGTGCAGCCCGCAGTGCTTCATAGTGTTCCTCAACTCTATGCAGTCTGGGCAGCTTCTTTCTCAAATCTTCAATGGACAGCCATGTTTGTCCTTCTCCATCCCATATGTGTTTAACCAAGAACACTACCTTTTCTATCCATGCTCATGCGAAGTTTCCCGCCCTTTGGGCTGATTCAAAGACTTGATCAGACCCTTGTTTTATCAATACATTATCAAATAGACCCTGGTTTCCCACTTCTATCTTGGTCAGTGGATCCCTCAGCATCATGGGCCTGACTTTTCGCCACGCTGTCAAAATACCAGACCATATTCTAGAGTTCGTCCTTCTTTTAGAAAAATTGGTCAATAACAGACATGCCCACACATTCACTCCCTGTGCCAGAGCCCAATCCCTTCTCAATATATATTCAGCAAGGAGGATCCAAAGGGGCGGCTCTCTTTGGAAACAGGCTTTGATAACCCATTTGATTAGCAATCCAACATTCTGATCCCGTGGATCCAAAACCCCCAATCCTCCCTGGTCTCTTGGCTGGCACACCATCTCCCAGGCCACTTTATGAATAAACCCTTGTTCTTCCGAGGCTGAGGGTTTCCACAGGTACTGAGCCGATACCCTTTTGATCTGGGCATAGGCCTTGTCTCCCAGATAATGAATGGTGAGAGGAAACCATATAATAGAAAGAGCAGCTGAGGTGAGCACCAGAGCTCTTCCAAAAGTCGATAACTTATGGCTCCTTACCCAGCCCAGTATCCTTGCACATACTTTCTCCTTGATGATCTTGTCCTGGGCCACAGAGCAGTTTGTCAATGACGCTTGAATTCCCAGGAAGCGCTCCGAGCTCTCGGGCGGGACTTCTCTGAGTCCCCAATTCACACACAAATTGAATGGGGTGGGGAGTAGGTATACAGACTTATCCCAGTTTATAGATGCCTCAGATAGCTCACAGTACATATCTAACTACTCTAAGTTCAGTAAAGGAGGTAAGCGAGTTTTCACACGCAATTGTCAAGTCATCGGCTATCGCTCCTCCTTTCCAATGGATGGAGGGTGGGATTTCCAAGCCTCTTATATTAGAGTTGTGTCTAATATTATCTAAGAGAACCTCCAGTTGTAACACAAAAAGGAGGGGGGCTAGGGGGCAGTCCTGTCGAAGAGAGCGAGTTAGTTTAAAAGTATCCGACAGTCTGCCATTCACTAGGACTACTAGTAGCATCCGTATACATGGCTTTGACGCCCTGCAAAAAGTTGGGACCGAAACCCATATGATTCAATGTCGTGAAAACAAACGACCATCCCACTTTATCGTAGGCCTTCTCCATATCAAGGAGAAGGACGGCAATTTCTTTCTTTTCCGAAGCGATGATCTCTAGAGCTTGCAGGGTGGTCATAATGTTATCGAAAATTGTGCGTCCCTTAACGAAAGCTCCTTGTTCTTGTCCCACTAATTTGGGTAGAAATTCTGCCAGTTTAATGGCCTGGGCCTTAGCCAAGATTTTATAAGCTACATTTAACACAGAAATTGGTCGATAGTTCCTTACTTCAGATTTACTTCCCTTTTTGTACAGCAGTGAAATATACCCTTTTAGGAAGCCCGCCGGGAGAGACCCGTGTGTTCTTAAATTACTATACACCTTAGTCAGAAATGGGCCAAACACATCCCAGCATTCCACATAGAGTTCCACAGGAAGGCCATCGAGACCAGGACATTTCCCTCTCGCCATCTGTCCGGCTGCTTTACCCAGTTCTTCTACTGAGAACGATTCTTCTAGGGATTGCCTCATTTGTAGAGACAGCTTGATCCTCGACCTGTCCCAGAAAGAGTTGTTAATAGAGAGGTCAAAGTCACAAGAGTCAAAGAATCTCCCAGTGGAAGCAATATCACTGAAGTAGTCAAAGGCATACGAGCACATGGTTTCTGTGTCGGATGTCACGAGAGGATTTACTGCAAAAGGGTGGGCCAGCTCCCTAATAAGAGACTTTGACTGTCTGAGAATTAGTGAACGAAAGGAAATTTTAGTCATCCTGTCGTATCCAATAATTCCCCTCAATTTCAGCCAGTCCAACCACTCTGTCTGTTTTCTAACTTCTAATTTTTCTAATTCGATTATGGCCTTACTTCTTTTTTCTGACCAGTAGAAATTTGTGCAGGGGTCTCCTCCCATCCTTTCTTCTGCCTGAGTGATCTCCTTGTGAAGCTTTTTCTCTTCCCACTGGCGAGCTGCTACGTGCATTCTTTAAAAATTCATTAGAGCGGCTCTAATTATGTTAATGCCTACTTCTGCCCACTCACGCTGATCATCGAACAAATCTGTTGCTCTTTCCCAGCACAGCATCCGTTTCCTAATCCATTCCTTAATCCCCTCGTCTTTTAGCAGATTTACGTTAAGTCTAAACGGGGGTCTTACCTTTTGAACCACATCCACTGCTATAACGTCCATAAGTACCGGATAATGGTCAAACAAAGATGCGAACTAAACCTCTGACCAGCAGCACCTGTCCCAGGGGGCCCCTCGAGCCAAAATAAAATCTAACCGGCTTCTGGGGGGTTGGACTCTTTTGGATGGTCGCGGACCAAACCAAGAAAAACCATTGTTATCCGGATTAAGAATTCGGTAGACATCGTTCAATACTTGTGAGTCAATAAGCTCGGTAAGCATATCTGAATCCGCTCTAGCTGGGTGTCTTGATAAGGAGTCCAGTCCGGGAATCAGAATAGTATTCAGATCCCCTAAAATGATCAAATATTCAGTATCAGGAATAAAACTGGGCAAATTAGCCAAAAAGTCCACCCTCTGATTCAAATCCACAGGAGCGTAGACCGACATAACGGTCCACTCCTCCTCCCCAAGCTGAAATTTCAACCACGCCAGTCTTCCTTTCGAGTCGGAGTAGGAGTCAAGTTCCATAATGTTACGGTTCTTATCTATAAGTATGGTCACCCCACCAGAGGTCCCCACTGATGGGGACCATATCTGGGGACCGTCCCATAGGGCGGCAGTTTCCCTGATTTTTTCAGAATTTAACTTTGTTTCTTGCAACCCAATTATCTGAACGTTCTTCCTGTGTATCCAGGCTCTAAGCCTGGCCCTTTTATGTCTGCGTGTAGTCTCCCCTAAGCCACGTGTGTTCCAAGAGGCGATACGTAGCTTAGGTGGAAGAACCATCAGGTCTGCCTCCACCGCTTTGTTGGATACGGTCTATCTCAGAATGGGAAGCCCCTAAAACTCGGCCTTTGCTGCGTGCTGCCGTCAGCATAGCCTTGATATTCTCGTTTGTCAGTATGTCCTGCAGTCCCCCTTTCTAGACCCAATCCGAAACCAGGGAACGCTGTCTTCCGGCTGGGTGCAGAAAAGCGCTGGCTGTCTCTGTAGGATTCATCACCAATTCCTGCAGACGGAACCAGTGGACACGTAGATCGCACCATCTGTCAAACGATCCGTTATGGTTTTGAGCCCTAATAGAACGAAGTAGAATACCACCGGGGGGCCCTTTTCTACTTGGGACAGATAACGATTAGGCTTTGGGATCGGCAAGGGGGCTACCGAACCTGTGTGATGCAATATGTGCCATTTTGTTAACTCTGCCACCTCTTCTTCAGAGGGTGTGTCGTTAACTGGAATCGCTGGTAGCTCTACAACCTCACTGTCTGTGAGACGAGTCAGCACCACAATTCCATTTGGGGAGGCATCAGAGCAGATCAATGGAATAAGATACTTTTTAACAATTCCTTTTAATCTGTCTTGTTTGGATAGTGTTATCATTGGTCCCGCAAGAGAAAGTTCCTTGCGGGCAGTTCGATGAGGGTGACTTCGTTTTTGACCCACTCAATAGCCACCTTGACCTTGATCCGGCCAAAAATCCAATGAATTCTCTGCGAAAGTACCCCTCCCCGTGTTATCATTTCTCTTAGCTTTCTTGGAAGAAGACCTTCCAGCAGGCCCGTTTTCTTTCAAGACTGTGTCTCTCAACTTCCCTGATGTTGCTACCTGTTCACTTTTAGTGAGAGGCACCTCCTCTGTGTTCAGACCATTTTCCTCTGTAACCCTTACAGGAAGGTCATCGGAGGATTCACCTTGTCCTAACTGCTCAGCCCTCTCCGAATCTGCCTGCTCCACCTCATTGTACATATCATTATAATACACTTTGGCCTTCCCGGAGAGGGCTCCAAAAGCCAGCGTTCGGGGAGATAAGCTCTGACCCGACCGATCGTGCGGGCCGGCCCCGGGGTCTGCTTCCCTATCCTGCAGGGTCATCCCAACTACGCCCAGCAGGTCGTCCCCTTCCTCCGAGTCCTCTTCTTCCCCCCCTGTGCCTTCCTCCTCCTCCTTATCCTCCCACTCCTCTTCTCTATCCCCAATTAAAAAACTCCTTATCCCCTTCTTCCCTCTCCCTTGTGGTTTCCTCTACCACCCTCCCTTTCTCTGGACCTCTCTTCCTTATCCTCTGTCATTTCCTCAGAGTTTCTATCCCCCTCTGCCTTTCCTGCAACCTCATCAACCCTTTCCCATCCTGGCGCTTCTGGGGGCTTCTCATCCTCCTTCGCCCTATGATTATTGTTTCCTTCTTCCTCACTGGAGCATTCCTCCTCGTCATACTCCCCAACTTTCTCTCCCTGTTTATCCTCTTCTTCCTCCTCCTCTTTTTCCTCCTCCTCCTCTTCGTCTTCCAACTCCTCTTTGTCTTCGTTATTGTCTTCCACGTCCATGTCCTCCTTGTCATCCTCTTCATCTGTTTCCTCCTCCGTGTCCTCGTTGACCTTCTCCTCCAAGTCTACATACCGAATCTCCTCTCTATCCTCATCATCCTCTTGTCTGATTCCCTTTTCCGCCTTCTCTCTCTTTTCTATCTCCATCTCATTTGTCCCTTCCTCACTTGGTGCAGGTCCTTTAAGGATCTCTTTGTAGGTCGGCTTCGTACGGTCTATCCAGATTACTAACTCCCGACCAGTGATTCTTCCCTTGCCTTGGGTCGACGCATGAGGCTGGTTTGGCGCAGGAGCCTGATTACCATCACTCCCCTTCCTAGATTTTCCTTTCTCTTTACCTCCAGCCTCCTTTTCTTTTTCTTTTCCCTTCTCTACAGGACCTTTCCCGCGATTGTTTTTGTTTGGCTTCCCCGGACCTTTCTGACTCTTCTTGGCCGGACATTCTGAATCACCCTCATAATGGTAGAAGCGACGGCAGTCAGCGCACTATGGAGTATCGGCGCTGACCACTTCATTTTCTACCAAGCCCTGTTCGGCCAAGTCCACCAGAAGCCAAGGTTTGAATCGAAACCTTGCAGAGGAAACCAAATCAAAGCGAACATTCTTCAGTTCCGAAACACCAGGTTCATCAAAAATCGGGGAAGTTTTCAGAATCTGACCAAAGGCTTCTTCCACCGCCGTTTTAAGTTGGGGAAGAGCTGCCACAGGAACCAGGAAGCAGCTGATCCAAAAAAAATTAAATCGCATGGCTTCCCTTTATTCCTGAAGCTGGTTTTCATTCATCCAAGGTTGAAATGTCAATGAATAACGTTTCCCATTGAGGGTGATGAGCTCTTGCTTCTTTCGCAGCATGAAAGAGGCCACCTGGCTCGAAGCTGAGACATAGGTGACCAAATTCCTACAATCATTATGAAACAACCCTCGTTTCGGAGGTACGTTGACTTGTGGGTTGGCCGCCCATCCATCCTCATATATATGTACTAAGCGTTTTTTGACCTCAACTGGCACGGATGTTGACTCATCACCAAATAGAATCGTGACCGCATGCTCTTTGAGTCAATCAACTTGCACACGGAGAACTTCCGGATTTATGATTACCCTAATGAAATGGTCACCCACTTCCACCATATTTTTGGCCAAGTGGCTCGACAAAATACCATCAGAGTAACATTGGCTCATAATATCCCGTATTCTTTGTCTTTCCACGTCAGACATAGAGGACGTCGAGCCCGGAGTTGGTGACGGAGGGGGAGGGGGAGGGGGGGGGGAAGATGAGGAGGCCCCGTTGGCTCCAGTCATTTTCGGCTCCCCTTGGTTTCCACCCTCTCCCTTCCCTCTGCCACTCCTTTTGTTCGACTCCCCAAGTAGGACTTACAAGACAGTTAGTAAATAAACACGCAAAGCGAGAGTTCCTAAATTAAATAAAATATCCTAATATATACCGAGGCATAAATAAACTGGGATAACATTCATTATACTCCACCCCTTACTCTCGGGCATATGACATAATACCTTCCTCCAAATATGTAGTCGCCACGAGAGTGAGTAGTCGAAATGCCTGTTGGCGCCATCAAGATTCCACATCTCCTCTCATGCCCCCACAGTTGATCCCACCTTTCTCCATCCCGTCTTGGAAGCATGCAGCAGCGAAGCACCGGATCCCCAAGGCCCAGGGCCGCGGCTACAGACTACCTATAGTCTTCGTCTATAGACCGCTGCACCCTACGTTGACCGGACAGACTTCCTGCCCCCTCGGGCCGGAACTCTTGAAAACCGGAACTCTTGAAAACCCAACTCTTGAGAACGCCTGACAGCTCTTGAAAAAGTTCCCCGTTTCAAGAGTGGTGTGGCGAGGCCCGAAGGCAAAAAAAAAAAACAGAAACAGAGACCTTCCACCTGAAATCACGGCAGAGTGCTTCCCAGCCATCAGATCACAAATGATCTGATGGTGGTGGTTGCAACAACAGTGCAGAAAGGAACTGCCACATTTCTTGGAATAAACTCGACTTCTGTCAGCAGTGATCCTGACACCCTCCACATACTCCGTGATTGAAGGAGGGCTCCACCCAATGAGATAATTGCACAAC
>BFEA01000586.1:235459-249044 GCA_003427395.1 Chara braunii
CTGCACTACTCTTGAAATGCACAAAAGACAAAAATCATGTCGCTGTATCTTTCCATGTTCTAGCGGAAGATTCACTCTCGTTTTGCACCTTTCAAGAGTAGTGCAGCGAGGCCCAATGTCTCCGTGGAAAAGGGAACTTCCCGTGGTGAGGGGACAGGAGGTCCCCATTCGTAAAATGGACAGGGACAAAAGGGATGGCCAGATGCGTTCATTGCCCAAAGAAGGAAGAGAGTTTGATGCGAGAGCGCCAAGCAGAGCTGTCAGAGCTCCTCCTTTTCAGGGTGTAATGATGTCTTAAAAAAAAAAAAAAAAGAAAGGCAAATAAGTTGAGAAATGTACCCTACCCTCTGTACGGTAGTTTTCTCAACCGAAAATGGTTTCCTGCCCAAACGGAAAGGGCCAAAGCATACGACAAAACGGATTTCACTTCAACGAAAAAATGTACAAAACGACCGAATCTCATAGGTTATTCTCCTGTATTTTGGTACCCTTAGATTCTCAATACATCAACGGCAGAGCTCCGTCCCACCATGCCACCCGTGATAGAAAGCTCAGCGTTGAGAAAACTCAACTTCGGCGGTGGGACTTCACCCCTGAACATTAAGAGCATCCTATCCCTCTGCAAACTTGGTTAAAAAAGACTCTACCAAAAAAAAAAAAAGAAAAAAAAAAAAAAAAGACTCTACGGGGTAGAGCTAAAACGCTCCCCATGTCCTAATGGGGACAACAACCACGGACAGAAACACTTTTTGGGGGGGTTGGCCATGCCCCCAATGAGCGACCCGCTTTTTTTTGGGGTTGGCCATGCCCCCAATGGATTGAAAAGATTTTGGCGGGAAGCTTCCTTTGCACCGGCATGCCCAGTGTTAAGGAGAGGAGGAGGGGAACCAAGATCTCCTTCCTTTTTCGGGTAATACATGTAAAACACTGACCGTGAGATCACGGCTACTGCATGGGTCACTCAACTGCCACACAAACTCTTTTCTATCCTATCCGGTTGCTAGTGGGACCATGCCCCAGGGCCCTGGACCCACTAGCGAGGTATTGTACTTCGTGCTTTGCCGTTTTCTATCACATGCTGCTGGGGGTTGACAGACGCAAATGGCATCCCTCACACATCTCATTTTGGGTCTCGCCGCACGGCATACGGCATACGAAACGAAAACGAAACGAGTGCATCTGCCCACGAGAGGTGGCAAGATACCCTCCTTACTATTTATAGCAAACCGATGAATCTGCCCCCATTTTCTGCAGGAAGATGCACTCGTTTCGTGCTTTTTTTCCCTTTTTTTCTCGAGAAAAGAAGAACTTGATTGCCCATCAAAAAACAAAAGAGTATCCAGTGAGTAATCCAGTGGCCTAGCTCAGTTGGTAAGGCATGCAAGTGGCATTCAGGAGGTCTTGGGTTCAATCCCCATTGGCCTCATGCACCTTCCTGGGCAAGCTTGGCGCCCGTCACCTAGAGATATGCCGTTGTCCCCCCGAGTGGCATTGAGCAGAGACTGCTGATGTTCATAGGGGGAGGGGACCGGAGGGGAGTCACAGTGACTGGCCCATTGAAGAAGCTCGGTCCTGATGCTACTGGCTGACCCCTGGCCGGTATTGCCCACCTGCTGTAGCAGGTGTCGCACCTGCTGGTGGGTGCAGCTCCCGCATGTTCCCTCGTTGGAGGCTTGAGCACGGATATGGCTGCTACGGGGTTCCCCGTATACTATAATGACAACAAAAAAGGCCTGAAAAGGCCGTCCTGTCCAGATTTGACAGGTAGTTGAATTGGTTGGGCGTAAAGAATTAGCCTTTCAAAAAAAAAAAAAAAAAAAAAAAAAAGAGTTCTGAGGCTGGGTCCTCACATTATCCCGGAAAAAGGAAAACCCAAAGAAAGAAAATAACCCCCTTCCAGCAGATCTAGTCCAGCTTTTCTCACTTCACCATCCTAGCCTGTAGCGCAGGGAGTCCCCTTTTGTCACCCCAAATAATCTTGCCCCTCCTGGAGGCGGAGGAAAGCATAGAAAAACCACCCTATTACCTACCTACCTACTTACGCTAAATGTAAAGCCCAAACCAGACAGTAAGATCAAACCTGAAAAAGGAACCGGAGCTAGACTTCGCTCCTGTATCTGTTACCACCGGGGCCAGTCCCGTTCCACTGGTCACTTCTCGGGGGCCAGTTCCGTTCCGGCATACCAGTCTCCGTTAGCCCCTTCCCCTGGTCACTTCTCGGGGGCGGTCCCAGATATAACACTGTCTCGGCAGAGACCCCCCTCCCCATTCCACACTCCTTCCTCAAGACCAAGCCACCCTACAGCCTTCCTACTGCGGACTGCACTGCAACCGAGTGCTCAGGTCGAACGAGCATGCAGGAGCCAGGGACCCAACAACAACTGAGCAAGAAGGAGCCAGGGACCCAACAACAACTGAGCATGCAGGAGCCAGGGACCCAACAACAACTGCGCCTGCGATCTAACTGCTGCTAACTGATTCCTCTGCCCCCAAGCTGTCAAGAACCATTGAAACTTTCACCTGCCCGGTTTTTTGTTGCTTACTCTTCGAGCAGAGTCTCAGAGTACTGCTAAGCTGAGTTGAAAACCGGGCAGGCGAAAGTTTTCTTCCGACTGTCTCAGCTGAAGTGGTGTCTCTTCGTCCCTAAAAATCTTTGCATATCTTCCCTGCCATAGAACCCAAAGCAGAATCGCCCTTGCCACCTGACAGTGTGCAATGTAACCCCAGCCCCTCTTAGAATTTACGATGAGTGGTAGACGCCCGGTCAAGATCCAGTCGTCTGCGGAGACGCCCTGTGCATGGACGGGACGGCCTGATGCAGTATACAGTGGTGCCCATGAGAAAGCACCTACCAATGAACTGGATATTGACGTTGGTCTCTATTTCCAGACTTTTGGAGGGGGGGGGGGGCGCATTTTCGAGACTTCGCGCGTTGCTGTTTTTTTTTGTTTCTTTAAAGGCTAATTCTTTAAGCCCAATTACCTGTCAAATCTGGACAGGACGGCCTTTCAGGCCTTTTTTACTGTCATTATAGTATTACGGGGAACCGCGTAGCAGCCACATCCGTGCTCAAGCCTCCAAGGAGGGAACATGCGGGAGCTGCACCCCCCAGCAGGAGCGATACCTGCTACAGCAGGTGGGCGATACCGGTCAGGGGTCAGTCGGTAGCATCAGGACCGAGCTTCTTCTATGGGCCAGTCACTGAGCCTCCCCTCCGGTCCCCTCCCCCTATGAACTCCAGCAGTCTGCTCAATGCCACTTGGGGGGACCAACCACATATCTCTAGGTAGCGGGTGCCAAGCTTGCCCAGGAAGGTTCATGAGGCGGTCTATGGGGATTGAACCCAAGACCTCCTGAATGCCACTTGCGTGCCTTACCAACTGAGATAGGCCGCTGGATGCGTTGCTGTTTACACCTTGTCATACTACCAAAAAAAATAATAATAATAAAAAGAAAAACTTGCGAGATACCCCATAAGTTGAGATATGTGCCAAAACGCCCCTGAAAGATGTGCGTAGAGCGGAATGCCCCTCTGACAGAAAAAAAATTTGTGAAATACCCCTCGTGTCGGTTGGACCCCTCATCTTTGTGATATACCCCTACCGGGTACCATCCAACTTTGGAAAATACCTAGAACTTGGAAACTTTCCTAAGGCCCAGTTGCAAAAGGCCATGCCCAAAAGGCGAGGTCCAGATTGCAAATTTGCACACCTGCCTAACAGGGGCATAACACAAAGATTTCAGCCGAAAAAGGCATTCCCCTCTACCCACATCTTTCAGGGGCGTTTTGTCATATATCTCAACTTACGGGGGTATTTCATAAATTATATCCCGAAAATAAATAAATAAAATAAATAAATAAAATTGCAAGCAGTTGCTAACTTACTACCTTTCCGTCAGACATGGCCGTTTTATTACAGTCAGGACGTAGGGCCTGGCAACGTGAGGATAACAATGCACATGCATTTGGACTCTTCCTCGGCACAGTTCATTCATATCTTTTCACTCAACCTCCGTCCTGAAAGCATCGAAACAATCCGGGCCATCAGGTTGCCAAGGAAAACTTGCTGGAAGGATGATGCCCTAGCGGTGCGCTAAGCGGTGGCGGCGGGGGAGAAGGGCCGCGGCATCCGGTCCGTGCCTTGGCGCGGACCGGTTGGACGGAAGCACCGAGGTTGGCGAGGGGCGAGGCATCGTTTTCGACACTTTCAAGGACTCCTCACTGAGATGGCGTCGCTGGGCGAGGTGCAGAGAAGGCGTTTCTGGGCCAGGTGCAGAAACGGCGATTATGGGCCAGGGGCAGAAGCTTAGGGGAGTTGACGAATGTCAGCAGTAAAGTGGGCACCAACGCTACGTCCTCCACGTAGGTTAACCTGATGGCTGGCAGGCCCAAGGAGAGAAGTGGAATTACGGTGCTCGTTCCTAGCTCCTACTCCGAGGATGGGAAGGAAGTTTGAGCATGCTCTTGGGGCTCGGGGATTAGGTAACTCAGGGGGTGGCTAAGACTGCGGACAGCGTGGAAGCTCGTCTTCAAGGATGCTTCGCCAGCGAGTTTCATCTGCCGACGACGACTTCAAGATCTCTGGCAGCTTGGGGGTAATCTCGGCCTCGCAACCTGGGAGTGGGGGATTGATGTGATTTATTCTCTTTGTTGTGGCCTCAGTAACTCACAGTTCGTGAAATTATACTCTGGTTTGGTCTGTTCTTGGTATTGTATAACGACTCAGTTTGGCGTAATACTGGCCGCTTTGACTTGGTCGGTCCTCAGTGGTGAAATGGAGATTCCTACAACCTCGAAGTCGTTGCCCCCATCGGGGTGTGGAGGACTAGATAAGGACAGGGTTAAGGAGATCCTGACAGATTGTTATCACGGGGGTCTGCTTCCGGATCAACTCAATCCTGAGAGCGTGGAAATAGGGGAGGACTTCGCTAGAGTCGTGGTCAACCCCGAGGTCTATGCTGTTCAGGAAGAATGGCTGAAAGAAACCGCTGTATCGGTTTTCTTTGGGAATGATTCAAAATCCCTTCCGATCTCTGTCAAAGTGCGCTTAATTAGGATGCATGAAAATGGGTGGGCGAAAAGTAGCGTAGTTGATGCGCCGCCGAAAAGAGGAATCTTTCACAATGAAGGCTTCAACCTGGTCACTTACATGGCCTCGGCGAAGGAAATAGCAACGTGGTTGCTTAGGAAAAAAGAAGATGAGATCGTTTTGGATGGGAAAAAGTACTCTCTATCCTTTAAACCGTGGATGCCTGAAAATGAATTGTTTGAATGGCGAGAGGCCATGAAGTTAAGGTTTTTTTGGATACGGTGTATGTATGTTCCCGTTGCAGCTCTGCCGTACCTGGCAACTGCTGTTAAGAAAGCCTTCGGATCAATTCTGAAGAAGTACGAAACATTTTCGGATATAACTCCCCCGAATTAATTAACGTTAGGTTTGACTTGGAAGCACAGGCCCGCCTCCGTTACAAACCTTACCTAATCATCGACATGCAAAAGGGGGGCTATGTGGAAATCGAAGTCATGCATGCCCGTACACCGTGGTGTCGGGCTTGCCGGCAAAATTTCCACTCCGAGGATGACGAGTGTTGTCCGTTGAAGAAAGGGGCCGCCCCTGAGCCGACCAACGCACATAAGACTGACCACGATCGGGGCAATAAGACGGATACTAATGGAAAGGACAAAGTCCCGGGAAAGGGCCGGACTGCAGATGGGGATGGGGACGCCGGGGGGAAGAAGGGAAACTCGGAGGACGGGCAACCGTCCGACGCTACTCCCTCGAATGGGGGCAATGATGGGTCTGTAAAGGATGGGGATGGAGAGGATACAAGTGGGCATCAAGGAGAAGGGGGGGGAGGACGGGGATACTACAATGGAGGATAGGGAGGATGGCCCTCCTTCCCGGTAAAAAACAGGGAGTGAAGAGAAAGGGAATCCTTCCCAGGGCTCTGCCTTGAAAACCAAGGCAAACAGGAAGTCTACTAACAAGAAGAAGAATCCGGCACGCAGAAAAGGTAAGAATAAAAAGGCTCAAAACGAGTGGCGAATCTCAAAGCCTAAACCCAACGGGACTGGTCACCATCAAGATAAATTGGCGGACTCGTCTGTGGAGTCTGTAATCCCATTAACCACCGTTCCGGAGCCACAACAAAAACCGGATGAAATCAGGAAACATGGTCCACAGAACGGTGGGCCCGCAGTGCACATGTCAGAAGAGGAGGAGGGGGGATTGGGAACCCCCCCACCCCCTCCCTCCGTCCACCCCGGCCCGCTCGAGAACAGTGCAACAGTAGGGGAGGGGAAACATACGGAGTTTGTAGCAATCGAGGAGAAACAGGCGGAGCCTGTCAGCAGCCAGTCGTCGGATACAGTAGGGGAGAAAGTCATTTCGCAAAACTTGGTTCCACAAGTCTCTGCTACTACTGAAAGAGCAGCTGCTACCCTGGCGGCATTAACGGATGATGGACCTAAGGATTGTACTATTTATAATGATGTATTGTTCAAGGCAGACTTTCCTGAGGTAGAAGGAACCAGGGCTCAGGGTCTTGTTTTAAAACCGCTTCTTGTGGATGGCAACACAGGGTTATTCCCAGCAAGTAGTCAAAGCCCACCATCCAGCCCCTGCGGTTCTTCTGAAGTGGATAAGGAAGACTCCCCAGGTTTCTTTTCACCAATTGGGCCGTCCGAAAAGTTTGAGCGATCCACGGGTAAGAAGAGCAGGGTGGGGAAGGAGGAGCGGGGTATAGAAAAATCAAATCATATGCAAACGCCGCATGCATGGCCTTCCCCCTCTACCCTCCCTTCCAATGAGTCAAGTAAGGGCCCAAAATTCTTCACAACTAATCTTTCGTCTGCTAAGAGGCCTCGAATTGAGGGCCTGAAATTTCAAGCCAGACTGGATGAAGAGGAGGTGGGGATGGGGTCCGAGGAAATTGCAAGAAGCTCGCCCATGAAGAGAGGAAGGGCACATATGTCGAAATCTGCTCGCCGTTCATTATCCTTGGCAGGTCCGATGAGAACGCTGACTAGGAAGGAAAAAGCGAAAGAATTGATATCTGACTACTTGGTTCCGATTATCTGCACACACGATGGGCAAGATCTGCGGTTTCTTACCTTAAGAAAAGAGGATACCTTAACCCTACCCTCTATTATTCTGAGAGGTACTCCCTCCCCGGTAATGGTGGGAAATTTGGTTAAAATACAGATTTTACAAAATTTGGGAGAGGTAAATGTGTTATCGGAGCCGAAAATGACTCGCCATTCTGTGGACCTTCCCGAAGGAGGGGTGGCACGACTGCTATTGGCCTTCATGCACATAGCTCATATCACCGATAACAAACCAGATTGGGATGGGCTCAGGATTTACTGGATTGAGCTTTCCCAATTTGCCTCTGCTAAGTCAGACTCCTTGGCTAAATTGTTGTCTGGCCTGTCCGCCCAGGTAATTGCTGAATGCGTGGCACATTCGAATCTAGGTCCAACAATTTTTTCAGATTCATTTGCTACCTCCCGCTTGAAGAAGAGGGCAGGGAGAACACTGAACTTTGAAATTGGAGAACGTGGTGAGGCGAAGAAAGGTGTGCCTACGACTGGAGTGTCATCCCCCATCCGCATCCAAAGTCCAAACGGAACAGCCATGTCAAATGGTTGTTCCGAATAAAATCCGACTAATAAGCTGGAATGTTCGCGGACTTGGTGACTTAAATGACACCCACAAGCGTGCCAGAGTATCAAACTGGTTGCGATCTCATCATATTCATATGATCTGCTTACAGGAAACTAAGATTGGCCCGGACAAACTTGACAAAATTAGCAGATGGTGGCCCGACCCCCATATCTGGGCCCCAGCAATGGGGACCAGGGGGGGGGTCGCAATCCTACTGGGTAGAAAGTTGGACGTCGACATAATCGATAGTTGCGTAGACCCGGAAGGCCGTTGGGCCTGGGTTAAGCTGGCCATCGCAGATGAGGACTGGGCAATCATGTTCATTTATGCCCCTGTGGAATATGCTATGCGAGCAAAATTCTTTGTCGAGCTCCCTAAAATCCTGCCTGATGCAGGTAACCTGGTCCTGTTCACAGATTGGAACAGTATCCTCAACCCTGGTCTAGATTCCCTGACAGTGGCTCCAATCAGAAGGGATGCCATGTTTCTCTCCACCTTCATGGAAGCCCATAACTTCGTTGATGCATTTAGGACATTGAACCCTGATATCCCTGGTTACACATGGCAGGGCCCTCAGCCGTCAGCCCGTACGGCACAACCTAAAAGGCAGCTTAACTATATTCTCGCTAGGGGGTCCCCTTGGGAACGGGTGTCTAAAGTAGACATAGTTGTCTCTTACATCTCGGACCACTATCCGGTGGTTATGGATGTGCTTGCTAAGGATACAGTGAAGAGGCACAGGCCTCCATTCAGATTAAACATTAGTGTGTTAAAGGATCCTGGTATCTCTCAATGGGTTAAAGCGCAAATGAAAGACTGGCCCTTAGCTAGAGATCTGTTTGATAATTACGAGGCTTAGGTTGATGCGGGGATTGGCATATTGCAAGCTGCAATGGTCGAATTCTCGAAGAATGAAAGCCCCTGCATGCACATGGAAGGAAAAACAGTTGCGCCAGGTAGTTAAACAAGCAGATGCCTATGACGGATCTGACCCCTTTCTAGAGTACATGTGGTCAACGAAGAGGACGGAGGCCCTGGCTGCTTGGGAAGAAATGGAAATCAATAAACAGGCTAATTGGCACGAATGGTTGCGCATTAGAGGTATCTTGGGGAATGATAGAATGACAAGGGATACGTTTCGTTCGCTTATCTTGCAGAAGGCTAAACCTGTCATTCGGGAGTTTTCACACCCCTTTGCTATTATTGCCCCATTAGGCACTGATACGGAAACCCAATGTAGATACGTCATGGAATACTTTCAGGATATTGTTACAATCAGGCGGCCCTATGATCATTTTCACTCTAATCTCGCTGATTTCCATTCCTTCTGGGATTGTAATTCCAAACGGATTCCCACTCAAATTGCCTTGGAAATTGATAGTCCAATCACAGTGAATGAGGTGACCAAAGCGTGCCCTAGCCCTGATGGCCTCCCGATTGAATTTTTCCTTTCAGCCTGGGACGCGTTCGGTCAATTCTTTTGTGATATTTTAAACATGACTCACTCCTCAGGCTCACTACCACCGGGAATGGTTAAAGGAATGATATTACTGATGTACAAGAAGGGGGACAACAACGGAAAAAATTCCTAGAATTAAATAATCATTTTATAGTGAAATTACATTCTGAATTTAAATTTTTCATTCCATCTTAAAAAATGTCATTCCAATTTTAAAATTTTTCGTCTTACTTAAAAACTTTCCTTCCAACAATGGGGTATCCCTTCTTATTTGAACTGCATGCTAGAGATGGAATGAAAGTGTGGACGAGTTCATTAAATATTTTAATTGGACTTTTATTCTAAGTAAAGATTTTGAGTCATAAATAGGTTAATCCAATCTAAATTAGAAGATATTTCTTGTAGTAGAATGACAGTTTAATTAAAACATTTCATAAACTCGTCCAGACTTTCATTCCATCTTGGACAAATAGATGTAGTTGGAAGGGAAAGCTCATATGTAGACGGGATCTTATCAAATAAAACTGAAAATTTTAGAATTGGACGAACATTGGAATGCTAATTTACAAATATGAAGGATTTTTTTTTTTATGGAATGTTTTTCAACTTTCATTTCTCGTGGGAATTTTTCTGTTGGAAAAGGAAATTCGAAACTGGCGTCCGATCTCGGTCCTGAATGTCTCCTACAAGTTGTTGGCTAAGGTTTTCGCTCCACGTCTAGCACCGATCCTTCCCACACTAATAGGTATTGAGCAGGCTGCCTTTATTAAAGGGCGGTCTATTTTTGATAATATTTTGGCAACAATTCATGCTTTAGAATTCATCAGTCAGGAGAAAAGGAATGTAGCAATTCTTATGTTGGACATGGAAAAAACTTATGACAAGGTCGGGTGGGCCTTCGTCAATACCACGTTATTACATATGGGGTTTGGGTCACAATTTCGGAACTGGGTTAAGGCCATGTATGCCAAGGCTACAACCACTGTGCTGGTGAACGGGAAACAATCTGAACAGTTTGGATTGTCCCGCTCGCTGAAACAGGGCTGTCCCCTGGCGCCTCTGATATTTGTGATCCAACTCGAGATCTTGCAAGCTAACATCCGAACCAACAGTGGAATACGTGGGCTGCATCTGTCCCCCTCGTTCCAATGGAAGGGGGGGGCCTTAGCAGATGACCTGACTGTTGCCTGTAGGAACTCTCTGGATAGTATGTTAGAACTAAGGAAAGTTATGGATGTCTATTGTGAATTATTTGAGGCCTCAATAAATTGGGATAAATCTATTTATTTCCTCCATCCGTCTCACACGTTGTGTGTTAATTGGGGTTTGCGGTTGGTGCCAGCCAACTCAGCTGACAGGTTCTTGGGAGTGCAAGTGTCCCTGTCTGAGTGCGCAGATGTACAAGATAACATCCTTTCAGACAAGGTGCTGGGTCGCATTGCCAGCTGGGAAAGACGGCACCATTTATCCCTGTTCGGAAGGGCCTTGGTGTTATCAGGAGCCGCAATGTCCATACTGTGGTTCCCGCTATCAGTACATAAACTGGGACATAAGGCTTATCGTCAGATTAAGAACGCTGCAGGCAGATATTTATGGAAACATGAGGCCTCTGCGGATCAAGGCTACCTATCAAAGGTCGCATGGGACGTGATAGCTGCTCCAAGGAATGAAGGGGGTTTGGGTATCCTGGATCCCTGCCAGCAGAATGATGCACTTTTATCTAAATGGCCAGTGGTTGCAATGCTGGAGTCTGAGTATAAGACCGGGATGTTGTTCTGGGAGTATATTTTGGGTAATGAATGGGAGCTGCAGGATAGGGCAAAAGTGTGGCTTTGTCTGCTATTGCCATCCTTCTGCAACACGAAGCCTAAGTCGAAACTATGGCGGAATGTCCTTAGTGCCTGCAGTAAGGTTAAGCCGATGACCTCACGGGCCCCAACTGCCAAACTGGAAGTCCTCAATCAGTTGTTGTTTGATAATGAAAGAATTCTTCAGCCTGATGGTCATCCGTTTACAGCGGGAGCCACGGCAGGTGGTTTTGGCAGAGCCTGGGTAAAAAAAAGGTGTCATGCAGATTCGTGACATTTGGGATCACACGGAGAACACCTTCTTGAACACTGCCAAGCTTCGTCAGAAACTACCCAAGCTCCACAAGGTTGAGTTGCATAGGTCGGAGCTTTTGACAGCAATCCCAACATCGTGGATTCTCCTGCTTTCCCCTTTTGCTGAGTATGCGGCGGACACATGGTTACAGTCGGATGTCCACCCCTCCCAGTTTCTGCGAGTCCTGGGCCCTGACCTGGTGTCAGGAATGAGGGTGCAGGTGTGGCGCTTACCAGGCTGTGCCCAGGGAAATAGGACAGGAAAACTGAAACTGGAATTGGAAGTTACAAGGATTGACAGTACCATACACTTGGAAGAGGTAAGGGTGCTCCTCCAAACAGGGACCCTGGGCAGACAGGAGGCCACCCGCATGGGTTTGGCCAGCTGTTTCCGGGTAGAGCCACTCCTCCAGGGGTGGGGTATCAAAGGAAAATTTATTCCCTTACTTCAGTACAGGCCCAAGGTAGGGGTACAGGTCCAACAGGCACGCCGAAGCAGGACGGCTACGACCTTGGCCTTGAACAGGGCCGAGTCTCAGCAGCTGTCTGGGGTCTCTGAACAAGGATTTCATGATCTATGGAAGGCCCTGAAGAAAATCCCGGTCCAGAAACATGCGAGCATCATGTGGCTCCAATCCTTGGTGGTCACGGCCTCGGCTATGTGGCTTTCTGCAAAAGGAATGGATGTCCCAGTCCATTGTCTGCGTTGTAATTGGGGCTGGGAGAACATGCGTCACATTTGGTTGTTCTGCCCTCTGGTGGAAGAGCTGATGAAGTGGTGGAGGTTCCATTGGCATAATCTGGTGGGGGGGAGCTTTGATTGGTCAACGCCTGGATGTTAACTTGCAGTTTGCCTGCCGGTATGCATTATAGGAGCGAATGGGGCTACATAGCTCTGTGCTGCCGAGGGGTGTTGATGGATGTAATTTGGACTGCGAGGAATATGCGGGTATTTCGAGGGGAAGACACCCCTCGGCGACAGCAACAGCAGCTCATTACACAACAACTCCGAAGGATTATAAAAGCTGACTGGCAGAGAAATAACTTCGTGTGGTTCCAGAAAACATGGGCAAAGGAGAAACGCTTGGCGTCCATTACCGCTGAAGGCAGACTTTCCTTGTGTTCGTGGTTGTTCGACACGTATGATTAAGCCTAGCTTTCCTGATTAGGGGTCGTGATTAGGCCCCGAGTTCTATTGGTAGCATCCCCGGGTCTGGGTTTTTACTTTAAGTGTATTTGGTTAAACCCGGGGAGCCTGAGTTTTTACACTTAGTCCCTTGTTTGTGCAAGGTAATGTAGGAGTCCCTTTATGAGCTTATTGAAGTATCTACTATATAGGAAGGTCTCCCCCTTTTTTCTGAGCTTCAAGGTGGATCCTTTTTGGGAGTTCTCGTATGAATAGGAGTGGATGGGACGCTGGACCCGGTTTCCAGTTTTGGCGCCTATGCTGGGTAAAGGCCCCAGCACCCTTCCGGGTTGACTGTTGAGGGATTCCCGGACTCATCCCTGTATGTGTAATGAATTTTGAGTTCTTCCAAAAAAAAAAAAAAAAAAAAAAAGAAAGCATCGAAACACATGGCAGTAACACGTGGTGGAGCCAGGCCCGTAGACAGAAATTAAATTTGTTTTACTCATTTTAAAATACACAAATGCTGTCACACATCGCAGAATACTTCGCTAGTGGGTCCAGGGCCGACGTCCCACTAGCAAAAAGGATAGGATCGAAGGTCCCACTAGCAAAAAGGATAGGATAGAGCTACTGAATCTGGATGTGTTTTATGCAGAGATGCAGAAAAGCAGTTCAATCTCGATTTCCTGCACATCTCCATAACCTCGACCAGATTCAGGCATTCTATCCGATCCTCTTTGCTAGTGGGACCACGCCCCAGGTCCCAGGAACTAAAAGTTTAAAGTAACCAAAAAAAAAAAAAAAAACCTTCGAAGTTCCACCTGATCCCAGCATGCTGCTTCAAAAAAAAAGAATTAAAAAAGGGAAAATTTGTCTGCCACCCATGTAATTTGCGTTATTTAGTGTCGCGCCCCTCCGACGGCCAATTTACCCTGTCGCGCCCCTGAGCCAAAAAATATTTTTGGCAGGCCCTTGTCTGTAGTGACCACAACTTTCCACGACGCCCTCCTTGGACTGACGGTCGGGCCCTGTGCCATATGCCCTCATGACGGGCAGCCATCTTTCTGCAATGCCCCCCGCAGCCATGAGGCACCATTATTCGCATCGGACCCTGTGCCATATCTCCCGCTTCCCTGCAAGTGTGTGTGTGTGTGTGTGTGTGTGTGTGTGTGTGTGTGTGTGTGTGTGTGTGTGTGTGAGAGAGAGAGAGAGAGAGAGAGAGAGAGAG
>BFEA01000586.1:250104-263720 GCA_003427395.1 Chara braunii
GAGAGAGAGAGAGAGAGAGAGAGAGAGAGAGAGAGAGAGAGAGAGAGAGAGGGCTGGAACTTTGTACAACATATCCACCAACCAGCCATAGGCGTGCAGCGCCATCAGAACACCCCTCTCCTCCATCATCTTCTTCCATCTATCGTAACCTTCAGATGAGACGAGATAGGGACTCGCAAGAGCCAACGCCTGGCCCCTGATTTTCGTCCCAGACTTCTTCTTTCCCACCTTTGCATTCATAGAGGTCGACGTTGCCCTCGTCGTTGAATCGGACTGTCACCACTAACATCCTTTCGTTCATCGGAAGAGGGAGCTGCCCCTGCATCTGGGAAAGCAGTAGCAGATGTGGCAGTTGTGGACGACTTGGCAGCAGACGCCCTTTTGGGAGCAGATGCCGTGACATCAGCTGATGAGCCAGCAGATGGCTTGGTAGTAAATGGACTGGCAGCAGATGATGTGGCATAAGATGACATGACGTGGCATCAGATGACATAGCAGCAAATGGCTTGGCAGCAAATGGTACTGGTAGGGGCATCTCGAAAAAATCCCGCTGGCTTTTAACGGCTATCCGGTAGGGGCATCCCGCAAATTAGGGACCAGTACCGGTAGGGCGTAACGAAAAGATTTGAGGCCCAAACGACACCGGGGTCTTATGGAAAATTTGAACCCTGCTAAGAGGGGCGCGACAGGGTAAATCGGCCGTCGGAGGGGCACGACGCAAAATAATGCAAATTACAGGGGCGCCAGACAAATTTTCCCAAAAAAAACGAATCCAAAACTTTCTCCAAAAAAAAAAAAAAAACTAGAAACAAACCAACAACCAAAATAACCGTAGGACAACCACTTCTCACAAAGAGCTCTACAGCGCTGTCCAAAGAAGAAACAAAAGAATGCATCTTCCCGGGAAGAAGGGCTGGATGCATCCGTTATTATGAATAGCAATGGATGCATCTTACCACTTTCTGAGGCAGACGCATTCGTTGTCTTTTTTTTTTTTTTTTTAACAAACAGCCAGTTTATTAAATTCGTAATAGCAAAAGGAGGCCGTGAATCCCTCCACATCTCAACCCGGATTACTGGCGCCAAAACCCCCAGCTTCTGTCTTTGCTGCTGGAAACCGGGTCCAGCGTGACGGTCCCCTTAAACCAGCCTTAAATTATTTATTTATTTATTTATTTATTTATTTATTTATTTATTTATTTATTTATTTATTTATTTATTTATTTTTATTTTTTATTTTTAAACAAAACACAGCTTCCTCCAGTGCTAGCAATGCTGATAAAACACACACCGCTATCACCTGGGGACACCAGCCTTAAAGTAACCACTGGACAAACGAAACTTTCAAGAGGAACAACAAGAGGTAGAGAAGCTGCTCGTCTAGATTACTCCATTGCAGTAGACTAGTAGTATGAGCTGTCTCATGGAAAAGAGGATGCAACTGCAGTCCATTTGGAGTATCATCTGTGGTTGGCAGCTGCAAATCTTCTACTTCATCCCACAGATGTTTGGAGACCAAGAGACGTCCGTGTATTGAAAAGTAGATCCAGTTGAAAGAGGAACCCCATCGTGCTGTGAAACTTCTCCTGGCTAAGTGAGGGAGGGGCTCAGAGTTCCTGATTTTCCTCCACTCGGCATTATTAGATTACGAACTGCATATTTGAATTTATTTCTAATTGCTGAAGGAGAGCAAAATTTCCTGTTAAATCTCCTATCTCTTCTAGCCGTCCATAGTACCCAGAAGCCCAATACTCTTAACCTTATTTGCTATCACTGTTCTGTTCACCCCTTCCCCTGCTATCATACTCTAAATTTATTTGCTATCACTGGTTGCGCTGCTTGGCAATCGCTGTTGCCAATTCCTCCGTTAAAAGTGCTTGGGCTAGTATGATCCATGGTTGCCAGGAGCAGGAAAAGTAGTCTCACCGGCCATTTGGCCAGTAGCGCATCGTTCTGTTGTTCGGGGTCTAGAATGCCTAAACCCCCGTGTTTCCTTTTTTCTATTATTTTCCACCAGGCTACTTTATTAACACATGAGGGAACATTAGAGTCTCCTTTCCATAAATACTGGGTTAGCAGTTGCCTGATTAGCTTCGTTGACATAGGGAGTATCGGTCTTATTGATATTATGTACCAACCAGTGGAGAGTATCGCACAGTTGGCCACTTAGTCTATAGCTCTAGCAAACAGTGACAGATATGATCATATGAGCCCTTAGACCTTTTCGTGCAGGCGTCCCTTATTCTTCCTTCTAGGATACTGACTTGTTCCTTACTGCAGTCGGCGAAGGAGACCAACACTCCTAAGTACCGTTGTGAGTCCGTGTGGGGTGTGGTCTTAATGCCGAGGTTCAGAGGTAAGGTCGTGCCAACGGGGGAAAGGGCTGTTGACTTGTTCCAACTACTCATTTCAGATGCGACTTCGTAGATAGTGAGGCATTGCTTGAGTGCCTTGAGCAAGGTCGTGGAGTTTTCTGTTATGGCTGAGAAGTCGTCTGCCAGCGCCGACACCTTGAGCTCATAGTGAGGAGAAACTGTGAGGCCTTTGTACTCCGGGTGGGAACAAATTATGTTTAACAGGATTTCCAATTGAATGACAAATAGGGAAGGGGCTAAGGGGCACCCTTGCCTTAAGGACCGCGAAACAGTGAAGGGGGGGGAAATGAAGCCATTGACCACCACCCTCCCTTGTGATCCCTGGTACAAAGTATTCACCCATTTCCTCAACTTCCGACCTATTCCTATTTTATTTAAGACTTTCTATACAAATTTCCAATTTACACGATCATATGCCTTTTCAAAGTCAATCAAGACAATAGAGGTGTTACTTTTGTGCAAATTAATAAGATCAAGGGTTTGTGATATTACCATTACATTGTCATATACTAGTCTACCTGGGACRAATCCAGATTGGTCTGGGGCTACCAGTTTTGTCATTAAGGGGGAGAGACGCCTAGCTAAAGTCTTTGCTAGGATCTTCCCTGATACGTTTAGAAGGGATATTGGGCGATATTTCCTTACATCYGCTTTATCTCCTTTCTTGTAGAGGACGGTGATTACCCCCTCCATAGCCYGTRCTCCAAGTTTACCGCCATCCAAAACCTTGTTGAAGATTCCATGRAGGTCTGGGCCCAGCAGGTGCCAAAACATGTCATAGAACTCAACAGGGAAGCCATCCGGGCCAGGGCACTTGCCCCGTGCCATACTCTTCATGGCTCTTGTCAGTTCTGCTGAAGTAATTGGCTGGTCCAGGCCTTCTTCCTCCAGATGAGATGGGATCCTATGTGTGGARTCCCGCAGCATAGGTTCCATCTCTGGAGGGACCAGTGGGGCCATGGGATCCTTTTCCGATGTTAGTAATCTTACATAGAATAATTTCACATAGYCKCATATGTTAGTTGAGTCCTGTGCTATTGGTTGAGTACGGTCAAATGGGTGGGTAATCTCAGTGAYTAAGTGGGGCAGATTGGTGTGGCTTTTCACTTTGAATGTGTTGGAAATCATCCCGTCCTTTGTTAGGATATCATCAATTCTTTTGTATCTAGCCCAAGATTCCTGTTGGTTAATSTGTAGCTCTCGCCACTCCTCCCGCCATAGGTTTCTGCTGTACAGCCAATACCTGTCGGAGTAAGCCTTGAMGCCCAGTTTATTTTCGACYGTTTCTATTTTCCTTTTCAGTTGGATTTCTTCATCCCTGCGGTTTACSGCTTTGATCCTCGAGATGGTCTRAAGATGKGCAGACATCACATGTAGGCCCTTGTCCAACCAAGWACCAGGGTCTTTGTAGATAGTCGTRAAGGAGYGCCATTCTTYCCAAAAGTTGGTGACCCATTCKTGCATGCAAGGTTCTTCGATGATTCACATGTTTAGTTTGAAGGTACCTCTTCCTTTTGCAAGGTTGACGCCCATGGACAACAAGATAGAGATTGGTTTGTGGTCCGATAAAGGGTCTGTAGAAATGACTGCCTTNGAGAGAGAGAGAGAGAGAGAGAGAGAGAGAGAGAGAGAGAGAGAGAGAGAGGGCTGGAACTTTGTACAACATATCCACCAACCAGCCATAGGCGTGCAGCGCCATCAGAACACCCCTCTCCTCCATCATCTTCTTCCATCTATCGTAACCTTCAGATGAGACGAGATAGGGACTCGCAAGAGCCAACGCCTGGCCCCTGATTTTCGTCCCAGACTTCTTCTTTCCCACCTTTGCATTCATAGAGGTCGACGTTGCCCTCGTCGTTGAATCGGACTGTCACCACTAACATCCTTTCGTTCATCGGAAGAGGGAGCTGCCCCTGCATCTGGGAAAGCAGTAGCAGATGTGGCAGTTGTGGACGACTTGGCAGCAGACGCCCTTTTGGGAGCAGATGCCGTGACATCAGCTGATGAGCCAGCAGATGGCTTGGTAGTAAATGGACTGGCAGCAGATGATGTGGCATAAGATGACATGACGTGGCATCAGATGACATAGCAGCAAATGGCTTGGCAGCAAATGGTACTGGTAGGGGCATCTCGAAAAAATCCCGCTGGCTTTTAACGGCTATCCGGTAGGGGCATCCCGCAAATTAGGGACCAGTACCGGTAGGGCGTAACGAAAAGATTTGAGGCCCAAACGACACCGGGGTCTTATGGAAAATTTGAACCCTGCTAAGAGGGGCGCGACAGGGTAAATCGGCCGTCGGAGGGGCACGACGCAAAATAATGCAAATTACAGGGGCGCCAGACAAATTTTCCCAAAAAAAACGAATCCAAAACTTTCTCCAAAAAAAAAAAAAAAACTAGAAACAAACCAACAACCAAAATAACCGTAGGACAACCACTTCTCACAAAGAGCTCTACAGCGCTGTCCAAAGAAGAAACAAAAGAATGCATCTTCCCGGGAAGAAGGGCTGGATGCATCCGTTATTATGAATAGCAATGGATGCATCTTACCACTTTCTGAGGCAGACGCATTCGTTGTCTTTTTTTTTTTTTTTTTAACAAACAGCCAGTTTATTAAATTCGTAATAGCAAAAGGAGGCCGTGAATCCCTCCACATCTCAACCCGGATTACTGGCGCCAAAACCCCCAGCTTCTGTCTTTGCTGCTGGAAACCGGGTCCAGCGTGACGGTCCCCTTAAACCAGCCTTAAATTATTTATTTATTTATTTATTTATTTATTTATTTATTTATTTATTTATTTATTTATTTATTTATTTATTTTTATTTTTTATTTTTAAACAAAACACAGCTCCCTCCAGTGCTAGCAATGCTGATAAAACACACACCGCTATCACCTGGGGACACCAGCCTTAAAGTAACCACTGGACAAACGAAACTTTCAAGAGGAACAACAAGAGGTAGAGAAGCTGCTCATCTAGATTACTCCATTGCAGTAGACTAGTAGTATGAGCTGTCTCATGGAAACGAGGACGTAACTGCAGTCCATTTGGAGTATCATCTGTGGTTGGCAGCTGCAAGTCTTCTACTTCATCCCACAGATGTTTGGAGACCAAGAGGCGTCCGTGTATTGAAAAGTAGATCCAGTTGAAAGAGGAACCCCATCGTGCTGTGAAACTTCTCCTGGCTAAGTGAGGGAGGGGCTCAGAGTTCCTGATTTTCCTCCACTCGGCATTATTAGATTACGAACTGCATATTTGAATTTATTTCTAATTGCTGAAGGAGAGCAAAATTTCCTGTTAAATCTCCTATCTCTTCTAGCCGTCCATAGTACCCAGAAGCCCAATACTCTTAACCTTATTTGCTATCACTGTTCTGTTCACCCCTTCCCCTGCTATCATACTCTAAATTTATTTGCTATCACTGGTTGCGCTGCTTGGCAATCGCTGTTGCCAATTCCTCCGTTAAAAGTGCTTGGGCTAGTATGATCCATGGTTGCCAGGAGCAGGAAAAGTAGTCTCACCGGCCATTTGGCCAGTAGCGCATCGTTCTGTTGTTCGGGGTCTAGAATGCCTAAACCCCCGTGTTTCCTTTTTTCTATTATTTTCCACCAGGCTACTTTATTAACACATGAGGGAACATTAGAGTCTCCTTTCCATAAATACTGGGTTAGCAGTTGCCTGATTAGCTTCGTTGACATAGGGAGTATCGGTCTTATTGATATTATGTACCAACCAGTGGAGAGTATCGCACAGTTGGCCACTTAGTCTATAGCTCTAGCAAACAGTGACAGATATGATCATATGAGCCCTTAGACCTTTTCGTGCAGGCGTCCCTTATTCTTCCTTCTAGGATACTGACTTGTTCCTTACTGCAGTCGGCGAAGGAGACCAACACTCCTAAGTACCGTTGTGAGTCCGTGTGGGGTGTGGTCTTAATGCCGAGGTTCAGAGGTAAGGTCGTGCCAACGGGGGAAAGGGCTGTTGACTTGTTCCAACTACTCATTTCAGATGCGACTTCGTAGATAGTGAGGCATTGCTTGAGTGCCTTGAGCAAGGTCGTGGAGTTTTCTGTTATGGCTGAGAAGTCGTCTGCCAGCGCCGACACCTTGAGCTCATAGTGAGGAGAAACTGTGAGGCCTTTGTACTCCGGGTGGGAACAAATTATGTTTAACAGGATTTCCAATTGAATGACAAATAGGGAAGGGGCTAAGGGGCACCCTTGCCTTAAGGACCGCGAAACAGTGAAGGGGGGGGAAATGAAGCCATTGACCACCACCCTCCCTTGTGATCCCTGGTACAAAGTATTCACCCATTTCCTCAACTTCCGACCTATTCCTATTTTATTTAAGACTTTCTATACAAATTTCCAATTTACACGATCATATGCCTTTTCAAAGTCAATCAAGACAATAGAGGTGTTACTTTTGTGCAAATTAATAAGATCAAGGGTTTGTGATATTACCATTACATTGTCATATACTAGTCTACCTGGGACRAATCCAGATTGGTCTGGGGCTACCAGTTTTGTCATTAAGGGGGAGAGACGCCTAGCTAAAGTCTTTGCTAGGATCTTCCCTGATACGTTTAGAAGGGATATTGGGCGATATTTCCTTACATCYGCTTTATCTCCTTTCTTGTAGAGGACGGTGATTACCCCCTCCATAGCCYGTRCTCCAAGTTTACCGCCATCCAAAACCTTGTTGAAGATTCCATGRAGGTCTGGGCCCAGCAGGTGCCAAAACATGTCATAGAACTCAACAGGGAAGCCATCCGGGCCAGGGCACTTGCCCCGTGCCATACTCTTCATGGCTCTTGTCAGTTCTGCTGAAGTAATTGGCTGGTCCAGGCCTTCTTCCTCCAGATGAGATGGGATCCTATGTGTGGARTCCCGCAGCATAGGTTCCATCTCTGGAGGGACCAGTGGGGCCATGGGATCCTTTTCCGATGTTAGTAATCTTACATAGAATAATTTCACATAGYCKCATATGTTAGTTGAGTCCTGTGCTATTGGTTGAGTACGGTCAAATGGGTGGGTAATCTCAGTGAYTAAGTGGGGCAGATTGGTGTGGCTTTTCACTTTGAATGTGTTGGAAATCATCCCGTCCTTTGTTAGGATATCATCAATTCTTTTGTATCTAGCCCAAGATTCCTGTTGGTTAATSTGTAGCTCTCGCCACTCCTCCCGCCATAGGTTTCTGCTGTACAGCCAATACCTGTCGGAGTAAGCCTTGAMGCCCAGTTTATTTTCGACYGTTTCTATTTTCCTTTTCAGTTGGATTTCTTCATCCCTGCGGTTTACSGCTTTGATCCTCGAGATGGTCTRAAGATGKGCAGACATCACATGTAGGCCCTTGTCCAACCAAGWACCAGGGTCTTTGTAGATAGTCGTRAAGGAGYGCCATTCTTYCCAAAAGTTGGTGACCCATTCKTGCATGCAAGGTTCTTCGATGATTCACATGTTTAGTTTGAAGGTACCTCTTCCTTTTGCAAGGTTGACGCCCATGGACAACAAGATAGAGATTGGTTTGTGGTCCGATAAAGGGTCTGTAGAAATGACTGCCTTNGTTCCTGCCAATTCTGACTTGTAAAGCGACTATCTCTATCGCTAACTATAGACAACGGGACTCCATGCTCACTAACCCAAAAATCGAAAAACTTCTGAATCACTAACTCTGTACGTGCCTCTGCAGGCAAAGGAACAAAAACAACATACTTGCTAAATCTATCGACTATAACCATGACTTGGCTTTTGTCGTGCCTACTCTTGACCTGAGTATCCATAAAATAAATGGACACAGAGTCTCCAGGCTGGTCATGAATGGGCAAGGGTCTGAGAAGACCTATAGGGGCACGCGTAGTGCTCTTGTTCCTTTGGCAGACTTTACAACTGCGGACATATTCTATGCAGTCGTTCTTCATTTCTGGCCACGTATACACGTGCATTAGATTGGCGAGCGTCTTTTCCCAACCGAAGTGTCCCTCTGTGTCATGGCATTCCCCTAAGATCAAACTACGGATCTCCTTATTGTTGGGAACGCACAGACGGTCTACTACATTGGTCTTCTCAAATAACAACCCCTCTGTAGTGCGGTAATCTGGCTCAGTCTCAGGGGCCTCCTTAACTCTCTTGAGGAGGTCACTATAGATAGAGTCCTGCGCATACGCCTGTCTAACTTTCTCCTGCAGGTCACTCCCTATGTCCAGATAATGAACAATAGCTCCAAAGTAGTCTGATCTTCTACTTAGAACATCCGCAACTACATTGTACTTGCCTTTAACAGGCTTGAGCTCAAAGTCGTACTGGTCTATCTCAGCAGCCCACCTAGTCAACTAAGGTGTTATTTTGGCCTGTGTCTTCAGCCATCTAAGGGTCTCATGGTTTGAATACACTTTGAAGTGCCTCCCAAGCAGGTAATGCTTCCAGTGCTCTAAGGCCCGCATGAGAGCATAGAGTTCTCTCTCGTACGACGAGGTAGCAACCTTCTCTGAGGGCATCCTCGCTGACATGAAGTCTACGGGTCTGTAGCCATTGCTGTCGTCTTGTTATAACACGGCGCCTATCCCATATTGACTCGCGTCCGTGGTAACGACAAATGGCAAAGACGAATCTGCTACTTTGAGGACAGGGTACTCTATCAATGCGCGCTTCAACTTCTATAGCGCAGACGTACAATCTTTATCCGATTGCCAGATTGCCTCTTTCTTGAGCAACCTGCGAAGGGGGGCAGCGATAGTCGAAAAGTTCCTCACGAACTTCCTGTAATAGTTAGCTAGGCCTACGAATGACCGCAACTCGATCAATGTGCGGGGCATCGACCAATCTCTAATCGCCGCTATCTTGCTGTTCTCAAGCTTAATGTCATCTCCATCTAACACGTGGCCCAAGTACAAAACATGTGTTTTGGCCCACTCACACTTCTTCGCGTTGATCTTGAAGTTTGACTCTCTCAGTTTCTCCAAGACGTGCCTCAAATGACCCTGGTGCTCTTGGAGGGTCCTACTGAACTCGAAGATGTTGTCTAGATACACTACGACAAATCTATCTAACCAAGGCCTAAACAAATCATTCATACATCACTGAAATGTAGTTGCCGCATTGGTCAATCCAAAGGGCATCGCTATGAACTCATAATGCCCATATCTAGTCCAGAACGCAGTCTTGTACTGATCATAAGGATGGACCTCTATCTAATGATACCCGGACTTCAAATCTATCTTTGAGAAATACCTACAACCCTGCACCCGATCTAAGAGGTCGTCTATCATGGGCAGTGGTTCAAAATTCTTTCTGTTGATCGCATTCAGACCCCTATAGTCTATACACATACGTAGCTCTCCTTCCTTCTTGGGGACAAATAAAACTGGTGCTCCAAATGGAGACGAACTGGGCCTTATCCAACCTTTCTCCAGGAGCTCGTCCAACTGCTTGCGCAACTCCTTCAACTCTCTAGGGGACATCCTGTAGACTGCTCCCTTATTAGGAGTCTTACTGCCAGGCTCTATCTCTATTCTGTGCTGGATCGACCGCGACACTACTCCTGTCGGCGACTCTGTCAGACCTTTAAACTCCTCCAGCAACTTGGCAATGGTTGGATCCATGGAACTATCCTCTTCATTAGGCTCAGTGACAGGTCTGCCATACACTACGAAGACCTGATCCTTAATTCCTCCTTTCTCACTAGTCGCGCGAACGCGGGAGCACTTAGACAACAATGTGCCAAGGAGTTATCTTCTCCAGACACATGGAACAGACAGGTTGTATTAACCTCGCCTGACGGACTAGGGAGCCTACACCCGTGCTCTCTCAAGTGGAGTGTGGCCCCTGCTGCCTCTCCCCAGTCCATACCTAGGCACATTCTCCACCTTCCCATCTTTCTCTAGGCGAAAGGAAGGTCATCCTGAACGAGGAGAGTCAAGGAATGGAGAACTTTATCCACCTTCCCATCTTTCTCTACGTGGAAATAAGCTTGGACTCCCTCTACATAGTCCTCAACACGCATCGTGTGGTTGTCTGCGAGGACACTAACTATGGGGTCTTCTAACTCTTGGACTTTCAATCCTAGCCTCAGCTTCTTCAGCGCTCTACGGCTAATATGATTGTGGGTGGCCCCTGAATCTATAAGGGCCCCTACTCTGCTCCTGAAAACTTCTACATCAACTAACACTAGCTGCCCTTTACTGTCTTTCTTCATTTTGGTCCAGGCTGGCATCCTCTCCTTCAACTCTTCTGCCACGCCTGTGTGGGAAGTGCCTAGAGAGACGCGAACACAAGCAGTCTCTGGACAGCTAACTAGGCACGGACCTGCAATCTCTTCCGAAGGCTCATGTGGTGTGGGAGTTTCCTGTACGAGCGCGCTCGCTTCCCCACATGGCCTAATAGTAGGGCCAGTTGCAACCCCTACAGACGACTGCCTTTTAACTCTTGGGCATCCCATCGGGCCTGTCTATACTTAGGACAATTTTTGATAATATTGCTAGGGTCACCTCAGTAAATGCACTGCCCCTGCTCCATGCGCTGTTGCCACACTTTCTGGTCCAGGCCCAGATCTTCCCATGGCCGGCCTTGTGGCCAACCCGGGTGCCAACCTCCTAACCTTTGAGGTGACCTACCACCTCGTCGCCGTGGGGACCGACTGGGACCTTGACGATTTGGCGGGGGACCTTGACCCCTACCTCCCACTTGATGGTTTCCTTAACACAACCCCCTGTGCGCCCGATCCTCGGCCTCCCATGGCCTGGCCCATTTGTCCCTGGCCTCCTCCTCTACCTTGCGGCCTCCCTCCAGCCGCGACAGCCGCATAGGACCTCCCCTAACCTATGCTACTGTCCTCCTCCTCGAGTCCCCACTCAATCTGACTGTAGGGGTTCTCGTCTGTACCACCTTTGTCTAAAGTAAGGATCAGATGATCCTTGGCCCTGACCTGGCCAGAGATGGTACGACCCTTCCACTTTTTACCCTTATCCAAGTCCTTATGTCAAAAAGTGGTAACTTGCATGGACCTCGCCTCGTACAGCACCACCTCTCTACTCAGCGCATCGTACGTAATGGTGGGTTGTTAACTCTTGTCAAAGAAGTGCCCTCGCAAGGGCTCTGGCATGGGACGATAAAACAATTGGACCAACTGGGTCTCAGTAACCCCATGGTCCGAGACGGCTTCCAAATCGTCCATGACAGCTTCGAGTGCTCGCGCACTCTTCCACTCTCGCGAGTGGATGGTCTGAAGTTTATATGAGGCCCTGACGCCTCTCGTGACGTCAGCAAACCTCTCACGCAGGAGTTTGAGAAAAGTGGGGAGAGGGGTGAGCGAATTCCCAATCATGTTGTGCTCGCAATCGGCGGCGCGCGCGGGACCTGGCGAAGCTTGCCGCTTCGTCCTTTAACGCATGGAAGGCGATGAGGACCTGCTCCTCGGGAGCAATATGCTGCAAATACACATAAGTAATGACACTGGCTTCCCAGTTGTCAAAACTTTCGTCTTTCTTTCCACTATAGGCGTCAGGAAATTTTAGCTTTACCGACTCTTTGCATTGACGCGCTGCAGCCTCCGCTGTGGCCACCAATTTGGCGCTTTCAATGGCGCCTGTGTAGAACTTATCTACGCCCTCCTTTAGTCTCTTAACCTCAGACCCGACGTGGGTCACTACATCGCGCGCAAACTCTCTGAAACCAGACCGAATGGCATGCAAGGTCACATCTTGACCCTTATTAGCTTGATGCTCCTCTAGCCAGGCCTCGCTCAGGACCTCAAGGTACCCCAGGATCTTGTCTAATTTCGCGGGGACCTCTGCTTGTCCCTGCACCTCTTGTCAGCAGGCCTGGACTTTCTCCACGTCTTTCGCCATCCGGTTTGTTTCCTCCCTCCTGCTCTTCTTCTCCCTCATCATTCGTAACTTCCACTCCAGCTTCTTCGCATCCTCTGTGGTCTGGCGTTCCAGGGGATCCTCTATCGCTTCCAACTCCCTGGCAAACGCTTCCCTCTCCACCTGCGACACGTATAGCTGTGCCTCCTCATCCTCCCCCAACGATAAATTAGCTACCCACTCACTTATTTTCTTTTCCATCCAAGCGTCTTTTCCCTTCGTGCCACTCGTTTCGCCTTTTTTTCCCCCACGCCTCCTTTCAAGGGGCTTTTCTTCTACCTCCTCTTCTTCTGCTGCTATTCTTCCTTGGCAGCCTTCCGCTTCTCTTCCTCCTGCTATAACATCATCATCTTCTCCTTCTGGAATTTTATAATTTCCTCCTTCAACCTCTTCTTCTTCGCCGCCTGCTCCTCGACGATTGCCTTTAGCTTCGCCTACTTGAGGAGCTCTTTCTTCTCTTTTCTCTCTCTCGAAATGGCGGCAATCCGGGCCTGTTCGGCCTCGGATTAGGGGGCAGTACTCTTCCCTCTACGGGTGTCAACCATGGTGTCTGGTGTACAACCGATCAACGGTTCCACTCCTCACCACATAGACTCTACTCCCCCTGACTGACAAACCTACTGACTCAATCTAAAGACTTACAAAATCCGAACAGGATCCTGTCAACCAGGGTCTCTAGCCTAGACCTACTCTAAGGCTGTCGCTACAGGACCTGTTGTTGATCAGGAGGCATTTAAGGAGATCCACCGTAACTCCTCAAGAATTATTTAACATCACCGACAGGACGACGCGATTAGTAGGTCCTCTCAAGACTTAAACAGTCTGTTGTGCTGCCTACAACTTGGATTTTGGGCCTTCCGTGCCACACCGAGCAGCCCGCCGGTCAGTACCGGTCCTTGGGAGGGTTCGTGTCCTCCAGGACAGTCAAGTCGTCAGACACAGTCTTTAGCCCTACTCAGCTCGTGTGGGTTTGATCAACAAGGCCCTATCCTTCATCCACAGAGTCCTATCACCTGAACAGAAGAAACTCAATGCAGAAAGAAGAGACAGACAAACTTGACTCAGCAAGTACCACAGGGTGTGTGCACATCCATAGGGCGAGGGGGTAGGCTGAAGGCTTGGCGAGATTATACCAGCGCCAACTTCGTCAAAGTCGTGGTCAACGGTTTTGGTCAACGCCCGGTCAACGCTGCAGTCAAACCCCCGTCAACCTCCGATCAACGCTCAATCAACTGTCTCGATCAACGCCCGATCAGCTATGGCTGCCGGCTTCTTCTTCCTCACCACCCTTCTCCTTCCTTTTTCCTTCCTCGCCTCCTTTCTCTTCACCCCGACTGTCTTCTTTCTCTCTCTCTCTCTCTCTCTCTCTCTCTCTCTCTCT
>BFEA01000586.1:311343-328768 GCA_003427395.1 Chara braunii
AGAGAGAGAGAGAGAGAGAGAGAGAGAGAGAGAGAGAGAGAGAGAGACCTGGAAAGACATTGACAGATACTAGTTGAACAGCGAATCAATTCGCAGATATCGCGGTTTGGTGACTGAGCAGCGGTCTGTGCGGATGGTCACGCACTATAAGGGAACCTTGGTCTGTAGCGGGACTTCTTGTTGGATTTGGATATGTTTCGAGCAGAGTTTCGCACTCAAGAAACATAATTGAATTCTAGATGCCGCAGGTTATTAGTTCTTGGACATTTGCATGGACAACTAGCAGATTGCTCGGGGTACACACCACTAGTTGGAGTGAACTCTCATTTAGATGGACAACATGAACGCACACCATCAGCGCGGTGATACAATACGGATGCTGGCTTGTCATTTGCATGGACAAATCAATAACATAGATTCCTAACATTCACTCTTGTCATCGCAAATATCAATTCCCTCCTTGACATGAGCATGTATAGGACTGTAAGACATTGGCATGAACATCGGAGATCGAAACACTTGCAAGGTCATCGGCGTGTCATTTCTTTGTATGGACAAAATACATAACATCCATTCAGAACATTTACTCTTGTCACCGCAGCGTGGAGATGGAAACACTCGCAACTTTCATAGTCTTTTCCTAACACTGCACCTTCGTAAATGGAAACAACGCACGCAGAGTTGCGAGAAATGTTCAAACCACTGAACTGCACATTTCAAAGTAAACAGGGGTTGTTTCCGAAAAACCGTTCGAAGCAAAAAACAAGTAGTAGATAGAGGTGTGAGAGGCGTTGCAATAGGTGCGAGAGGCAACTTGTATGAAGTAGTAGATAGAGGTGCAAGAGACAATAGTTGCAATAGGTGCGAGAGGCAATGTGTGATTGTCTGCATATCCACCATTTCAAGGTGCACATGCACATCATGTTCCACAAGATTGTATTTTAACATGTTTTCCCTTAAACATAAGGTCATAAAAGTACACGACACGACATCGCAAGACGACGTAACATCGCGACACAGCACAAAATATTTGTAAAACCAGAAGAGTTCATTAGAATTACAATCGCCCTTAAACACAAAGTCTGACCACACGTACGTATCTTGTGACATATGGGGTTTCTCGCGGACGAGGTCGTGAACCGAAACCATACATGGCATTCATAGATGATCCATATACGTGGCTCTGCGGTTCGTGGACAGTTGCATTCTCCGAAAACATGGACATAGATTTCATCCTGACAAACCCTCCTGATCGTGCTAAGAAATTTCCTATACAATCGTGTATGTCGGACGCTTTCTCTTCCACCTCATGCCACAATGATAAACATCTGACCCGACCTGCTCTCACGAAATCCAACCGCCCATCTACATCAGGGGGAGTTATCACGGGTTTGAACTTAGATCCTTGAAGTACCATCTCGTTCCGTGCCACGAGCACAACTGCATCCACGAGTTTTCTACTTTTGTTTGAAGAAGCCACACATAGCACTCTCGTGAAACGACACCCGTCATCAGTCAACCGCACACAACATGTTTTCCCTTAAACACAAGGTCTGACAACCCGTCCGGACCTTGTCACATATAAGGTTTCTCACGGACGAGGTTGTGAACCGAAGTTATACATGGCATTCATAGATGATCCATATACGTGGCTCTGCGGTTCGTGGACCGTTGCAGTCTCCGAAAACACGGACATGTATTTCATCCTGACAAACCCTCCTCGTCGTGCTAAGGAATTCCCTATACAGTCACCTATTTCAGACACTTTCTCTTCCACGTCACGCCACAATGACAAAAAAACTCTTACCTGACCTACTCTCACCAAGTCTGACCGCCCATCTACATTTGGGCGAGACATGACCGCCTTGAACTTGGATCCCTGAAGCACCATCTCGTTGCGCGACACAAGCACAACCGCATCCACAAGTTTTCTACTTTTGCTTGAAGAAGCCACACATAGCACTCTGGCGAAAGGACATCCGCCATCCGTCAACCGCACGCAACAGTACGATAGAGCTTGTGGAAAGTCCCTGGGCAACGGGGTGGGTAGTGTTCCAAGAATGAACAATGACGAGCGCAGTCCACCAACTCTTGCTTCTGCGAATTTCCCAAAGTTCGTGGCGAAGATCTGATGTACTCGCAACTGAGGCGACGTTTGAAGCTGGTACGGTAGCGGATCGGTTTACCCTTATCGTCTAGGGTCTTTCGCTGGAGGACACCATCAGGCAGTGCAATGAGGGTCCCGAACTCTAACATGTTGGCAAACTTGTAATGGCTTACCCAAGGGCAGACACGCTCCTTCGCCTTCCAATCATTGTCGTTCCATTCGTCGAGATGCCGGTTCATGTACGGTTTGACGGGCATCCATGAGTCCTCGTCTAAGTCCTCCTTGGCTGTTTCGTCGATCCACGCTTGATTGTCATGATGCTGCACCGATGTCGCACAAGGTGAAAACGATTTTTCCAAGCGCATGTGCTTCTCGGGACTCAAGCGCATGTGCGTCTCGGGACTCATGCTGACGCTTGTCGAAGGTCTCGACGACATTACGCTCCCTACACATCACGAACACACAAACGACACAAACAGACGTGTCGATCGTCGTAAATAAAGTTGTCCAATGATAAGTCCCCTGGTGCGGCCAATACTCAACCGTCATGCCCGCACTGCATATCGACAAGCTCGTCACTTAATCAAAGTGCGAGTGAACTCTCACTTACGTGCGAGCTAACCCTCACTTAAGCAAAGTGCGAGTGAACTCTCACTTAAGTCTRAYCACACGTCCAGATCTAKTRACATTCGGGGTTCMCCGGGGACGAGGTCRTGTACYGAAGCCATACAAAGCATTCATTGATGATCCRTACACGCGGATCTGCGGTTCGTCGACYGATGCACTCTCCGAAAAGACGGACATGTATTTCATCCTGACAAACACTCCCAGTCGTGCTAAGGAATTCCCTATACAGTCCCGTATATCGGACACTTTCCCCTCGACCTCATGATGCAACGAAAAGTTTTGGACCGGCCCTGCTATAACCAAATCTCGCCACCCATCTACACATTTCGGCCCGCGCGTCGGCACGAATTTGGACCCCTAAATTACCACCTCGTTGCGTGATACAAGCACAACTGCATCGATGAGTTTCCTGCTCTTGTTCGACGCAGTGACACATAGAACTCTGGCGAAATCAGACCCGGACACTTTCAATCGCACACAACAGTATGACACAACTTGTGGAGAATTCCCGGGGCACCGGAGCTGGTACTGGTCCAGGAACGACCAGTGACGAGCACAGTCCACCAACCCTTGTTACCGCGAGCCTCCCCAAGTTCGTGGCGACGACCTGACGTAGTGGCACTCGAGGCGGCTGAAATGGCGGCTAATGCAGCCAAGTGCTCTACGCATATGGTTCCATAAATTGTGTCCAAGGATAGCGTCAGACAGAGGGATGAGGTTCCCGAACTCCAACATGTTGGCGAACTTGTACTGGCTTGCCCAAGGACAGCGACTCTCCATCGTGGCCCAATTCCGATCGCACCAATTGTCAATATGCCCGTCCATGCATGGGACGACGGTCATCCAGGGGTCCTCGTCGAAGTCCTCTGCGGTCGCTCCGTGAATCGTAGTCACACCGTTGAAATGCCGCACTGATCTCGCGCAAGGAGGAAACGGTTCTGCCAAGCGAATGTGCATTTCGGGACTCATGGTTTGTGGTGTCGAGAAGATCGACTCAAAGATTCGTGGTGTCGAGAAGGTCGCCTCCATTACGCACCCTACACACCACGCGCACATACCAAACGATACACACGGGCACGGCAACGTGCATGAACATAGTTGGCGAACGGGAACTGCCGTGGCCACGCCCACACGCAGTCATCAAGACATTCACTCAAGCCGATTGCTTGGGGTTCAGAGCACAAGTGCGAGTGAACTCGCAGTTAGATGGAGAGACAGGTGGTCACACCGCTGAAGTGGAATGCTCGTGGTGCACACAACAAGTGCGAGTGAACTCGCACTTAGATGGAGAGATAGGTGCGCACACCATGAGCTCATGTGTGTAATGTATAAGGAAATCGGCGTGTAACATCCGTTCWGAACTTTCACTTCTACCGATGACGACAGGCCGGTGTGTACATGCGTTCATTCAAAGTTCGAAGAGGCGACCCGAACGTAAGACACTGCGGCGCATCGACCTGAGCATCTTCCGCAAACATAGAAATATATTTCTTGCGAACGAACCTAGTCCTTCCGACCAGAGACCTCCCTATACCATCCCGTATAAAGGACGCTTGAGCTTCAACCTCACGCCAAGCGTCCACATCGTCCACCTTACCCCCGATTACCAAATCCAACGTCCCTTCGTATTCTATTGTGACCAAACCGATAATGTCTCTCCCGAGGTGCAACTCATTCCTGGACACGTAGACCACAGCGTCAGTCAAGGTCCTACTCCGATTCGAACACGCGACGCAAAGGACCCTAGATAAGAATAACTTTCCGAGACGCAATCTAATGCAGCAGTAGGAAACTGCTCGAGGCGACTGCCCTGGAGAGCGCAACAGGTACTGATCGAGGAACTCGGAATATCGTGCACAGGCAAGCAACTCGTGTTTCAGCGAGCGGGACCATGTGTGCGGCAAAGCAGTCACGACACTGCAGGCCAACACATTTTGATGACGAGGAATATTCAGCTTTGAACTCAAGCAACGGCACCGAACTGAACCTAGCACAGCTCTAGGCACGGGAATGAAACTCCCAAACTCGTACATGTTAGCGAACTTGTACTCGTCCGCCCACGGACACTCCCTGAGCATTATGTCCCATTCAAGCTCCTTCCACGAGTCCAAGGGAGCATCAGTGAATGGGGGGACCTTCATCCAAGGATCACACTCCATCTCGTCTCTTGTCGCACCGTCAATAACAGTGGAGTTTCCACTGCCGGAGACGCGCACCGCGCATGGGGGGAAAGGGTATGCCATGAGCTCCACGCCAATCACCCAGGATAATCAACTCCGACATGACCATCGTGACCGGCAAATGCCCTACAGGCCACAAAAAAAAAAAATTAAGCAAATGCTTTCACCCAACTCACAAGGAAAGAAAATAACCATGCCCCCCAAGGACGTCCGTCGAAACTCCGATGACGGGCGTCTTGTTGAACACGACCACCACAGCACGGCCGCACTGCACCCAGCCAGGCGAGAGGCACATCAACGGGCATGGCAGGAGAGAGAGAGACAGAGAGAGAGAGAGACAGAGAGAGACTATAGTTGAACACCATTCGACAGAGAACCGTAAAGAAGTGTCAAACAACACTACATGTATGCCATGCCGAGCACCCACGGTCACGTCTACAAGCAATGGAAGTGACCACGAGCCCTCTGCATCGGTTGAAATGACCACCTTCAAGAAGTGCCAAACAGTCGGCGGTCTAAGGTTTCTAGTGCTAAAAGCATTCTGAGGGGACCTTGCGGCAGAACTGCTTGGCGTAGCACTAGATGCTCACCAAACGGTTTTGGATGTCGATCGTATGGACACATCATATGATGCTTACCAGCAAACAGCGGCTGATTGCAGGACCTTCTATCCAGTGTGAATCTTTGAGAGCAGATTTGACGCAATCCACCATTAGATCCATTCCGGCGAGGGGGACCTGCCATTCTGCCGTTGTTTATTGTACTCATCACGTGGGAATCGACGACGTGAGGAACCGACAATGAATATTCTTAGGGGACTTTGCGACCGTGTGTGGAACTTATTGGCGTAGCACTAGATGCTCACCAAGCAGTTCTGGATGTCGGTTATATCGACACATCATATGATGCCTTACAAGCAAACTGTGGTCAGATCCTGGCCCCCATCCCCGGTGTGGATCTATGAGAGCACATTTGACGCAATCCACCGTTAGATTTACATCGGAGAGGCGGACTGGTCATCCTTCCGCTGTTCAGTGTAGTCATCATGCGGGAGTCGACATCGCAAGAACCCGACGATGTTCCAATTGGGACGTGCTCTTGTTTCGTGATGTGCAGGTGCTTACCGGCGGTTCGTTTGCGGAAGTCGGGAGAGAAGGAGAAAGGGAAACATTTGCAGGTTGCTTGTTGTTTTCGTAACGGTCAAGTTGAAGCAAAGTGCGATGCGTTCATTCAAAGTGCGAATGAACTCGCACACTTAGATGGAGAAGCAGGTGCGCACACCATCAGCGCGATGATTTAATATGGACGTTGGCTTGTAATTTGCATATTACCTAGTGAAAATGTCATCAAATCTTTGTGTGGAGAAGATACATATTCATTCCTATAAGTAACTCTTGTCATCGCCTTCAAGTTGCCTAGTGTTTTTCTAAAAGGTGAAGTTGCACACCACAAGGAGAGTTTCCAGAAATCATTCAATGCAAAAAAATCATTCAATGGCAAATTGCAAAGTACACAGTGAAGTTGCACACCACAAGGAGAGTTTCCAGAAATCATTCAATGCAAAAAAATCATTCAATGGCAAATTGCAAAGTACACAGAGTCGTTTTCAAAAACAAATCAATACAAAATTGCAAAGTACATGGAAGCTTTCCAAAATTCACAAAGTACATGGAGCCTTTCCAAAAATCATTGAAGAACACGTTATAAGGCACATGTAGGCATTTCAAAAATCATTCCAGCACACGTCGTATAGTCTACATGACATGCCCTTATCTACAGAAGATGATTTCTTACAGTCTATATCACTCCCCCTCTTCGCTACAAGCCGAAAAGTCATGCATCAAACATGAAACAAAACCTACTACTAATACGAACATGTCGAAGACCTACATGAAGCTGATTCAAGCCGAAGACCTACACGAACATTGATTCTTGCCGAACAAAATTGCAAAGTACACGGAAGCTTTCCAAAATTCACAAAGTACATGGAGCCTTTCCAAAAATCATTGAAGTACACAATCTAAGGCACATGTAGGCATTCCAAAAGTCATTCCAGCCCACGTCGTATACTCTACATGACATGCCCTTTTCTACAGAAGACGCTTCTGAACAGTCTATATCACTCCCCCTCTTCGCCACAAGGCGAAAAGTCCTGCATTACACATGAAACAAACCCTACCTCTAATACGAACATGTCGAAGACCTACACGAACGCTGATTCTAACCGAAGACCTACACGAACGCTGATTTGTGCTGAAGTCCTGCATTAGACAAAAGGTCATCCGAACCCGACACGATGTTCACCTGCCTACACAAGTCCCAGACAGAAGCTCATCCAAGCCCGACATGATGTCCACAACGTGATAGGGTCAGACCCACTGCAAAAGGAGTGAGGTGATAAATGGGAGTCTCTTCGCATATAGAATCCGAATACCCTGAGACGACGAGTATCTTCGTAGCATGCGTCGGGTGAAAAGAGTTCGTACAATCTTCATGGTAGCAGCATGTATAGTCTTCGAGTAGCCTCCCGCGATCGTCGGCGTTGCGCTCGTCTATGTTGAACTCGATTAAAAAGACTTGGTTAGGGAATTCGGGCCTCAAGATCTGCTTCGATATTCGGCAAGTTGCGCATGAGTAAATCTCTTAAAACTCGATTGAAATTGCTCCAGTGACGGATTTGGAACGGACAACGGTCTCCCTAAAACGGGGGACTGTCATCATTTTCTCTCACACCGGATACAAGGAATAATTCCCCATCCAAGCACGAGGCGATATGCATGATGAAGATCGATAAGAAAAATGTAATGGCAGGCTCACAACCTTCAGGCATTCTATCGAAAGATGTGCTGGTTACGTAAGAATAATACAAACAGGTTCTCAACTCCCCTTCGGACGCAATGTAGAAATCAATTCTGAAGACGGGTCTGTCGCGTAGCGTGGCCATCACAATGTACTGAAAAGCTGGGGTAGGCGGGGGCGAAACAAACGGCTGGACATGAACGTGAACGTCTTCGGGGACCGGAAGGTAGTGATATTTGGGAAGCCCAATGTTGCCAAACCACTCTAAACCATAAATGTTATCAGCTGCAGTAACAACTGCACTTTGCAGACTTTCGCAGTAGCCCAGGTCTCTCACAACGACCGTCCCACTGAAACTTCAAGACGACATCCTGCATCAGAAAAAAAAACAGCGCCATTGTCATATATAGAGAGGTGGGTAAACGGCGAAGTTGAGACCGTTTGATGTCATGCAACGGGGTATACCGAAGGGGACGGGCTGTAAGCATAGTGCGAGTCAATTTGCACTAAAGAAAAGATAAAGCAATTAATTCAGAATGCTGCTAGTGAAGATGTAGATGTCTAGCATCGCAAAAAGGGCAAGCGCACACATATCTCGTCTTCCCGTTGCGCAGAGTCACTTCCTGAGGTCCGGAGGCTGAATAAACCAGATGGCGGTAAACAGATCGCAATTCGTTGTCCCTATGTTCGACTGTGAAATTTATTTTGTCGCAGCTATTGAAGAGGTAGTGAAGTTGTTGGTGCACCAAACAGTCGACCCGCAAATGCAGCTCATCTTTGAGTGCTTGATCTATGGCGAGCCTGTTTTTGAACCGTGCAAGGGAACCAGTAGGGCCGGATGTGTGAAACGCTTGAAAAGAAGTGAGCTTGACACCGTGAAATTCCTCCCTTGCGAGAAAAAAAGCTCTCATTCGTCGACCGTCCACCTTGACGGCAGTGAAGAGCGTCACGACTGTGGTGCCTCGATTACACACCCTCGCTCGATCACCGGCGCCGACTTCGTCGGTTGGCCGAGGCAAAACCAGACACACAGTTTTTGATGCAACTTGTCCAACGACGCCCACTTAAGTTTCTCACATAAAATGTGCCATGCTTCAACCATCTTAGAAGTTTGGACGGGCTCCTCTTCAATGGGTTCCCTCTTCAGAAGTGACTCCAACCTGATAGGGTATGCCTGTACATCCTTCATTAGAGTGTACAAGTACCAAAAGTTCGACCCTACATCACGGCAAATCCGAAGTTGTCCTTCTTTCGCACTTTGCCACGAAGGATTTCCCCGTCCGGGACAACATCATCTTCGAGGTGCAGGTAGTCACGGTCCAGACCAGATCGTCCAATGTCTTCTCAAATGTTCTTCGACAAAATGATTAGATCGACATCCTGCGCTGAGGACTCCCTACTCTGCGACGAAGTCCCGATATCCATTCTGCATCAACGGAGAAACGCAAGGAAGCGCGTCAGTTGCGATTCTCGCAAGTACATAAGCAAAAATTCCAGGAATGTTATATGCACGAAAGGGTTCGATAATTGGTAATTGGTTCGCACATCGCGAGAAAGCGCAAGTTTTCTAACCGCCGTCTAATGCCGACTTATTTTCTACACGTCATTCATGTGGGTCGATAAGTGAGAGTAGATTCGCACTTCGCAAATCAGCGCAAGTCCTGCAACCGCCGCCGACGATTGGAAAATAAATGACGGTAGATTCGCACTTCACAACTGAGCACAAGTCCTGCAATCGCCGCTCAACTTCGACTCATTTCCAACACGTTGTTCATGTGGAACGGTCAGACCGCTCACTTATTGGGTGGAATGGTCAGACTACTCTCTTAATCAGCGCAAGTCCTGCAACGATGGCGTCGATGAACGATGAGGTCGTCCTATGAGTAGAGCAGCAAAATGCGAACTAACTTGGAGTTGTCTCACATAGCAGGTCATGGCGACTGGTGTCCATCCTCACAGTAAGGACAGTCGTATATCTGTCTCCGCCTACCCTCTACGAATTCCAATGTTTGGACACCCGAACGGCGATGCGAAACTTTTCATAGAGTGTAGTCATTGCAGTTGTCCTTGTGTTCCAAAGTGAATAATATATCGTCACACAATCCGAAAAGGAAGTGAAGTTGGGCATGCACCAAACAGTCAACCCTTTGATTCAACTCTTTTTCGAATCGTTCACGGAAGCGCTCGAGAGCACCAACGGACGCGGGCTCGCGAAAGTCTTCCCTCACAAGGAAGAAAGCTCACATTTGCTTACCACAAAGCTTAGCCGCCGTGAAAAGAGTCAGCACAGGGGTGCCACGGTTGAATAGACGAACTCGACCATGGTAGTCTATGATCACAGGAAAACGCAACTGCGCCTTCCCGATGTAGTACCATGCGCAGTGTTTAGCATGCTGCTCGTCCATACAACCCCACTCTTGTTCGAAGCGCAGCAACTCCCAGTCATCTACCATATCCTCGACGTCCATCTTCTGCTCCTGACTGGATTGAACTTCTAAAAGTTGGACTTCTTCTAAACTCCAGTAGAGGTACCACATATTTGATCCTCTATCACGAACTATTGTAGTTTGTCCATCAACAACACGTGTTTCGGGTGCAATGTAACCGTCGAGGCCAACCCCAACTTCGATATGCAGATAATCGCTGTCAAGAGTGAGCGTTTGTTGTGCCCAAATGCATTTGTTCATGATGATAAAATCTGTGTCCACATTCTCGATCGAAAAGGAATACTCGCTCGCGTACGACGAGGTTTCGTAGGACGTTGTCTCATATACAACGTCGAACGATGGTGTGTCGTCGTCATGCATCCTGCAGGACAAGAAACCGAAACTAGTTCGCAGTTCACGTCTCGTCATTATCTTAGCGGAGTTCGTAGCTACCAAATCCGAATCAGTTCGCATTTATCTAAACGGGCACGTCGGACAGACCGGAAAGACAMCCGTCCCCCAAGGCCACAAGCGCTTTCTCGCATTGTCATGCATCCTGCAGGAGAAGAAACCGGAATTAGTTCGCAGTTCACATCTCGTCATTATCTTAGCGGAGTTCGTAGCTACCAAATTCGAATCAGTTCGCATTTATCTAAACGGACACGTCAAACGGAGCAAAAAGACAGCCGTCCCCCAAGGCCACAGAAGCAAACGGATGTCGGTATTGCAAGGCCTGTCACGAATTTGCTCTCATCCGTCCCTTTGCGAAAAGGTCTTCTCCAAGAATAAGCCACGGTTTCGGCGCGTTGCCATTGTTCCTTGTCCGAAGTGGAAAGATTCCACCTCTTCGTCCAAGCGCCGGAGTACCTTTCGCGAAGATCGGACGAGTGACCTGTAGGCACCCACCAATGTATATGTAAACAACCGAAATGCGGTGAGGAACGGTCATCCACAACCTCAGACTGTGCTCTGCCAACCCAGAACAGGACACCTTGAGACAGTTCCTCATCAGGGGGCCTAACAATCAGAAAATCACCTTGGTTTATATGGCGCCGAGGGTCGAAGTCCACGTTTGGACGGCCCACCCTCGGTCCTACATATATAAGCGAAGCATCTGGCGAAGGAGGGTCGGCTTCTTGAACTTCCTCCATAGTTTCGACTGATTGTGGACAGAAGTTGTGAGGGTAGATCTCCGGCTCGTCCACCCCGAGGACATCCTCTTCCTCACCCTCTTCCGTCTCCTTCTTCTTTTGCTTTTGGATCATGTCGTCCACCTCGACGAAGATGGCTTTCCAGTAAGACAAAGCATCCTCCCGCTTGTCGACCTCCTCCTTCCTATATGTCTGCCACATGTGTCTATGCTGTTCGAGGACGTCCACAAATTTTTGGACACTGTCACGAGCCATCCGAAAATCGTCTTGAACGACACGGGGAATAACACATGGTTGTGGAGGGGAGGTAGGGCCTACATACTGGCCATCGACAGCCGGGAACCAGTGAACTGGTCTGCCTTCCGGCATCCATTCCGCATCGGTACAGTACTTCTTGTACACCATGACGGGACTGCCGTCACGCATGAAGAATTTGAAGAGGTGCGGTTTCGATACGCCGACGATGGTTCTGTCAACGTATCGATCCACTACCCGGCGCCAATCGACAATGTGATCGAGCTCAATGCACTTCGGCGGTATCTTGTGCGATGACTCGATAAGCAAGAACAACTGCTTCATGGTGGTCAACGAGCATGAACCCCACTTCGACATCTTCGAAAATCCCGAATTTCATTAGAAGAGAGGCCAAACACCTAAGGTATTGGTTTTTGTTTTCCCTCCAGCAATTGTCCGTTTGGATGCGGAGGTGGCGTGACCATTTCTGTCCCGACGCGTGCAACTCACATAGAGTCCACATAACGCACGTCGTGGTGCCATCGGAACCGTGCGCATAGAAAGGCAAATACGTGTACACATAAATGGACGGTTTCTTGTCGTGAGCTATGACCGCGGTCAGGTTCGTTTTCATCATCATGTCGCGTCAATGATCCTTGGAGTAATTATACATGCCTATGTGAGGAATGGTTGTCTTTTTCTGATCCATTCCATCCACTACAAGGCAGAGGTATTCCGTGGGGTTCAAAATGGAACGAAGTTTCCAGTCAGCATAATCCGCACGGTGAGCGACCTGATCTAGATGGTGCTTGCGATGCTTTTCATCGAAATCCCTACTGTCACGAAGGAGGAAGGCGTTGTCTCTGGACTGTCTAAGGCGGACGCACTCGCCACACTTTGTGAATGAGTTGGACTTGGCAAGGTCGGCATGCCACAAGTACTTCCTCCATATGGAATAAAAGACTTGCTCTGAAACGACGGTCTGACCTGCCGCTTCCAAGTCCGCCGTAATAGACTCGTATACAAGGAGCTTCGTGAAATAAGCAGGGAGCCTAACTTTGGGTCCTTGTGAGGTCCCCGTCACAACCATTTCGTTAGGCATAGCATTTCCATATTCTTCCACGAACCTTGTCACATGAGCCAGCATGCTCACATACTCCGGTCTCGGGTTCAACAATCCCCATCGACCATGACGGCCACAGACGACCCTGTCCGACTTGCACTTGCTATAACGACGAAATGTGTTTCGAAATATCCCTATTATTTTGCACCAACCGGCGATGCATATACGGCGTTTGCACTCCACTGGTTGGACTCTTTCCAGACCGCCGTCGACGATAGTGAAATTGTCGAGGGTTTGCATCCACCACTCGATCCTCCTTTCGAGGGACATTTCGTAATAGGCTTCGCGCATCAGTTTGATATCGTCAATCGTCAAGACCCGAAGACAGTTGTTCTTACAACATTTGTACGTCGGGACGAGCGCAATGTAAGTTTCATTCAATCGACTTTTGGCCCTCTTCGAATGCTCTGACCTTCTAACCGGCCTATTTTTTCGATTATATCTTCTCCTTTCTCCAGGTAGGGGATGGGACAAAACTTGAAGGACTGCTTCGGGAGTTCTAGGTTGGCTTTTGGTCGGGGACCCATGCGCTGCACCTAGGAATTTTGATCTGTCCGTGGGAGCGTTTCTCGGCAAATCAGATTGGGAGGATTCCGATGAACTGTAGAAATTTGTGTCTACAAAACCAGTCTGCCAATTTTCCATTGCACCCATCGCTGTCATCGACGGAGAGCTAACTATTCTGGCTTCACATGCAATTCTCTTACCTATCTTCGCACTTTCACACGCACGTACCGTTGCCTGGTCCCTATTATACCCGTTTCTACCAAATGCACCTCACTGTTCCTGATCAGATCCGTTTCTATCGGGCGTACCGCAGAAGTCTGTGTCCACCAACGAGCGACGATAGTCAAATGCTAGGGGTTGGGTAACTTCAATGCTTTCTGACAGTCTATCCGCTGTCCGCACGAGATCTGATCCAGTCGTTTCGGACACACCACTGAAATATGTGTCAATGAACATCCACCCACCGAAAAACGTTTCGACATCCTGAACACCCTCACTACCGGGGATTAGCGCTGTCGATACGCGCTGACCGTCGGGAACGTCGGTAAAGCGAACAAAATGACGCCGGGCGGACGTCGAAGACGAGCCTGAATGGTTCATCGGGGTCAATATCGAGAACTCCCTTTTCAAACCGCAATGCCGATCAGAGGGAGCGTCCGGGCTGTTGTCACAAGAACTACGTTCTCGAACATCCTCTTCTCCGTGTTGTCGTGACGGTGGCGGTGGCGTGACACAGTGGACGGATTATACAACCATTTGAAGAGATGATTCACATGGAAACTTTACAACAAGAAAACCACGTCAACGCATGACGAGGTCAGGGAAATAAACAAGAGGGAGCAAACTCACATTTCAAATATTTATCACAAAACAGTGGAACAACAACATTTGAATCCATATCGTTTTGTCGGACCCTGATGTGAGGCTCAAGTGGAATCTCAAGTCCAACTTCTCAGCCACTTGTTCAGTGTGCAAGTGGTTTGGATATGTCCGAGTGAACTCGCACTTTTTCAGGCGAGAGTACAAATGCGAGCTGATTCAGACTTATTCAACGTACAGTAAGAAATTAAGTTCATGGTCGGAACAAGACCGAACACAAGTGCGAGTCGATTCGGTATTATCCACTAAGCAGCGAAAAATTTCAAGTGCCAAAAAATTTGCACTTCAGATGAACATTTCGATTATGCCGTGCAATAAGAAATTGCCTTCGTGGTTGGTTCAGTGGCGAGTTAACTCGCAAATACAAAAGGACTTTATTCTTTTGGGCCGAGAAGAGACGTGAATTATCGACTAAAGAGGAACAAATTTAAGGGGATGGATGGTTGAAGAGCGAATAAATTCACACTTGCAAATGAGCATTTCCATTATGAAACTGGGGCTTATGGACTAAAGAGTCACAAATTTGGGGGGATAGTTGGTTGAAGAGCGAATAAATTCGCACTTGCAGACGAACATTTCCACTATGAAACTGGGACTTTTGGACTATAGAGTATGAAATTAAGGGGGATGGTTGATTGAAGAGCGAATAAATTCGCACTTGCAAATGCGCATTTTCATTACGAAACTATGAGTACAAGTGCGAGTTAATTCTGACCTATGGACTAAAAAGTGACAACTTAAGGGGGTGGTTGGTTCAAGAGCGAATAAATTCGCACTTGTAAACGAGCATTTCCATTACGAAACTGCGGGTACAAGTGCAAGTTGTTTTCGACTTGTTCTGCGTGTAGTACGAACCACATATCGTCGCAAGAGAGAAATAGGAAAAGATGGCGTGCTATTTTTTAAGATGGAGAAAGATTGCGAAGCGATGGGCAGACGGCGCATCGATGAAAGTACATGGAGAGAGATGGCGTACCGAATGAGAGAGATGGCGCACCAAGAGAGACGGATGGAGTCACAGTCTTCCCCTGAATACAACGTCCGGTCATTACAGCTAAATTCGGGTCATCTTTCAGTCTAAAGACAACTATAATGAAAGTGCGTTGTATATTCCGGGGAAGAAGGTGGATGGGGCAGGAAGGGAAAAAGATCGCGATCTGATTGGGAGGTGTGCCACAGCGAGAGAGAGAGATTGCGCACCGATGGAGAAACATGGCGAAGCAATGGAGATAGCAGGCGCAGCGATGGTTAGCGATAGCACAGCAATGGAGAAAGATGGCGCACCGAAGCAGATAGATGACGATGAAGATAGATTAGGAAAGATAGCGCAACGATGAAGATAGATGACGAAGGAGATATATTAGGAAAGATAGCGCACCGAAGGAGATGGATGACGAAGGAGATAGATTAGGAAAGACACCGCAGCGATGGGGATAGGTGACGAAAGGTCGGTAGAGATCGCGCATCGGTGGAGAGAGATGGAGAGAGGACGCGCATTAATGGTTAGCGATGCCTCAGCAATGGAGAGAGAAGGCACGACGATGACCAAGATTTGTTATTGCACAACATCAGTTCCATCGAGTTAAGCCTTCGATAAGCATACCTGTCACCTGTTTCGTGCGATTCCACAATGATGGGCGGCTACACCGACGACGGCCTGAAACAACAATACAATGGCGATGGCGGCATCACTCACGAGTAATGGAGAGCCTCTGGGGCAAGGATGGAGGTTGCCTGGTTGTCAAGAGAGATCGCACAGTGATGGAGTGAGAAATCGCGCAGCGCTGCGGTGGGATAACACTGGCCAGGGCTTCCATAGCGATGGCCAGCGTTGCGGTGGAGAGCGATGGCGAGGCAATGGAACGCATTACAATGCAGCGATAGCGATAGCGATGGCAGTGATGGAACAGCGATAACGATTGCGCACCGGTGGAGAGCGATGGCACAGCGATGGCCAGCGCTGCGATGAGAGCGATGGCGATTGTCAGCGCTGCGATGGTCAGGCGAGCGTGACGGCTGCGATGGGGGATATAGCTTTGCGTCGCGATGGCGATGAGCTAAGTGCATCGATGGGGATGGTGCATGGCGAGCATTGGCGATGGCGATGACCTAAGCGTATCGATAACGATGGTGCATGGCTAAGCACATTGATATCGAACGCCATTGACATTTGCAAAATGTCCGAATGACAGCGACACCGGAACTTATAGATTTTCCGTGTTTTTGACCTCGGCGCACAACGAATCGCCGCGCCTCGGCGGGAAATAAACCGTCCCCTGGCCTTGGCGCGCAACGAACCACCTCGGCGCACAACGAATCGCAGCACCTTATAGATTCTTGCGCCTGACCTCGTGCGTCGGATCATGCCGATCGATGGTCCAGATTACAACTGCAAAAATGACATTGCCTGCCCTTTATTTTCGGGAACTAGCACATCATTGCACGCCGAAGTAGACAGAGATTTTGGGGCCATTGGCATAACAGTGGCTCCGTTCATCTGCGCGGTTGAAAATTGTTGATCGACGGCTCACAATCTCCGGTACCCCTTACCGTTTATAGGCCCTCGCGTTTTATGGGCCCACGGGTGCGATACGCGAATCGACTCGGCCCCACCTTGATGGCGTTTTATGGGCCCAAGGGTGCGATATGCGAATCGATTCGGCCCCACCTTGATCCCGACGCGAGGCCTGCTGCAACAAAGTATAAAAGGTGTTGCAGCCCTCGAGTTATCCCTTTTGTTGGCGCTCCACAAATCAAGTCGCGCTATCGCTTCCGCGCGCGTTTTGGTATTTGGTCTTCAGCCCCCACCACCTTCTGCCATAGCCCGCTCACTCTTCGCTCTTCGCTCCGTCCGCTATTGCCACATTGTGTTCAGTTCGCTCTTCGCTCGTCGGTCTTCGCTCTTCCTAGCTCGATATCCCTCCACCATAGCTGGTTTGGTGGTTGGTTGCTCGCTCAACGCACGACGAAGGTAAAATCATATAACTTGAGTTGTCCTATTCTGTGTCTAACGTCCGAACACATTCCCTGATGCCCTGTCTGTACCTGCAGGATATAATGTCGCAGCCGCATTCTGTTGAACCTCGAATCAATTCCTGGTTTTGTTGTTTCGCCAGTGGACGTGCTCTGATCTCTTTTCTCCACCCTCCACCTCCGTCCGCCATAGCCGATCCGCGTTCCGCACCTCGATTACCTTTCGTCATAGCCACGATAACGTTCGTATAAAGCTGCTCGATCCCCTTCGCAACTTGCAGTCGTCGTTGCGCATGGCGAACCCCAAATCAATACCTAGTTTCAACACTGAACACCGAATCAATTCCCGATTTTCGCTCACCTGTCCCTTGTGAGGTCGCCGGCCTGATATCTACATATATATATATATATATATATAT
>BFEA01000586.1:342450-358236 GCA_003427395.1 Chara braunii
TGTTTCTGCATCTGCTCGCCACCGTCCCTAAGAACCTGCCGTTGCAATCTCATATAACGTCTGATGCCCGAAACTTTTGCTGAAACGGGTCGACAACGGGTGTGTCATGGGCGATCGGATCCAGTTGCAATCTCATATAATGTGGTCCGGCTAGTAAACCGGCACCGGGGGGGAGGGGGGGTGGGTGGGCTGAAGTATGTATCCCTCTCACTACGAACATGGTATTAAAAATGAAACGTATACACACACACACGAAACAACAGAAAACAACATAACAACAACGGCCTCCGATCGCCACCGTCCCTAAGAACCCGTCGTTGCAATCTCATAGAATGTCCAATGCCCGAACCTTTTTGCTAAAAGGGGTCGGCAATGGGTATGTCATGGGTGATCGAATCCAGTTGCAATCTCATATAATGCGGTCCGGCTCGTGAACCGGCGCACCCGGGGGGGGGGGGGGGGGGGGGGGGGAGGGAAGGGGGCTGAAGTACGTATCCCGCTCACTACGAACTATGCAGTGGCCATAATCAAGCCCACAATTTGCATATTGATGGGCCTGGAGCACTCAACAAACCTTGAGTTTATTCTGAGTTGCCGGCCGAAGGCCGCTCCAAAAGGCTACCGTAAAGATTGCCTACAAAGGAGAATTTCGAAAACCGTTGGTGTGCTGGGGTGGTTGGGGTTGGGTGGTGTGTGTGTGTGTGTGATGGGTCCAGTACTCCAAGCGATGGCAGTTGACCCATATCACTGCCCACTTAGCAACACTTACCAATGATTGTTTCGATTTATTCTTATTTATGTCGCTCCAACATGAATTCCGGCTTTGTTACAAAAAGTGAACAATCAAAAGGTTCACTTTTAACGAAATGTGTATTTCTCCTTCTACACAATTGATAAGCATGGTACCTTGAGTTTTTTCATTTTTTTTCCTATTTTTTGTTTACTTCATTTTGAAGAAGGTAATGAGACATAATCACGGTCTGATTGATCAGGACAACGAAGAAAGAATTCCGCAAATAGGTAACCACATCTGACCGTACTTACTCTGCGTTTTCCAGGATGCACTACTGCACTGATTATGTCCGGATTCAGCAGCACCAGAGCGAGAAACAGAGAATTAGCGGTAGTTCAGCCCGCCCATGCTTGCTGTCGGATTTATGGGAACCGACTACTAGGCTAATTATGGTCCGATTCAGGAGGAGCAAGAGGAAAACTAGTAGTTGTTGCCTCTTGCTGGATGTGGGCTCGAGAGGCAAAATCCTATGGGGATTTGTCGGGATGCATTATCAGTCTCATCACGGTCGGATTCAGCAGGAAAGATTTGAGTGTGGTGTGTGTTGTCCAGCTTCTTACTTTTGCAACTACGACAGTACCATGACATTTCTCGCATGTCTCTGCTTCCCCCCCCCCCTCAACCCAATTGGGGCAAGAAGTCGGTCGTTGTCTACCTCTTTACTTCTCGATGGTCTTATAATGACTCTTATTCATGCTGGGACTTACTTAAAAATTTACGTGCATTTTGCAGTAAATAGCGGCCACATACATCCAGGTTTGACGTAGTGTGGCTATGCCTAAAGCTATACATGAGTTCTCAATTGATGCTTATCTCAGTGACACCTGGAACGTTGAAGAATCGCTGTTCAGAGATCTGGCGGGCACAGTAGAGATTCTGAGTGAGGTTATTCTATGTCCGAGTGAATGTTATTATGACAATATGTTGTGTGCGCACAGGGGACTCAATGCAATGCCATGTGAATGTTGTCATCTCGCTCTAATTGTAATGGATCTTCCGAAAAGAGCAGTCAAGGAATTGTGGAACTGTTTTCCGATCCCGGTGGCGGATACTTGATGCAAAATCACAACATGCTGATAACGATAGGGAAGGGGAGAAAAATATCTTCCTCTGCTTTTTAGCTAATATCCAGTGTAGCATCTGTTCTCGTCAGTTTAATGTAAACATACACGAAAAAATAAGATAGGTAGGGGGGCGGATGGCGAGGCAAGGAGCGAACGAAAGCTGAAGCAGGAAAAAACAACAGTTCTTAAAAAGGGGAAATTGGTGGGCTGTTTGGCTGGATGTACCGGCCGACCAAAATCTGCACGGCGATGCCTGGGGTGAATGCCCGACAGATTTTGTTCCTTTGGCCATGGGACACTTAAAACGTAGTGCCCATCTTGGTCCCTTGGCCGCAGCTCCCTGAACTGCGAAAAGGATTCCAAAAGAAATCTCCCGACATTTTTGTCGTTGGGGAGGCTAGTTGTGGACTGACAATGTGTGTCATTGTGTGATTCCTAATACTACATCACTAATAATTCTCTTCCGACTCCTGATAAGTGTGCTCGATCAAGACAGATTGAAAAACAAGCATTTCTGCAATTTACCTGGGCTACTTGGATTGCCCGGTTGAGCGTCGCAGCCAAGTTGCCCAGGGGTCACTTACTTGGGTGTCAGCTGCAAAGGCACCCCATAGCAGACTCGAAACACACTCGGAACAGATCAGAGAGGTTCTCACAGCCACTATTTTTTCACCTTCGCCTTATTTCTGTGATGCTTCTTGTATGCTGTTCCAACAACACTATCTGAGGAGCACGGTCATGGAATGCACATATTACTTATCAATTGAACAACTCATTAGAATGCTATTTATTCGCTTCCGGCACTTGGTGGAATGGTGGTCATTCATTTTGGATGTTCAGTGTGACAATCAGGAATTTTTGTTCCCGATACATGTTGGTCACTCCAAGCATGGTTTTGATGCACATGGATTGTGGGTTGTTTATCTCTTTTCCTGCTTGCACTTGCGTGGCTGGTCGTCGGGGACATAGTTTGATAGCAGCGCAGATACGGACTCTTTCAAGCAGTAACTAGTGGGAATGAAGTGGCAGCACAGAAAAACTCTGCCTAAAAGACATCTGAGGGGAAGAGAGTTCATAGAGGCTGGCATTCGTACTGCAAGGACCACTACACAATTGTCGGTCGATCTTCCACCTGTTCGAATTAAGTTAGTTTCCCAATCCGAATTAAATCCCACAGTGAACCTGTTGGAAGAATTGCAACACAAGTTGCAGAGTCTGCAATGTGAGAAGGTGAGGCTGTTGTCATTTACTTTTCCCTTGCGACATTTACCATCAACCTTGGTTTTCCTCCTTTTGCCTTCCTTTTTCCCCACCCTTTTCCAACAGATTTCGTCGTCTGCATTTCACAACGTAGGTTTTTATACGAGAGAGAGAGAGAGAGAGAGAGAGAGAGAGAGAGAGAGAGAGAGAGAGAGAGAGAGACGTTTCATCAAATGAAAAAGTTAGTAGACATTGATAACTGTTTTTCATGAAAGGTGTTTTTCGTTCCCTTCCCCTAATGAATACAGCGTAATGGTGATGCATATGCACAAGTTTATGTTTAGGCATTGTTGTCACTGTTTTGTATTGTCATCTGGTTCAACCATGCTGATTTATTCATACCAAATGACATGCACAATGAAACAAAGAATCACGGCATCGAAGCCCAGAGGAATGATCATCAAAGGCTACCATTGCTGACACCGTTGAATGATCGTCAAAGGTTTTGTCGTTCGGGAGGCTGTTTGTGGACTGACAATGTGAGCCATTGTGTGATTCCTAATATTACATCACAAATAATTCTCTTTCGACTCCTGATGTGTCTGCTCGATCTAGACAGATTGAAAAACAGGCATTTCTGCAATTTACCTAAGGTACTTGGATCGCCCAGTCAAGCACCGCAACCAAGTTGCCCAGCGGTTGCTGGCTTGGGGGTCACCTGCAAGGCCAATCTGCACTATGTCCAAAACGATGCGCACCGTGGCCCCCACATTTTGCGTTGATATGAAGAAACCAATGCAGCAATATGATTAAAAGTACGTTGGAGGTGGAAGGAAACGAACAACACCGGAAACTTCAAACGAACGAGAGGCCCGATTGGCAAAACAACGAGCAGCGGCCCGTCAACGTAAACTTAATGAAACCGAGGAAGCTCGGAACAAACGCTTGGTGCGCGATGCTGCCTGGCAGAGGCAAGCTCGACTTAAAAACAAAAACTCAAACAACTTGTCAAACGGAAAATACAACATCGCTTGCAACTGCCCTTCATGAATGTGACGTCCGCGATACTCATTCCGACCAAAATGCCGACCAACAAGAAGAACAACGTAAGACACGCAGACAATACATTGCTTCGTGAAAACTTTGTGAAACTGACGAACAACGAGCGACACGCCTCCAACGTGATGCTGCATGGCATAAGAGATACCGACTGAAAAAGCGAGAGAATGCTGCATGTCCCAATATATTGCCTGCCAAAAACGTTCGATTGAAACAATTGGCTCGTCAAAAAAACTCTACGCTCTCCTCAACAGTGCAAGAAATTCAACATTTGAATGACGAAGGCGATGCCCATTCCGCCCACAAAATTGTCGATGAAACGATCAAATATAACGTTTAAAAAACCTTGCATGCTCACGTGGTTGTCATACGACAGCTCCCGTGTCTGCACCATTCGTACATCCTATTTCACAAATACAAAAAGATGAAATCAGCAGACGTGTGATTCAAAAACTTAGTCCTGCATCTTTGGTTGAAGCGACGTGTTGCGTATGTGACAGGTTGGTGTTACAAACTGATGTTCATATTTACTCAACAAATGAGGTGGATTTCATTGCTTGTATGCGTGCACATCTATATAATCCTGATCCTTCGCTACACCCCGATCTCATTCGTTATTACGATTGCAATGACTTGTGTCCCCTGTTGGAAAACATAATGCTATCAAGAAATGGTATAAACATAGAAAGTAACAACAATATCACGATGAACATTTAGGAAACGTGTGATAACGCACTTTTCAATCCAAAGCGTCGGACCCACCTACCGAAATTCGCAATCGCAAACCATTTCTTCATCGGGGCGTTACCGCCACCTCTCCAATTACTTACTTAGCCCGAACTTCTTATGACTAGCCTTACGAATATCCTTGCGCAAACACGAATCATGCGCGGAGAAACACATCGTTCAATACGTTCTCATTTGCTTGTCTTCGACGCTATTCCTTGGCCTGCTGCAACACTGCTTCCAAAATCCATCACGAAAGATACGTTCTATTGAATCATCCTTGCAGGCCCTCTAAATGATGTGCAGTTAACACATATAAAAAAACTGCATTGTGTAAGACATTCCGTGGTCAAAGAACTCCTCGCATTTTATATGGAACATAACAAGTTTTACTCTCATGTGAAACTTGACAAAGCACAAGTGCGTACTATTCCCCGCAACGACGATGCATGCATCCCCGACGATGTTGTCGTTGACCTTTCATCTGACAGTGCTTATGCTAATGAATTAGATAATGAACAAAATGGTTTGAATGCGCTACAAGAATCTCACAATGAAGCAACATATATTGAAAACTCTATTATTTTTTCATACGCAACTGCACCATTGGACAATGATATTGAAAATTTTGTTGTGGAACTTCCATCAAAAGAAAATGATGACGAGCCGATATTCGCTATTCATACCTCATCGAAATTCGCCAAAGTATTTGATCCTTTTTTGGAAGCAAAAATGTTTGCACATTTGTTCCCATATGGACGTGGACATTTCGGGGAGGTCAAACGCCAAGTTCCAGTTTCTCAATACCAATACGCACGACATTATCCTATAAGACCCCTATTATATCATGGCAAGTTGCGATCGCTTTTCCCTCAACTGCGGTTATACGATGTCGAATATCACGTGTAAAAAACGACCATAATTACATGAACCGATCGCTAATAAATGCTCGGCGGCGTCCCTGCGGACATAATGTGCCTGATAGCCAACCGGTTGTGGACCAATTTCTACGACACATTGAATGCGCATCTGCATATGTATGGGGAAGCAACGCTGAATGGCGCGCACAACGCCAGGAGGCGTTTGCGACTTGTGACCATTTTGGCCAACCAAGTCTTTTCATTACATTAACGCCGAACACAGACACGACATATTCCCTTGCATCATACTTGATATGCATGACTTCCGTGACGTTTTCATTACAAACCTCGATGTGAACATAGAACAATTAAAGAAATTATCAATGGCGGATAACATCGCATCCGCCCGTCTGTTTGATCGTCTTATTCTAATTTTCCTGCATGATATTCTAGGTTTCGATCCCGCGGCCAAGAAAAATAAACCAGATGGAGGTTTGTTTGGTCAAACAAAAGCTTACTTCGGGATGGTGGAAACACAAAGCCGAGGAACCTTGCATTTGCATTCTCTTATTTGGCTTGAAAACACTCCGCCGACAACTTTTCATTTCGACAACCGTAAGACTTATAACACCGGATTCAGTGACCTTGTCATACAATACGTTGACAGGCGTGTGTCATTAGGTGGAGCAAGGAATGTATCGCTTCTTCCTTGCTCGCACTGGTATGCGCCGCCCCCTGCTTACGAACCACACCCAATCCCCGCTTCAACTCGATGCTCTTTGTTTTCTAAAAAATATTCGGCATTGGAACTTGAGCCGGCCAGCTTGCGATGCACCCACTGTCGAACATTTTTCATCTCACAGCATACACTACGACGACAAATTTTGGAGTCACATCCGTCGCTTAGCTATCAGGATTTGTCCACTTCCAATCCACCACGAGTGCAATGTATTCGCATGGCAGATGATCTGTTCCATGCACATCCTGTGAGCGACAAACTTTTGGCGATGCCTCCCTATTCTGTTTCTTTCTCAGCGACATTGCCTGCGCTTCTCTACCTTGTGCAAACCCATCACTGGCCACATACAAGCTCCTGTTTCAAAAGAACACGTATGAATAAAAATGAGGAAGTGTGCCGATACCTCTTCCCACGTAAACATTGTGTGCAAACCACGCTGGATAAAACCGGAATTCAGTTGGAACGTGCACCTGGGAATGAATATATCAATCCTTACAATGATGTTATTCTTTCTACGTTCAAATGCAATCACGATATTCAACCTCTTCTTGGCTGTGCTGAAGTGGCCGAAAGAAGTTTTTACTACTGTAATTACACAGCAAAATATCAGCATAAGGTTGATTGCAAAATTGCATTACATCTGGTTGCATTCGATGCTCGACAACGACGTGAAAAAATCCTTGAAGAGAAAGAGCCCCTTTCTTCGGAAACAAAGACCCGTCGTCGATTGTCATCTCAACTTTTTAGTGTTACAAATAAACAAGAAATGGCCGGACCGTTGTGTGCGCTCAATTTGTTAAGACAATCTTGTGCTTATTTGAGTCATAATTATAGAACAATTCTAGTCCACAATATGTTGAAACAACTTCAAAATAACGAAAACACAATGTGTTCCCTAGAAAAACAGAGGAAACGTACATTGCTACACACCCTCTCGATGATTATATTTATCGTCGGCAATCGCTCACAAACGTTTCTATTTATGAATTCATGATGCATTTCTATAAAAGCGATAAATGAGTTCTCCTCGCCAGAGACTCTGTTTTTTTAGATAGGCACTCATTACGAATGCATAAATGTTTGGCGTGATATAAACATTTGTGCATACCGGTAGTTCCATCTTCAATGCGTATTCCTCACTTGAAAGTTGACACAAATGATGAAACGAAAACCCGTCATGCACAACTGACACTCTTGCTATTTAAACCATTTCGAAAACTCTCAGACTTGTTACAGTGCGATCAAAGCTCGTATGGTGAATTCGTGTTATTTTATGAGGTTATGCTGCCGTTCATTTCTGACATTTATTTGCAAATGCAGGACTACCATAGAGCTCGTGAACGTGCCAACGAAATACAAAGCAATCCACCAGTTCAACTTGGTGAACAAAATGATGACGCCGAAGACTCAAATCGTCTTCCGAAGACTCGGCGGATAATGAGTGTACGTTTCTAGTTGCGTCTGATGATGATGGGCCGAACGACACTTTGGCATCTGAACAAGATAATGATAACGCTGATCTTTATGTCCCAATGATCAATTTCAAATCGTTTTCGGAAGAAAATATTTCATGTCATGTCTCGAAGTGATGACATTATCTGCTTCGCAAACATTGCGAATATATAACCAACTACGCGAACCGTTTTCCTCCTCAACCTCAAACTTCATGAAGCAACGAATAATCCACATACACGATGCGTACGTATGGACTAAAACAACCACATCTACATCATTCGAGACAACAACTTTGTTGTCCAACTGGAACGACCTTCCCTCCCTGACACGTGTACGTTTGATCACCGATGCACTTTAACAACAAAATTGCATTAAAAAATCTACGTTTGGTGCCTCGACTTCTGCCCTGCCTCTTTTCCCTACGATTTCTGAAATTTCGCTGCTTTATTCCCTAAATGACAAACAACATCTCGCTTTCGTTTTGCTCGCGCAAGCGCTTCTAAACACTTGGCTTTCACAAACATCACCATACAATATGGACAAACCGATTCCGCTTAATGACATGACAAAAACCATACGAAGACAACAATTGTTCATGTTCCTCATCGGGGAGGGTGGAACAGGTAAGTCTCATGTTCTCACTCTTATCCAAACATTTGCTAACAAATGGCAACATCCAAAAAGCGTTGTGAAAACCGCAATGACAGGCAAAGCAGCAGTTGGAATCTCGGGTATTACATTTCATAGTTGTATTGGAATGCACTATCTTAATCGGCATCGTCATTTCGATCGTCAAAAAACACAATTGAAAGGTATATTTGGTTTCACACCCGAGCTGGACATGCTAGTTGTAGACGAATTCAATATGATGGACAAAGAATATTTCGTTCGTTTGGATGTTGCATTACGTGACGCAAGGAAACTTAATATACCCTTCGGCAGAATACACATGGTCCCATCTGGCAATATTTTCCAACTCCCTCCCATCAAAGGGATGCCATTTTATCGCAATCCTTCATTCAACCTCGCGCATACATCCTCCGATCACGAAGCATTTTAATTTGTGGAGGTTATTTCATATTATTATCATATTGACTGACAGTGTGCGTTTCCGAACAGACCCCGAATGGGGACAGCATTGTAAAAACGCAAGATTTGAAATTTGGGATGATTCTTTGATTGAACGAATCAATTCGAATCCTGATTTTCATCCTATTTTCGTAGCGCCACACAATGATAATCGTATAAATCTTGCACATGTTGATACTTATACATTATGCAAACACCTGCCACCTCGTCATTATCCAATCCGTATTATTGCTGATTTCGGAAAGGCTTTGACCAAAAGGAATGACCATGATGTTAGATATATAATGTCTTTACCGGATAATAAGTTGGATAGATTTACACCTTTTCTTGATCTCTTGCCAGGTATGCCCATCATTTTTTCGCAAAATATTGATCCTCCCCGACGCATTGCGAACGGATCATTCGGCATCCTTCATTCATTGCAATTTCCAACGAGCATAACTTTCTCGATCTTCCATGATACTAATGCTGACATACATGTATTACTTTTAAATAATGCATCTGACTTGGCCTGCATTCGCGTCCCGAACCGCTCCTCGTTCGAACGACTTCCTGATATTCTTTTTGAAAATCTTCCGTCAGACGTTTATCCTATTTTTAGGCAAACGCCACATGAATCAATCAGAATTGAACTCCCCACTCTACAAGGTATGCCGCAAAGAACTTGTTCCCTCCGTCCTCTACAATTCCCTTTTGTCTCTGCTGTTTCTTCCACTGTCTACAAAATCCAAGGCGAGATATCCTCATGTTTGATAGTCGCAGAATGGAAAGCATATTCGAAAAACCAAAAACGTAAACATAACTTACCTCAACAAGGTAACAATATTGTCTCCCGTGTTGTCAATAGAACAACTTTGTTTGCTCTAAAAAAAATCACAAAAGATCTTCGTTCCTTCTTCAAACCTCCACAGACAGTGCTCCAACAGCATGCACGCCTTGAAATTCTTGCAGCGGACGTCCTTTCCCAAAATCTTCATTTGTTCAATTGCCTTGCGCCTATTTCTCAAAATGAATTCCACAAGCCTTTTTCTGACCAATCCTATACACCAGCAACCAAAAATACATCACTAAAACCCTCTTCTCATCATCGTTCGTTCCGTTCATCGTTGGTTCCTAATATACCACCCCCGCCATTACCTGTTGAAATAACATCGGAACCTGGTTCTCTTCAGCCTTCTCCGTCTTCATCAACATCTGCAACACACCCTTCCAATCTGAACGCGCACACGATATGTTCAATATATTCTTCCCTCCCCATTTTACAATGGGATCCACCGCACGAGAACGCTTGTCTTTCTTCACAGTGTGCATACCACAGCATGCATCATATAGCTTGGCTTTCAGATGTGCCTGTTGACGACTATATGGATTTGTTAATGGAAAGTTTCCCTTCTGTGTTTACTGCTACTAGTTTTGCGTATTCTGCTGGCATCGCGCATCACCATCATGCTTTTGCTCATCGTCATATTGATTCACGACGCCGGACACGATCATTTGAGACATATGATCATTTCTTCGTCCCTGTTCACATTCATGGTAATCATGGGACCCTCGGATACATCGATCTGAAAAATCGTATCCTGTTCTTTTACGACAGTCTTGACACTGGCGATCATTCTTTTTTTTATAGCATCCCCCATTGGCTTCGTCACCCTTCTGACTTCCTGCACAACCTCGCGAATATACCTTGCGTCAAAATTCATGGATCGAAACAAACCAATGGATATGATTGTGGTGTTTTCGTCCTCACAATGACTCGCCATCTTCTTCTCACGCCTCCTTTTTCTCACGTGGCAGATTTTGATCAGAATGACATGCTTTTCTATCGTTCGTTTATACATGATGAACTTGTAACCAAAGTACTGAAAGCTACTGTGCCACATCCGCACACTGCATTTCCTAATCCTCCCCCATACAAATGCCGCTGAAACCTCAAATGCTATATTTATTATGCATCACTGAAATGGGGAAAAGACAACATCCATCCCAAGCACATGCATGGCATGCCACGCACGACAGTGCCAAGGCGACGATGGCAAACAAAACTGAAGCAGAGAGTACAGGAAAAAAAGGAGGAGAGAAAAATAGGAGAAATGCAGAAGGACAAACAAGAAGAAGCGGACACTTCTCCTCCCTTTTCCCCTTCGTCTGCACTACATGACATAGAAGGCACGAGCACAACACCAATGGAAAAGACGTGGGCAAACACCAGAAGGACATCTGACAAGGGAAAGCCGTTAAGCCAAACGAAGCAGGGCCAAGCAAACAATTCGAAAAGGAAGAGAAGGATGACACAAAGAGGAGAAGATTGAAGACGATGAACAGGAAAACGTGAGAGCTTTGGTTCCCTCTTTCTATCTCTATGCGCCACTTGAGGCTTCTACGCCCAAGGGAAGGAGGTTGCTGCACAGCAGAAAGGTTCAAGAACGGGATCAGATGAAGAGCAGAACGACGACAAGGAGTTGAAAAGATCAAAGAGAACGAGTATGATAAGGAGGAAGCTTCTTATGTCACGGGGAAGCACGGTCAAGCAAACAATTCGAAAAGGAAGAGAAGGACGACACCAAGAGGAGAAAATTCGAGACAATGAACAAGAAAACGTGAGAGTTTTGGTTCCCTCTTTCTATCTCTATGCACCGCTCGACGCTTCTACGCCCGAGGGAAGGAGGTTAGCACACGGGAGAATGGTTCAAAAACAGGATCAGATGAAGAGCAGAACGACGATGGGGAGTTGATAAGATCAAAAAGAAACAATATGAGAATGAAGAAGTTTCTCTTCCCCGTACGCCGCGCGATACACACGACGACCAAGCAAAGAAGCAACGGACCACTAAGCTAAAGGAGGAAAAGCAGATGGAATAACAAGTGTCCTCCATACAGCAAGGAACTTTCGATGCTGATGTATGCAAGATTGCATGCCCAAAGACAAGTTCGCCTGGTGGACTTGAGGTCTTGTTGGCACGCTGCGACGAAGGGATGCGGCAGGTCAACAACAAGGATACCACAAACGAAGCTTCAAAGACAACAAGCAGAGTGAAGTATGCGGACAAGATGAAGAAAAAGCAAGCATGGAGAAGGCCCGAATGAAGAACTGATATACAAACATATCACATCGCTGTAGGTTTAAGATTGTGTCCCTCCATATTACTCCCCCCTTTTGTTTACCAATTCGCCAGCGCCACATCTACAGCTTCCAGCTGTGCTTGAAACTTGCCTGCATCGAAGACCGACACAAAGTGGAGCAATGTCTGGCTATGGAACTAAATACGAAGCCCACCATGGGACTTGGGATGTCGAACTGGTGAGCCGTCTGTTATAGCATACTATCCTGCCTTAATACTTTCCCCCCGGTCCCAATGTGAATCTACTATATGTTCCAAGACAACAACAGCCAGACAAGAAACCACAAAGAAATATGATAAGAAAACAACTCTGAATGAGAGAAAAACAAAAATGCGAAAAGCCTGTGGCAGACAAGACACAGTTTTTCCTCTCTCTCTCTCTCTCTCTCTCTCTCTCTCTCTCTCTCTCTCTCTCTCTCTCTGTCTCTCTCTCTCTCTCTATCTATCTATCTATCTATGCAGCCCATCGTTGTTCTCTTCGCCTTCCTCTCATTTTTGTTGCAGGCTGCAATGTACTTCTATGTTTTGCCCCTACTTAGGGTAGACATGCACAAAGGCAAATCCCCACCCCTGGCTGGGGGAAAGGGAAGACAAATCCCTGACCTCATACACGTCACTGCAAACCTGCTAACCTGATGAGTCGATGACACCCTCCCTCCACTGCTCACCCCCAATGCATGCTACAAAACATGCCCGCCAACCCGGCAGAACTATGCCTGACGTTCAAGTTCCCCCAGCTACCGAACTAACATGCATGCCTCTTCATTATACTTTCTTACTGGTTTCGCCGGCTGCATGTACGCATCCTATACTGCCCGCATGCCTCTATTCACACTCTCCCTCCTCTAACATAATGTCGTTTCTTTTGTTTGTCTCTGTCTTGTTTGTCCCAGATAATGACATCCAGTCTTCGGAAGGGAAATGAAAACAACAACGAACAGTTGTCGCCCCTCAAGCAAGAAAGGCCTGACCTGCTGGAGGCCCTGGCGTTATCGAAACGTGCAAAACAACAAGCCCAACCAAACAGACCAACGGTCATTCATACAAAGACACTTGACCTCGAGGAGTTCATTCACGCCAGAAACCCCAACGACTCATATACTGTCATCCAAAAAGGATATCTTGTTAACCGCATGTGGCACTGGACGACGACTAAACATGTCCTCGACATCACACTTTCAAATCTTGGCGAGGAGGCAGTTGTCAATGATGTGCATTGGACACTCACGAACACATATGGCGATACACAGCGCGACATATTGCCATTGTTACGCAGGGGAACTGTGTACGACTACCAAGAAGCCGCTCCGGTCCCCTCGATCAGTACACTGATAACGTTTTCACACACGACATGCCACAAATACTACAAATACCTCAGTATGAATCTTCCAGTTTTCAACACCAACTGGAGACACATGAGCCCTCAGCCACAAATCCCAAACACAATTGTGAACATCTCGAACGCTGCAGATGCCCGAGCCCCTTCGCAGCCGTCAACAGCCAACACACAAATGTCTGAGCGCTCCGCTTCATCCATCAGCGACACTGTCCTGCCGGTGCCAGACAAAAACAACACTCCCTCAGCTTAACATTGTTTGTCAACAGCCTCGAACCTCCTACAACATCTCTGAGGTATGTTCCTTGCCCTCAACAACCTCTAATATTTTTGTCTTTCCATTAGTGACGCTGCATCATTCTTCCATTCAACGCAAACAACCAGGAACGTTCTCCTGCCCGAGTACATGCATTGTTCCGCACTATCATATCGGCCCCCCCTCTGTTTTTTATGCTCATTGTGCAGAGTCCTCTCTTACGCACTGCATACGCATACTTCTCCCTTTCCACCAGACTATCTGTACTAAAACATCTTGTTCATTGTTCCTCTTGTTGTGTTCTTGCAGACGAAAATGAAATAGGCGTACAACGATGCATTCCTTGCTTCTCTTGATCGCAATAATCCCGCCCACCAGTACTCACACCATACAACCATGGAGCTGGAACAATACATTCGTGATCGTGCTCTGCACCACCACGACGTCATTGTCTCAGAAACGGGCGTGCTTGTTCTTTCATTGTTTTCGCATCGAGGGCCAACGCAGCTGGTTGAAATGTTTTTGGCGAATGCCACACATCAGCATTTTGCACATGTTGTGCATGATAGACTTGCAAGTGGGACTTCCGGGAATACCAACAATCTTCGCCGCATGCTCCACAGAGCCACCCTTTACGGTTACAATCATGATTGTGTGATTCCGCCTATCGGCTCGTGCCTCACATTTCAACGCACCACCAGCCACAAGTATTTTGGTGTGCCTCCAATGCCCTCGTTCAACACAACCTTCCGTTGGATGGAAGTCCATCCTCCACCTGTCTCCATTCAAGAATTCCCCCGCAACCACCCACAAACTGCCAACATCGCCCCCCAAACAGTGAACGATCCCGACAGATCTGTTGCCCCTGCTCCAACAAGTGCTGACATGCCAACCACATCGGAAAATAAGAACAAAGGTGCCGCCTCTGTGTGACAGATGACACCATGGAGAGAGAGAGAGAGAGAGAGAGAGAGAGAGAGAGAGAGAGAGAGAGAGAGAGAGAAAGAAAGAAAGAAAGAAAGAAAGATAGAGAGAAAGAGAGAGAAAGAAAGACAAACAGAAAGAGAGAGAGAAAGAAAGCAAGGAAGAAAAAAATGAACAGACACAGACATAAAGCAACGAAGACAGACAGATAGATAGCAAGACCGACAAAATCAGAGAAATACAGAAGAAAGACAAAAACCAAGAAAGAATGGGGAGTGCGCACAACTCTCAGCCGTGTTGTCCCATCTGTAAGGCAAACGAATCGTGGAGATAGGCGATATTGTGGCTCGCAGATGGAGCAGGTGACAGACGGGCATTGGAGAAAATAAGGAGAGAAGAGAGGAACGCAGGGAGCGAGAGCAAATGGGGGGGGGGGGGGGGGGGGGGGGGGGGGGGGGGGGGGGGGGGGGGGGGGGGCAGAGAAGCTGCGGAGAAGGAGCGTAGGAGGTGCGGAAGAGTGGTGAAGCAAAGGAGGAGGGGGGGAGGAGCGGAGAAACTGAGGAGGATGAGTGGCGGAGGGGGTACGGATAAGCTGTGGAGAAGGGGCGGATGAGCGGAAGAGGCACGGAGGAGAGGCCGAGGAAGGGCGGAGGATGGGCCACGAAAGGGCGGAGGACGGGCCGAGGAGGAGAGGAGGAGAGGAGGAGGAGTGGAGGAGGTGGTGCAGAGGAGGGGAGGATGGCCTGAGAAGGAACGGAGGGGGGAGTGGAGGAGCGGAGGAGGGCCAGAGGGGCGGAGGGGGGGCAGGGAGAGGCAGAGGAGGAGCAGCGGAGGAGTCTGAGTAGGGGAGAGGGGCGGAGGGGCGGAGGCGCGGAGGATGAGCGTAGGAGGTTTGGCAGAGGCGAAGAAAAGTTGCAGAGGGGGCGAGGAGGAGATCAGAGGCACAGAGGAGCTGCGAAGAGGAGCAGGGGAGGAGCAACGAAATAGGAGCGAACGATGAGCGAAGGCGGGGAGGAGAGGAGGGGGAACGGAGGAAAGGTGGGGGCTCCTGCAGTCGGTAGCCGGGGGGGTGGGTAGCGATGCCACTAACCTGAGTCTCCCATCTTGGATCGGAGGCCAAACACAGTCCACAGACCACACAGGCCCACCACAGCTCATGGCTA
>BFEA01000586.1:388268-408259 GCA_003427395.1 Chara braunii
CTCCATACTTCCTGCCATCTAAGGGGAGGGGACTTTTTGGAAGGCCCCATCTGCCTCCACAGGTGCAGCATTTTGACCCACAGCGGGTCATTTTTGAGATCCCACCTAACGTTGTTGCGGGCCGTTCCATCCCGCCTATGTCGTGGTGGGCCCGGTATTGACCATGACCCGTTTGTTAGCCATGTGAGGGGATGGACCGGGGCGTCCGAGTGAGAGGGGGGGTTCAAGTTTGACATTTGTATATATGCTAGCGATATCCATGGAACGTCATTTGCTAGCAGAAGACGGATAACAACTTTGAACATGAGGGCTTTGATCTCATCCCTTGGATCCAGGATGCCTAGACCCCCCACCCTTTTCGGTTGGGCCACGTACTTCCATGCCACCCTTTTTAGACAGTTGGTCAAGTTATGATCGTTCCTCCATAGTTAGGCTGACAACGCTGAGCGCAATTGTGTGAGCTGAATTTTGGGGATCTCCCAAAATGCTGTTTTGTACCACAGCGTAGCTAGTATGGCATTATTTATTGCTAGCGCTCTCCCTACAAGTGATGTGTGCAGCCCGTCCCAAYTGGCTAGTTTTTGGAGCGCAGTTTGGACCAAGACTTGACCGTGRKCCTTTGGGGGGCCAAGGGCTGTCAGGCGGACCCCCAGAACTCTGATGGCCTCGTCTCTTGGTTTCCAACTGACCTGAGGCTGTTGCGGCGGGAGGGAGGTCTGCGGCGATAACCACCACCCTTCTGTCTTAGTCCCCCAATTAACCTTCATGTCTGCCGCCACTTCGAAGGTGTGGATAATTTCTGTAAGCGCTTTGAGGGATGCGGCTGTGGCTTTAATTAGAACTGTGAGGTCATCAGCAAATAGAAATGTAATAGGGACCATATGGGGGGGCAATTGTGGGATATCTATACGTTCTATCGCAGTGTTGGCCCTAATCATTGCTGCCAGTGTCTCCATTACGAGCACGAAGAGGAGGGGAGCCACCGGGTCACCTTGGCGGACCGACTGTTGGAGTGCAAATGGGGGAGGCAAATGGCCATTAACCATGATGTTTGTGGCAACAGATTTGTGCATTATGGTGATCCATGCCCTGAGTCCCGCTCCAAAGTTCGTTTTCTCCAGACAACAATCCAGAAAATCCCAATCCACATGGTCGTATGCCTTCTCAAAGTCTATAAACAGAACCGCCGCCTCCTTTCGATGTTGACGAGCGTATTTGATAGTCTCATTTACCAGGAGCACGTTGTCCTGAATGTTTCTTCGTGGCATGAAACGAGTTTGGTCTTGGAAGATAAGGTGGTTCATGTGTGGAAGAAGGCGGTTTGTTAGTGCCTTTGAAACCATTTTATAGGGGAGGGGGAGAAGCGTGATTGGACGGTAAATCCTAATGTCTGCTTTATCCCCTTTTTTGTAGAGCAGTGTAGTGACCCCTTGACTGATTAGACCCCCGAACGACCTCTCCTCCCAAACTGCCTGCATGAATATGAGTAAACTATTTTGGAAGATGTCCCAGTAATGAATCCAGAATTCCCTCGGGAATGAGTCCAAACCTGGCGTTTTTTCGTCTTCCATTTTTGTAAGAGCCTCCAACAACTCTCCTGAGGTTAGTGGCTTCTCGAGTTGTTCCTTTTGATCGGATGACAGTAGAGCTGGAAGGCGGTGGAGCATCGCTAGGCGGGCCTGGGTCAACTGTTGCTCTCCCCAGCGACCTAATTCCGAGGTATAAAGATTTTGGTAAAACTGGGCGGCGTAGTCTACTATGGTGTATGCGTTGGTCGCTGCCGGTTTTGAATGGTCGAAAGGGTGGCGAAGTGAGGGGATTGTCGCTTGCCTCGCTCTGGCCTTGACTTTTATGAAGAAATTTTTGGCCATTGTGCCCTCTGTGTCTTATCGTCGCACTCTTGCCTGCATGCGCCACGCCTCAGCCTGCGTGTCTAGGTAGGACTGCAGTTGTTCCCTGGCGGTCTGTAGCTTGTGGTAGGACGTGTTGTCCAGAGGGTCAGTTTGGAGTTTGCTGTCCGAACTCTCAAGTTATTTTAGCAGACTGTCTAGGATGGCTTTGCGCTGTCGTGCGTGATTGATGGAAATTTTTTTAACTCTCTCCCTTAATTGGGCTATACCTTCATTGAACCAGGCGACCGTTGAGACACTTTCATGTTGTGTCGCTTCCCAGTATCCCCAGAATTATTTTAGCAGAGTTTTAAGGGCGGGAAGTTTGAGGAGCGAAGAATTAAACTTATAAAAGCTGGGGACTTTTTTTATAGGGTAGTGAAAAGGCAGGCCCATGACTATCCCTCGATGATCAAACGATCTGCAGGCACTGAAGGGCATAATATCTGCGACTATTAGGGCCCCGAGCAGTTCTTCGGAGATTAAGAAAAGATCTATTCGTGAGTTTGACAACCGGCCGCACCTCTCGATCTTACGCAGGTGTATGCCCGTTTGGTTGGATATAACGTTCCGTAGGCATCTTTCAACTGCAGAGCAGCCATGAGTTGAGCTAACATATCCACATCTGGGGCCCAACGGTCCTGGATCCGCTCTTGGGTTTGTGTTGCAGATCTTTTGTCCATCATGGGGTCAGGTGTTATGTTGAAGTCCCCTGTGATCAGCAAGGGTATGTTTGTAGGTAGCTCCTGACTGAAGCGATGGAGAAACTGCATTCTGTCCAACGGGTCGTTCGGGCCGTAGATACTGACAATGGCGATTTCTTCATCCCCCAACTTTGCCCTCACATATACCCAACGACCTTCTTGTTGGTCAAACTCATGAGCGACGGGTGTCAACCGGGAAGAAGGGGGAAACCAGATGGCAACACCAGTCGAGGCACCTGATAATGCCGGAGCATAGAAGGATGTGTACGGCCACACCCATTTCGCCTTCGCAGGGTGTTCCGATGAGTTTGTAAGGTGTGTTTCTTGAACATATATGACATCTGGCCAGACCCAGGGTAGTGGGATCTGACCCCTAATTTCAGCAGTTCAGCAATGAGTACCAACCTTGCGGCTGGTGATATGCCATCGCCGGGGGCCTGGTCCCATTAACATAAAGGATTAAATTTAAATTATGAATCTGGATGAGTTTTCAGCAGACATGCAGATCAATTGCAAGTTTCTGCATCTCTCCACAAACACGTTTAGATACCGGAATTAAACCCAATCCTCTTCGCTAATGGGACCAGGCTGCGGACCTCGCTTCCACTACGCAACAATCAATACGCATGTGGACCTCATCTTCGTTCGGATACATTTAGGATGTTGGACTGCTCCGAATGTAGCCCAAATGCACGTAGAGTGTTGAGTGGTGGAGCTAGCGTCTTCACCGGAATACAACGGACGGTCGTTATAGCCATCTTTGGTGAATTTTCAGTCCAGATACGACAATTATGACCGTACGGTGTATTCGGGTGAAGAAGGGTAGGCCTTCCCCTTTCTGGGCTGCGTTTTTTTTTTTTTTTTTTTTTTTTTTTTTTTTTTTTTTAAACAAGTTGCAATTCCATTTATAAATAATTGAATGAGGTTGGGAATCCCTCAACATCTCAACCCGGGAGTGGCGTTTGCTGGAAACCGGGTCCAGCATCCCATGATCTGCAACTTCAGAAAAATGCGCAACTGGACTAATAACTTAAAAAAAAGGACCAAGGCAAAAAAAAACATAAGCAGGTTAAGATATAGTAGCAGCCAGACTACCCAAAGCTCAGGTAAGGAGGATGAACTCCTTAAAAGCCTAAGATTCGATCTGATGGACGTAGCTACCTATGGATGGGTGCGTGATCCCATATGAGATCAGAGTAGAATAACTTATTGTCTGTAGAGAAACTAGCCCATTTGTACGGGAATGACCACTTTTTCTGAAAGACCTCTTTTGCTATATCTAGAGAAGGAGAATGTTTCTTGGTTTTGGTCCAGTTTGTTGTGATGTCTAGCCTTATGGAGTGTTTAAATTGAGCCAGAAGCGAAGGGAGTGGAGGTTTAGAGTTGAGAAAGCGTCTATCCCTCCTAGCTCACCAAAGTGACCAGAAAGCTCTTCTTCTGAAGATATGTGCTACTATGCCCGCCTGCTATTTCTGAAAGGACTGGGGCACCCTCCCTGTGATTACTAAATCTAAGTTCCAAAACTTTGTGACAGAATACGGTTGTGTCCATACTTTGCTGAGATACTCCCAGAACCCTTTGGCGATGATGCAGTCCCACCAAAGATGTAACCAATCTTCCAGGGATGGATGAGAGCATGCGTCACAATTTGCTGATATCTTCATTCCTCTCTCTATACACCAGATAGCAGTGGGGACACAGGAATGAAGATGTAGCCATTGCAACCCTCCCACTTTCGTTTCCAGGGATGACAGCAGCAGTTGTATGAAGAAGCAGATCCATTTATGAGATATCCCTTGTAACTTTAATGCCGCTGCTCTCTGTTGCCAGTTGAGGAGGAGTCCAGCTTGTATTGATTGGGTATCCGAATGGAGTTTGTAGCCCACTTTAGACGTGTATTCGTGTAGAGGAACTTTCACCGTCTCCTTGTCTGGGTTGGATAAAATCCACCCCCACTTGCATGTATCCACCTTCCACTCCTTGTAGGGAATGACTTCCATGATAAGCTGAAAGGAGTTGGCGTCACTTCCTTAGCTTGTTTGTCTGACTCTAACCTCCTGCATACTTTCAAATAGACAGGCTGAGAGTCCTTAGCCTGCTGAAATCTCGAGTCTCGTAAAGTCCATTCAGATGCCTCCACAGACCCATTGGTGAGTACTCTTTCCACCCTGTAGAATAGGTGCGCTGAGACAGGGGATTTGAACCATTGGGACTCTTTATATCCATTAATGGATTAAGATAAGATTGACACCCACCGACTGGGGATTGCATTAATAATCTCCAGATGCATGTCCACTTGGTGAAGGCCAGAGAGACGTTGTCTGAGTTTCGTAGCTGTCCTCCAATTCTTGTTCTCTGTGTCTCAAATATGTTCAATCAACCAGATGCCTCGCTGCATCCATTTCAAACCGAAATTACCAGGTTGCTTGGCTACTGAGAATGGAAACCCGGCTTGGTTGCGAATCCCTATGTTTTCAAATAGACATGTGTTAAGAACTTCTTCTACAGTGGAGGGATCCTCAAGCTTCTGGGGAAGCATTTTTCCCCACGCTCTGAGAATTCCTCCCCATGTTGTTATCGATGGTCTTGAGGCAAAGGGTTTCATTAGTAGGGCGTGCCAAACAGCTTTGGGGTCAGATAGCTTTCATTGTTTCGCGAGAGAGAACTGGGCCATGATGATCCAGGGTTGGACCTCTGTGGTTGTCAGGGCCCTAACAATTCATTTTGCCAAGAGTGCCGTATTCTGTATTTCCGGGTCTAGCACTCCCAAGCCACCGTCTTTCATTTTATTCCAGCTAACTTTAGAAAGTGTTGATTGGGCCCCGAGTCCCCTTTCCAGAGGAATCGGGTTAGAAGGCGTCTAATATTGGTGGCTGAGTTCGGGGAAAGAGCGTGGATCGAGAGAATGAACCAATGCTTGGATGAGATGAAAGTGTTGATAACCATCGCTCTTCCAATGAGAGAGAGGAAATTAGTTTTAGACCAACTTGCGCAAGTATCCCTTACTGTGTTTTCCAACAGTGTGTTTTGTACTTAGCTGAACTTCCAAATGATACTTGGATCCCCAAATATCTTTCGATTGCAGAGCTCGGTTTCACCTTTATACCCAAGTCCAGCGCTAGTGGTTCTCCTTTAGGGGTGAGGGCGACAAATTTCTGCCAGCTCACCCGCATCTCAGATGCTAGTTCATAAACAAAAAGATATTCCTCTAAAGCCGAGAGTGAGGCCACAGAGTTCTCAGAGATGGTTGAGAAGTCGTCCGCCAGGGCTGAGACCTTAATGGGATAAGATGGGGACACCTTTAATCCATCGAAATTTGGGTGCTGCCTAACCATGTTTAAAAAAACTTCTAACTGAATCACGAATAGAGAGGGGGCGAGAGGACATCCTTGGCGAAGGGATCTAGTTACTTTGAAGGAAGAGGAGGGGTGCCCATTGACTAGGACCCTGCCTGAGGATACTCCATACAGGGCTTTAACGAAAGTTCTGAAGTTGGGACTTACTCCTGTGCTCTCGAGGGCAGCCTGTGTGAAGTCCCAGTTGACTCTATTGTAGGCTTTTTGGAAGTCTATGAGTATTACTGTCTTATTCAGGTTGTGTTGGTTAATCCAGTCAATGGATTGGGAAATTGTCATAACATTATCTAACACTTGTCTGCCTGGTATAAAGCCTGATTGGTCCGGCTGTATCATTTAATTGAGGAGGGGCTTTATTCGTCGTGCTAGTACCTTGGCCAGGATTTTTCCGTGCACGTTTAAAAGGGATATCGGTCTGTAGTTACAAACATCAGTCTTGTCTCCCTTTTTATACAGGAGAGTGATTATTCCTTCGACAGTATTAGGGCCAAGACAGTTGCCTTTTAGAATCTTATTAAACATCAAGTTGGTACCTTTGGAGGAGGGTATTGCTGTTGAGGTTTTCACATCCAATTTGTCCGTATACAGGAGTTTGTCAATTAGTCTACATTTTTCCACAGGTTGTGTTCAATGTGTTGTCTAATTTGCAGATTTTGCCATTCTTGGGTCAATCGTGCTATCTTTCGGGGTGTGACAATCCGTGTGAAAAAAACATCTGTGTTTTTTCTTTTCTAGTGTTTCTATTTTCCTTCTCAATCGTAATTCTTCGTATTTGCGATTTACTGCTTTAACCCGGGAAATGAGATTCAGTTGGTTGGAGATTAGGGTCAGGCCTTTATCCAACTACAGACCCTCGTTTTCGAACAGAGTGGTATTGCTTCTCCATTCTTCCCATGATCTCCATGTCCATTCTACTACATCCGGGTCTTCCAATATGTGCACGCTTAATCTGAGTAGGCCTTTCCCCATTGGGTTGTCCAGGCCTAAGTTGAGAAGAATCGAAACTGGCTTGTGATCCGAGAGTGGGTCAGCGATAATATCTGCTTTATTAACTAATTGAAGGGTAGAATCATTAGTTAGTATCATGTCTAGTCTCCTAGTTGTAGGGATACTATTTTCCGTTGTGATTGGGGCGGTCCATGTGTAGGACTGAGAGTCTGGGTGTAGTGCTCTGAAGGGGTCAAATAGGCCTTGGTCTACCATGAGGTCATTTAGAATAGCTGATTCTCGTGGGTGAGACAACGGGGTGGTAGAATCTATATCAGGGTTGAGGACCGTATTCCAGTCCCCTCCCACGACCACAAATTCAAACTGAGGGATTATCTGCTTTATTGATTTAAGAAATTGGGATTTCACCGAGTGATCTGCAGGGACGTAGATCGACATAAAGGTTCATCGGTGGTTATTTAGTTCTAGTGCTGCCCAACACCAATGCCCCTGCGGATCAGTCTGTTTTTTTTTTAATGCTGTCAATTAATTTCTTGTGAATCAATATGCCGGTGCCCCCCCTCGAACCTTGAGCGGGGGCCCAAATTTGCGGTCCCTTCCACCATGGTGGCATCGAGGACAGTTTGTCCTCTGACAACTTAGTTTCCTGTAAGAGCATGATGGAAGTACGCTGTGAATGAATCCATCTTTTTAATCGAGCTCGTTTCTGGCTTCCGTTGTTGTCTACCAGTCCGCGAACGTTCCATGAGGCCACAGAGAGCCTACCGTCCATTCGCAGTGGCAAACTGCTGCCCGTGTTGGATCGACTCAGAGGCGGTTCCCTGCGTGCCCGGGGAGTCGATCAGGCTAGACACGTCCTTGGGGCGCTTCATTGATTCCAGGATATATCTGGAAAAAAATGAGCATTCCTTCGGGATGTGGGAGTCCAATTCAGCAATAATGTCCCCAAGTATCCCATCCCCCAGCGAGGGGTAGAAATGTTCCTTGACGTTGTTCTTTTTGAACCACGACGTCGGTGCCCAGAAGAAGCCCTTGTTTACAACCTGAGGATCTGTCCCCGGGGCCTGGGCTGCTTCTAAGCACAAACTGAGGACAAGGTGGGTCTTTCCTGACTGACCTCTCCTATACGCTGATGTGCAAGACATTGAGTGGATCAGTCACACAAAATACTTTTCCTCGCGGCTTGCAGAAAATCGTCAGGGCGAGGAAATGTGTTTGATGTGAGAGAGGTGAGGAACAGGTCATTATTGTCATTCTGTTGTAACAATAGATGAGTGGTTTGGTTGCTTTGCTTGAAGATTAGCGGTGCCAGGACGTACGGTGTTTCCTGCTGGGCTGCGGGACACACTGGGCCCAGCAGCTGAGGGGGCTGAGGATGTTGAATCTCCTGTGATACTGTGCCCATGGTTTCATCTAGTGTGCGGGGTTTCTTCTGTGGTTGCGCTGCTGATGGGGTTGTACCATCGCTAGGATCACTGGTTGCGTCTGTGGAGGGGTTGGCCCCCTGGTCCGGTAGGTCTCCCAGATTTTGATTGCCCCGCGGATCTGGGCGTTGTTTCCCATTTTCGCCAGCTTCAGTGATGGCCAGCAAGTCGTTGTCGTTTGGGACCACCGGCTGTTTGTTGACTGTGCCTGTCTGTTGCATGAAATTCCGGCCAAACAGTGCATGAATCCCACTGTCCCGACTGTTTGGTCCCGGGTGTGGGGATCTGGTAGGACGCCATGCAAGGTTATTTCCTGTGGTTGGCCCAGACTTACCCCATCCAGACGGGTACTGATGGGCTCCAGCTGGGGGTCGGTTTTTGTTGTCCTATCTCAGCTGGGGTCCTTTCCTTCTGGGTATCCTCTGCTGCGGATCCTGTTCCCTAAAATCGAAGTCTTCCCAGATGTTCCGTCTGGTGGTGTGGTGGCCTTGAGTGAACTGATGGGAGGTGAAGTGAGAGGAGGTTCCCTGACGATTTGGGTAAGCGTCTTTTCTTGGGTTACCTTCGCTGTCTGCTCTGCATTCCTCTGTGGAGTGTCCGTATTTGTGGCAGTAGTCACAAAAGGAAATTATCCTTGCATGTGGCCGTGACGTTTGCAGTTGGAGCACCAAGGGGTGTTCGAATTGACGAGTTCGGCCGTCAGGTATTCTGTTCCATCCCACACCTTCAGGCGCGGTCTGAAGTGGTCCTGCGAGCTGGAATAAAGCTGGAATTTGAGGTTACCCAGTTTAGGATCGTCAGGATCACTAATCCGAGGGAACTCCTTGATGATCTTCCCTATTACCACTTCCAAACCTGTCTTGATGAAGACTGAAGCTGCAATAGGGAATCTCATTTCCATTACCCAGTAATTATTGTGTTTGCCCTCTTCTCTCTTCTTTTTCCATTCTGTAGGGGGGAGCCATTGCCTGAAAAATACGTGGCTCCATTTTTTCCCTTCTTTAAAGCTCATTTCTTTCGTAGTATTCAGTAGCCATTCGACAACTTTCATGTTTTTGGCCACATATGTTATCTGGCTTTTCCCTTCCAGGTGAGTCGTGCCCTTCTCCGAGAGGAGTTCCTCTTCTGTCATCACCGACTCCTCCAGGTAGCGGACCAGGTCGAACTTTTTATCGTTTGACCAGTTTTTTGTTTCCCCTTGGAAGACAATCGACACAGTCATCTTCTTAAGGAAATCGTTCTGAGCTTTCTGGAAGGACGCGGTCGGGTGGATTTCGATACAGTCATCATCCTCATTAATCGTGGTCTCTACATAGTTTGAGACGTCTTGGGATATGTGATCCAAAAACCACCCCTTCAGGATCCTTGTCAGTTTTTGGGTTTCATCGCTGTCTAGGGTTGAGCTGGTTTTGTTTCCTGTTGGGGTGGGATTCGTACCGTCATCCATTGTCAGGCTTCACGGTGAACTGGATTGATTAGTATGAGGGGGTAGGGTTAGTCGGCAGGAAGGTACCCTGCATGGAGGAGAAAGAAAAGAAATAGAACACTTTCGCAGATGCGTCAAGTGTTCAGCGAGGTGTGGGGGAACAGTGAATTCCCTGTCGGTATCCTGAGACAAATGAGGTGTAGGGATAGTATTGTTCCGTGGCGTCTGTATTTGTTAGTACGAGACGAGTTGGTTTTGTGGGTGTCGAGGGGTGTCGGCGGGCTTCCGCAAATTGACCAGGTATCGCTGTATTGTCGCGAGATACTGTTCCGGGAAGCATACAGTTGGGAAACGAGTGATAGAGTGAGTGTTCCGTATAGAGTTCCTCGAGAGGGTGCGGTCGGGGACGCGGAGTCTGGAGTAAGCGGGTATACCCAGTGGAGAGGATTTATTGGACACGAGATCCGATGTCTGGCGGTGGGCCTATCGGATGTATGTAGTCTTATTTGGGGGGTCTATAATCCTAAAAAAAGTATGTCGGTTGTTGTGTAGGAGTACTGCCTCCCAGTACCTGGAATTACTATTACACAGTAACCGACAAAAAGGGGGGAGGCGGTGTGGGACCAACCATGGCGGGGACTTGGCGGGATGAGGGGCGGGGAGGAGGGTAGATTAGGTATACATGGAAGGGACAAGAGTGTCGGGACTCCGAGCGATGTTAAGGGAAAAAAGTTGGGCGGGTGGATGTACGTGGTTTATTTCTCCGTTCTATTCCGTGAGAGCAACCCATGAGGCGGGCCCTGGGAGAAGGGAACGCGATGGTCTATGTGATAATTTCTAGTTTTTGTGCTAATAGATTAATTATGTTGACTCAATATTAGGAGGGGAGTAATAGTGGAAAAGGCCGGGATTCGGGATCCGATCAGGTATTGAAACAAAACGGTTGGATGTATTTGGTCTATATCTCAGTTTTGATAATGTGCGGAATCGTCGTCGTGAGGTGGGGTTTAGAGTACAGGAGCGGAGTGGTATAGGTGGAGTTTCTTGATTTGGGAGGGTAAATTGCCTGAAGAAAATCAGTATTGTGTAGCGAGTGTGGGGTTGACAATATGCAGATTAGGGTGATTGTTAGGTTAGTGAGGTTAAAAAGGAACAATACGGTTAATGTAGCCGAGCTTCCGTCTCACTATCCAGGGCGTAGCGAAGGCGTCTCACCCGAATGCTGCAGAATTACCGCGGAACAGGCGCGCCGCGCGTGAGCAGGTCCAAGAGAACTCAGGTTCCCGGCCTGAAGGTCATGATGATTGCTCCGGAGAAGAATGACAAGTCCGCCTGGAGAAAACCCTTCTTGTTGTAGCCGGGCGAAAATCTGTACCGGGACGCTCCTGGAGCGCCACGCTGGTAGTTCAGGTTTGATCTGTTTGGAATCCAATAGGACAGCTAGGGGGAGGTGGTTTCCATGAAGGTGAAGTTTCCACCGTGGTAAAAATCACACGTTGGAGGGTAACAACCCTTCGTCTCTTTCTCCCCTCCGGGTAGAAAGTAGGATAGCTATGGTGAAAAGTATTCCTGAGCTCAAGCCACGAGGAACAACGCAGGCAAAATGCCGCTGAGGTCGCGTGCCGGTCCGTCCCCCCCGATCCTCCTGGAAGGCCGTCATTATCGCTGCGTCTCTTTTTCCGCCGGCAGTGCCGCAACCGAAATCAGAAGTCAAAGGTCCTGCCGGGCTCAAGAACTCAACATTCAAAATGTATCTGGACTGACAACATTCAAAATGTATCTGGACTGACAAGTGGAGTCGATACTTCCGGACTGAGCCGACATTCTCTATGAATTGGGACCGTTAGCAGCAGCAGACGCATTTTGAATGTTTAAAAAAGAGTTAAAAAGGAAAAAGTAATGGAATGCTGTGCAGTGGAGGCAGATCCAAAACTCCCGCCGGCTGGCCTGCGGTCCTGCAGTAATCTTTTTTTTTTTTTTTTTTTTTTTTTTTTTTCTGGAAAAGGTGAGGTATTCACCTACAGTAATCTCAGTCAAGCCTGCCGGACCTACAGTAATCTCAGTCAATGGTGAGGCACAAAAGTCGCATTCAGAAAAAAAAAAAAGAAAGAAAGTTGCAGTCAGGAGGTCGTGGGTTCAAACCCTGCTCACCTCACGTACATGCCTGGGCATGCTTGGTGTTCTACCAACTACCTTCTTCACCCGTACGGTCATTATAGCTGCATTTGAGGCATCTTTCAGTCTAGATACAGCTAGATTGACCGTACGTTGTATTCGGGGAAAGAAGGTAGAGATAACCCGTTGGCCCCCTAAGCCAGGGTTGGCAGGACCTGGGCCAATATTGTTGGTTGCTGTGCAGCAACGGTATTGGCCACTAGACACCGCTGCTTAAAAAAAAAAAAAAACAGAAAAAAAAACGTGGGGTTGGAGGGGGTTAGGGGGAGGTGCAGGTGACTGGCACTGGCATTGCCGCTTCCCCCATTCGGCAATTCCTGATCACCCTGTATCATCGTTATGGGGGGCTGATACAAGCCTTCCTTGCTCTCGCCCCACAGCCGGGGAAAAGGATGTTTTTCTTTTGCTCTCCCATTGGTAGGTTTTTCTTTTGTTTTTGTTGTTGGGGTCCTGTGGCTGTCCCAAATGTGCGTGAAATCAGAACCAAGTTTTTTGGTTCGTGAAATCACACCCGTTTCACTCACGGCGAAGACAAAGACGAATGGCTTCGTCGCTGGAAATTGATTGTGGTTTGGAAGGTGTTCGGGAAGGTTCGATCTCCTCACCTACAGCAAATGGTGTATGGAGTTACTCTTGCCCTCCTTTGTCAAAGAGAATTTCTGTCAGAACAACAGAACAGCGTGCACTGCGGCCTATTTCAAGGAAGCCTCAGACTATTGTCAATGAATATGGTCCATGTGCCCAATCACATGCAGTCGTCTTGAGTGCCACAGCCATGGTCAGGTAATCATACCCTGACAGCTGACACCCCGCCTGGAGCAGACACCATCTGTGAGAAGAGCACTTTCTTTTCTTAGTAGCAGTTTTTTCTACATTTGTTTGGTCATGAAATGTTTTTTTTTTTTGCGTTTATTTTCCCTTTTTCACGCTGCCACCCACCTGTCCCCCACCCTTCCCACACCCGTCACACTAATCCACATACATGGCTAGTGGGATCTCTCTCCTGGTGTGAAAATCCCTCCTTGACACTAATTTTTTAGGGATTTTGGGGATTATGCGTGCAGATTTCGTACCGCAGTGTGAGCGTGCCCTCAATTCCATGAGCGTGCCTCAATTCCAAGATGACATCTCAAAGCCGTCTCCATTTACGAAAAGGACAAAAAGAAAAAGAAAAAGAGAAGAGTCAGGGATTCTCTCCGGAAAAAAAAAAACAAGAGAAAGAAATTCCTGAAAAAGTTACTGTACAACAAATTTTTTGATCTTTTTTTTTTTCATTAAAAAAAGTCTTTTTTTTTTTTTTTTTTTTTTTTTTTTTTTTTAAACAAATGCTCCAACCTATTCGTGGGGAGCAGCATGTGCTGGGAACCGGGCCCAGCGTCCCATATCGAATTGTACAGATCATTGAGAAAATTTGAGATCGTTTGAGATACCGGGGCCATTACCCGGCTTCGGCTGAGATCAGTCTATGAATATCTAATGACCTTTTCAGGAACTACTCATGCAATAGGCTGCCACAGAGGTCCTGCAAATGCTCACAACCCTCAGGATTCCTGACAAGCCCTTCTAAGACTTTCCAACACAGTCTTACTCCCTGCTGAGCTCTTCCAGGCCTCACGCCCCCAGCCTGCTGGGTTACAGGGCAACACAACTCGCCCCAGCTCCGGCCAGCGTCGTCCCAGCAGCAAACCTTGGCTGTCCCTTGGGATGCCCACCCCAAAGCATTCCCAGATCTCTCTACCAGGCCTCACGCTCCTGCATCAGCAGGTTACAGGGCAACACCCCAGAAGCGGCCAGCATCGTTCTGGCATCGAACAGCCGCAGATCACTGAGTATAACCGCTTTAAAACCGCCCAGGATGGGTTGCTTAGAATCCCTAGAGTCTTAATACATTCATAAGAACAACCGACAAATCTTTTTTTTTTTTTTTTTGAGAACAATCTGTGAACAGGATGAGATTCAGAACATGGGGAGGATCCTGAGTATCTAATGCCTATTAGGGAATTACTCATGCAATAGTCTGCCACAGAGGTCCTATGAATGCTCACTACCCTCAGGTTCCCTGACAAACCCTTCTAAGACTTCCCAACACCGTCTTACTCCCTGCTGAGCTCTTCCAGCCCTCACGCCCCCACCCTGCTGGGTTACAGGGCAACACAACTCGCCCCAGCTCCGACCAGCGTCATCCCAGCAGCAACCCTTGGTCGTCCCTTGGGATGCCCACTGAGGGGAGGGAAGAATTAGCATGTAGCAACAGATATCTGGTGCCAGTTTTGGGTGAAGATATTCTCTCCCCCCCCCTTGCCCCAAATAACCTGCTCAGTCAATCCCCTGGACCCCAGGGTAATCAATGCTGGCAGGCTTTCTACACATTCGCATATTCTGTTACGCTCTGTATATGGGACGCTGGACCCGTTTTCCAGCAGGTGTTGCTCCCCACCAATCGATGGAGCTTCTCCCCAGGTGCTAAACATGCACTTCGTGAAAAATGGACAGTTCGTGAAAACTGGACCGGAGTCAAAAAATTTACGTTGATTTCTTAAAGAACTGGTTTTAGGGCTGTCACACAGGACACTCATTGGCCATTGTTACAAACATCAGGGCATAAACCTATATTCTTGGTCAAGCAATGAGACAGATGAAACAAAAAAAAACAAAAAAACATGTTATTAGTAATACATCCAAGTTGCGGGTCCGCTTTGCATAAGAAAAACTTTTTTTTCGGCAGTCATATTCACAAGTCCATAGTAAGTGAGGTAATCCAACAAGATCGAAGGAAAAACAAATAAGCAAACATTTCAATAACCAAAGCAAAATATGAACGATTGTAAAAACAAATTGCAAGTACACATAAGAAAACAATTTTCCGTAACAAATTATGCTGCATTTACAAGAAAATTTTAATTTCAAATGTGCGGAGGTAAGGAGCACGAGCAAGAAATATCATAACAGATACAATAATAAATAGTAACATTGCAGTCTACTTTTTCGAACTCCTAAGTGAGGCAAGAGATACATTTTCGTCCTCATCTTCCTCTCCATTAACTGCGCCTATACAGTCTGTAGTGTCAATCTCCTCCAAGGTCTTTGTAATTGTGTCTAGAGTATTTGTATACAGTCCTCGGTCTGCTTTCAAGCAGAAGTTATAGCACAAAACTCCACAGTCCCATGCAAAAGTCCGTTATATCGGTCTGCCTGTCACAAATCCTCGTGAATCCGTATAGTTAAATGAAAAATATTTATCATTTCCATTTTTCGCATACCAGTGGCCTATAAACTTCTGCTCCTCTAAGACTTGTTTTGCTTTCACTATGAAATAAGGCTTTCTATACTCCTCTTGGTCTCTCCTTGCCCTAACAGCCACAAATGCACCCTCCTTCAGATCCTCAAAGCCTCCTCTTTGCTTATGAACTCTAAACGTCTTTCTATACCCAACATACAGTGGCCTTTCAGGAGGATTGATATCTCCACGTATCATCTCAGCGTCTGCAGGTCTTTTGGCCGGCATGTTGGAGCTGTTCGAAACGGAGGAGTCGCCACGTGGCCAAACAAATGGATGCTCCAGGCAGGTTGTGTCGAAGTCCATATTATCTTGTTCAGCGAGAAAATGTTCCCACTATGCAACGGCCTCAGCATTGGTATATTTGGAAAATGCTTTCACATTTTCACGTATTCCCGCCAATGATAAAGTTTTATCGATACTTCTTTTCTCCTCGGAGGCTTTGATCCGCTTATCCATGCTTCGCACAACATGACGTGGAGCTGCATGCACACTTCCGTCCGAAAATGCCTTGAAGATATCCAACCCATAGGTATCTTGCGGGTGCCATGACGATGTACAAAACTGCCTACTCCAAACAACAGCAGTTCCAACAACATTTCTCTTGATACGAAAGTATTGATTGAAACTGATATCATAAAGAGGTGCCAAGTGATCCTTCMCATAAGCTTTCCAGTCGTAAACTTCAAAYACCCGCTCAACATGGACACCTGCATATTTCGTATACGACTGTCTGATGACCGTCTCCAGTGCAAGCAGGTCATAAGCATTCTTACGCGCAAGGGCTSTAGAAAAGCAACTGAAMATCTGATCAATATTYTCATGTGTGTGACCCACCAAAAGGAAGTTKAGCTTGATTTTCTCGAAAACCTTCATGTGGACTAAGTACACAAGGTACGCCAAAACGAACTTGTTTTTGTTCTTTCGTGATGTGTTGTCGAGAGTCAAAAACAACACCTTCGGCAAAGGTCTTGGYAGATCCGAAAGAACTCTATGAAGCACGGTAAGCATGGAGTTTGAGTCATTGCTAAAGTTGTCGAACATCATCATGGCGTACGCTTTGTGCAGATGTCCTTCCACCTTTGCACCCACGACATGTACCTTCAAGAMSTCCGCCTCCCTAATTCTYGAATCTTTCGGAACACGATGAAAATGAGGAAGATTGGTCTTGCTTTGATCCATCCCGTYAATAATAACGGCTACATACTTCTCCGGTAACGACTTCGCTTTCAGTCGACGGTCCATCAATTTTTGTCTCTCCATCCTCTGCGCTTCAAGATGGTAGTGCAACATTCTTTGGAATTCCTCTGCAGCAACAACAAGAAAGACAAAATATGTCATCACAAGGAGGCAAATGGTAAAACCGACAACAAAACAAAGAAATCCCAAAACAGGGTAGAGGAAGACGAGGGCAGTATGCAAAATAAGATGCCCACCTTTTTCGATGGGCGAATTAGCTCTCCCACCCTGGAGCTTTAACTGCGCACATTGGGCGCAAATGGAGGATCAGTTCTTTGCCGGGATGCAAACCTTCGAGCAGCATTCTGTCCACACGCTTGTAAAAAATGAAATTGAAGGGACCACATCACCAGGATACAGGTGGCGGAAATGAGCGACGAAAAATTCATAGACTTCGCTCTCTGGTGGAACCTATCGGTGTTTGGCATGGACTCCGTGTTCATGATGAAGTAGGTCTTCATCCACGCGTACACAACCATGTACCTCACAGATGGGCAACGACTGCCGAATTGCCATGCACGTAACCATGCTCGTCGTCACGAATCGCGGCACACACCCCAACAACTCGCGTCTTGGATAGTCCATAGAGGCGGCCCCATGCAGTCGAGCAAACAAATCGACTTGCGAAAGCGAGACGCAATGATAGTAGAGTGCCATCAGCGTTGTAAGTCGACACCTTTCTCACCTCCTGTATCAATAACTCCATCTGTTGCGGCTGTTTCATAGCCCTGAACTTGCTTATTACATCCAACACCTCCTCCAAACGGATTGTATCCACGCAACTTCTCACACAGCAACCACCATGGAGAGCCGCACAGGCAGAGGTGGGTCTAATGAGCACACGTGCCTTTTTGTTGCGGACACGTTGATTTGCGTTCCTCTTGCCGAGAATGTACTGATGCTTACGCCCGAATTTGGTGTAAATTTCTTTACCCTCACGCCCAGAAACACCATCACCATAGGTGTTTCCATCGCCCTCCACGGTACAACCAGAATCTTCGAAATTATTAACGTCAGGAGAAGGAAGAATATCCTTAAGCTCGAGGAAAAAGAAAACAGGGATGGCGTCGGTCTGCAAGGGCTCGCAGAACACTCTTCTTCTTTCAAGTACCAGCGGATCAGAGAACAGATGTTTGATCCGTTCCACGTCCACCGTAGCTTGGTCATCCATCACGAAGCATCGACGCACAAATTTTTCGTCAGCAGCAAGGCAGAATCGTCAGACCCGTCTTGACGACAACAAGAATCACCAGACCACGCACGCGAACCCGTCCCGTTACAACGGTCAATTGATAAACGAAAGAAGGAGTCGGGACACGACAAGCGTGAGACAGAAGTGAAAAAACAGTCTGGACCCGACAGACTTCGGCCAGTGACTTCCACGCGCCCGCCCACCAGCACGGAAGGAAGTCGAAACCGCCGGGCGACACGCCCCTAAACTCTTTGTGAAATCTTGTCCAAGTGGGAGGGAACCTCGTCAAATTTTCGCGCACTTTTCACAAATTTTTCGGCACCCGAGTTCCCGCCAAAACCGGAAGGCGAGGGAAATGGACCACGCACAAAAAGCGCGCCAGAGGATGACAAAAAACCCAACCAATTCATTTTGCAACTTTGGGACTCCCGAAGAACACGTGGAGAACGCACAGAGGCGACAGAAACTGCCAGGCCCCTCCAGACGATAACAAAGATCATCAGACCACGCACGCGACACCATTTCGACACAATGGCCAATTGACAAGTGGAAGAAAGAGTCGGGACCCAACATGTGTGAGACAGGAGTGAAAAGAACAGTCGGGTCCCGGCAAGCTTCGGCGAGTGACTCCAGGCGCCCGCCTACCAGCACGAAAGGAAGTCAAGACCGTCAGGCAACGTGGCCCTAAATGTTTTCTGAAATCCCGCCCAAGCCCGAGGGAACCTCGTCAAATTTTTACGCAATTCGCACAAATTTCCCCAAGCCCAGTTCCCGCCGAAACCGAAAGGCGAGGCCGGCAGCAGGGGCACGCCAGTGAACTACCCACGAAAAGCGCGCCAGAGGATGAGGATAAAGTCAACCATTTATTTTGCAGCTTGGTGTCCCCAGGAACACGTGGAGGACGCACAAAGTCACTGGCTGAACACTCACACGGCGACCCCAAATTCGCAAAACAGAAGGATTTCAGAAGGGCCGATTCGAGGTTTCGGGCATGGTTCGAGTCACAGCGATGCACCATTTCAGACGGGACAAGGGCACACCGCTGCACCGTTTCAGACGGGATCCGACACCGGGACAAGGCCGGCAGTAGGGGCACGCCGCTCCCCCTCCGCCGCTCCCCCTCATCACCACGGGAACACAGGCAGGGTGTGAAGATCACCACCGAAGCCAAACACCAGCAAGCCGCGGCCCGGGAAGGCTTGGGGCAGTTTCAGTTCGGCCTGCTTGTGTTCCCTACCGTCCCAAGGTTTCCCAAGCCGCGAAGGCCACCACGGAAGGCGAAGAAAGGCAGGCCGCACGGAAACTACCGGAAGCCGTGCCAAGAGGGAAAAAGCGGCACCAAGAGTGAAAAAGAGGCGCCGAACCGGCAGCAGTTTGAATTCGAACGGGCAGCAGGCGACGAGGGAGGACCAGCTGCAGCGCGAGAGCCTGGGTGCAAGTGGGAAACCCTGTAGCGGACGCGGGGGATCTAGAACCGGGAAACAGCTGTAGCGCGAGAGCCTGGGTGCAAGTGGGAGAGGAAGGTCTGCTGTGGAAGCGAGGGGGAGGGAGCACGAGCATTGCCCCAACAAGCGCCGACAAGGGAGGAGCAGGTGCCAGGGAAGAAGAAGGAAGCCATGGCCGGAAGACGGGCGAGAGGACTGCTAGACGCCGAAATGGACGACGGGGATACCCTCGGCCTCTCCCACTCGCTGAATGCCATGGCAACTCGCACCGAGGGAGAGGAAGACATTGAAGACGAGGAGGAGGAGGAAGAGGAGGAGGAAGAAAATGATGGCTCTGGGGATGAGGAAGAGGAAGGGGACGAAGAAGACGTGCAGCGGAACAAGGAGAACCATCCGACAGAGAATGTGTCCGGAACGGCGAGAGTGAACTATTTGCTGGCGTTCAAGTACCTAGAGGAAACATACACGTCAGCGCAAACACTTTTTGAGATGAAGCCGGACTTTGATCTCCTAGGGTGTAAGTGGGCTTCGCAGCCCACACAGCAGGGGTTGTTCTTCTACCGTTATCTGACGAGGGCATGGAAATAAGAACCTGTGGGTCTTTGCATTTGGGTTGCGAAGACCATAAGAGTTGAAGACGGACAAGAGGTCCACGTGACGAATCTATGGACAAAAAGGAAGAAGGTAATCGCGAGATACGTCCTACAAAAGAAAGACTATGTATAGGGTGCTTTCCAAGACCCAAATGGAGTACTGCATCACAAGCTCCGGACAGCTCCCGACGAGGTAAGACATGTCATCAAGCATATGATCAAGATTGATTGATTCACTCAAGATCTTTGTCCTCTGCAGGTGCGTCCGCGACGCGATTCCCGATTGGAATCGATTACGTAATCGATTCCAATCAGGAATCGAT
>BFEA01000586.1:429570-441350 GCA_003427395.1 Chara braunii
CTCTCTCTCTCTCTCTCTCTCTCTCTCTCTCTCTCTCTCAGGGCAGCACTCTGGCTTCAGCGCTCTGCTCCTCACTACAGCGCACAAATGCACCAGCACTTCCACACTACTTGCGAATGAGCAATCTGACCAAATGGGAGGCTGGCCAGTCCTTCTATAGTCTTGGTTTGATCGGAACCGCATCCAGAAATGTTTATAGACGGTCTGGGAGCGTCTGCATAAGCCTGTTCAGTCCGCACACCCCTCTATCAGCGCAGCAAAGTGCCTTCATGGACAAAGCATGTGATAAGCTCACATCCGTACCGCGCAGCTTCCCGTATCCCTGAGGAAAAATCCCACGGAAGCCCCAAACTACGGACACGGACAGAAAGGGGTTTTTCTTTCTTTCTGCTTTTGTTTTCTTTTTGAAACGGCTTTTTCATTTTGTTTGGTTAATAGCTCCCGCGCGGGCGAATAGCGGCCGCGGTATGAAAACAAAGAAACGGGGGCAGTTGGGACTTTTTGAATTTTTTGCGTGCGCACGCACAAGCTCCGATCTCTTCGCGCGTCTCGCATTCCCGTTTCTTGCTTTGCATCCCCGCGCCATCTTCCCTTCTTGCTGCGCGCATTTTCCCCATGTCGGACTCTTCGTCTTCCCCTCCGCCCATCTCGATCCTATCCCCGCGAAGTGATTGGCCGCGTAGTTGGGATGCTCGGATCAATGTGGAGAGCGGGAAACCGCGCGCCACTTGAACAAAAACACCCCAATCACGTAGGACCATGCCATCCCGCGAGTCGAACCCTCTAACTCCCCACCTTCCTCCTGTCCTGCTCATCTACAACCTGCGCTGCCCGCACCTCGCGCTGACAACCCGCCGCCTCCCACTTTATAAATTCGCGCAACCCTCTCCTCTCTTCCTCTTTGATCTCGGCTGCAATGCTGCGCGAGCTATGCGCGAAAGTCGGCGGCGCCGAACAGGCTCGACGAGCCCAAGGACGGGTGGAGTGACGACATGGGGTGGACCCGCGGTAGTCCCGGGGCGACGCAGTCAGAGGGACTGAGCAGTGGTGGGGAGTTGACGCGGGCCACGGCAGGGCCTTGTGGCTATGGTGGTCGGTGGTCTTGGGAGGTTTTCAAGGCTGCGCCTGGGGGCGGCAGTTAATTGAAATTTTTGTGTACAAGAAGGACTCGCTTTTATCTCCATTGCTGCTTTGTCTATGCATGTCGTGTGTGTGAACCCCCGAGTGATGGGAGCTGGTTGTGCGCATGAGTGATGTCGAAGGTCTATGGATGATTAGATGTCCTGTCAAGGGTTGTTGATTGTTTGCATGCATGTSTGTATGTACTTGTCCAGGTGGGGATGGGGAAACTGAACTGGGGGACCGTCTGCCTAGGAGTACGAGTGTGTTAATCTCGTTGTTCCCCTCCCTTCCGCGGCCCTTCGCGCGCGCGTGCGCGTGTTCTCGATGTAAGCTCTCTCCSTCTCTCTCYCGACTCYCTTGTTTTGAGCTTCTCGTYCCCGCACYGGTGAYGTCAACCGCCTGCGTCCRCGCGTGCGGTCGAYGCCCCCGCAAAGGGAAGAGAGCTTCAATTTCGCCATCTTCCTCCGACGCGCTAACCCCGAGAGAGAAGGTTGCATTGAGTGTTGCATGGAGTCGATGTTGGTTCGGATGACCGGGAGTGCGGGATCTTGCCCGTGTTCATCGCCTACTTCCGATCGTCTCATCCCGCTACCGACCTTCCCCATCACAGATGACGACAGCGTCTACTGCGATGCGGACGTACGGCCCGCGCTGAGGCGAACGGAGCAAGTTTGTTGGCGAGACCCGCCTCGGGCTTGCGATATAAGGGGGAACGGGTTTGTCTTGATCGATCGTTTTGATTCCCCGACTCTTATATTGCCTTATACGGGTTTGACTGTGTTGCCTTGGTCGGCCGCTCACGCCGCGTGGCGGCCGCAGTTTGATTGTCGCTGGTGTCGCCAGGGGGACTCGTGTTCTTGGCGACGACTGGTCCTGGGTTACGAGGGAGCGACACATTTCCCCGAGCTTTCCCGTAGTGCGGGGGCGCTGCCCACGCAATTTTAAATTCGGTTGCCGGCGAGTCCTCCCGCCGCTTTACCCTCCCGGAACCTTCCGCGCGGACTGTGTGAGTCCGATGCTGAGGCTTGAAGGCCTCGAACCAACCACCTCTACAGCAAAAGACCCGATGATTCAGTCACTTCGTGAGGCCTAGGACGAGGCCTTAAGGCTTCGAACCCACCACCCATCCCCCAAACCCCTGACGGCCGAAGTTTTGTCTTCCGCCGCCATGGCCCTTTCCCCTTGATGCCTTTTCCCGTCCTAATGCACGACGGCAGTTCGTTTTCACGGAAACCCTTCTGATTTTATCGTTTCGGAGCGATCCGACTCCCATGGGATTTTGCGACGACAGTTCGACCCCGGGGAAAACCTCTGGCAAGAAACGAGGGCCTCCCGTTCCATCCGGGAGACTCAACCCATACGGCCAAAAATCCTCGGCCACGCCCCTCCAAGAACTCTGATCGGCCACGCCGTACGGGAAGCCAAGAGGGGGCGTGAGGTTGCGTATCACAAGCAGCCATCGCATGTGTGTACTTATCCCATTGGGTTGGCATGGTGACCGTGACCCACGTGCTTCGACCAGGGCCCTTCAGAAGGCACCGCCCTTTCTCCTTCCAGATGCTTCACGGGGAAGATTGTCGTCTCTCAAGGTAGAGTGCACACGACACCTCACCAAAACAGAGGACTCTCAAGTTGGACTCACTTCCTCGCGGTAAGAAGAGATTGAGAGAGTAGATAAGGTAAGGGAACAACATACCTGGAGATAGCTGCCCCCAACCACAAATTTCTCACCAATTGAGCTGAGTGTGCATTTGATGACCAGTCGTAGCCTCGGTACCACCCACAACGCAATGCAATGCCCCTGAAGCCGAATGCCACATCAGCATGCTCTCATCACCAATCATACATTCTGCCATCTCCACGGCATCCCAAGCCATACAGCCTTCCGACGCACACCTCTCTACCCAGGTCGTGCGCCTAATTATGGCCTGACGTCACAAGAACTAACTGCGAAGAAGCATCGTCAACGGACCAAGTCTGTATAACGCCAGCGCACCAAGGTAAGCGGGATACCAAAATGCAAGGAACATGAATATGGACGAAGCACAGAAATCCAAATTGCAAAATCACACTGAAGTCCAAGTAGTCAAAGCAAGAGCAGATAGCACAATGGAACCGAGTAACCATCCATTTGAGAATGATACAGCAGAATCGTGAGTCAATGTCCAAGCCCAATTGGGCAACACCAACAGCATAACCCAATGTAGGTCTCTCTCATGAATGGCGCCATGCGCCCTATCTACTCTACAGCCTAACACTCAACTACAGCATGGAAGCAACCAGACAGTGATGACGTCAACACCAGCGAGTGATGACGTCAACACCAATGCCGACCTCCTCTGCACCAGGTACGTCTCTCTCTTCACCCTCACTCTCCCTTGTTATCCCACACAGCGCCCCTCACCTTCCGAAGAACCACCTTCGCCCTTCACCTCCTCTGCGCCCACAGGCAGCCCGGCTATGGCCGCCAGCGCTCTGCACCCAGGCTGCGCTCTACCGCTTAGCGCCAGCCTGCCTCTACCACAGCCTAGCGCAGCGCAGCACCAGCGCAGCACCTTGCAGTGCTTCAGCGTGCCGGCATTGCTTGCAATGGCCAAGATCCCTGCCCACACGCCTGTTCTGCCTATATGCCTGTGTTGCGTGTGGGCGGTCTGCCTTGAGCCTGCGCCTGGGCCCCAGTACCTGTACCCTGGCCCAATGCAGATGGGGCCCAGGTAATACAGTTGCGCCCCTTATAATAGGGCCGTTGTCCAGATTCAGGCCCTGTATTGGTTTCCCATTGGTTTCCTCGGCCTCTACGACCAAATACTGCTTTTCTGAGGCCAGGGACCAAATGTGTGATGTGTCGGCCTCCCAGACTGTCACTCAGGGCTCAACCAACCGAGGCCCTGGGCTCAACTGCTTGTGCAGGAGTCTGAGGCTCACGATGCACTCCAACCAACTGGCGTGCGGCAACTGTCTGATACCCACTTCGTGAAATGCTGAATGAAGGTCTCCTGTGGATATTCTTGTCCGCCTTCACTTAGGGCGGGCACGAGGCTTGCTGGGGGCTAAGCCCAGAACATATGCATGTAGGCAAGGCCCCTTTGAGGATTCAATCCCCACACCAGAAGTACCCTTCGTTACATTCAAAATGTTAGCAGGCATCGACGAGGTTTCACCTTTTTTTTTTCGAGGGGTCCTCTTCTTCGACGACTCCAGTCACACTACGAGATCGCATTTCCTGGCACTGTCAGGGCATACTCACACTAGGACTATGTTACATATTTTGGGACGGATTTGCGGCCAGATACATCCAGGTATGACCTTGGACGCGATCAGATACATTTTTCATACTGCTAGTGTGAGTATGCCCTCAATACCTTCCTCTTCCAATTTCTTTCCATTTCCGCAGGTTGATTCCAAACAAGAAAGGGAATTTGGGGTAACCGTCCTTCCGGACATCCATTCAAATCAGAATGATACAGAGAAGGAAGATTAGTATGGCAAAAAAATAAAAAAAAATAAAAAATAAAAAGTTGTCACGGCAACTTCCAACCCGCCCGGCCCCTCAGGCCACTGACAAAAGGGATCACGAATAAGTAGTTCGGGGAAATGAGACCGTGGGGATAAGTCCCGCCAGGAGGGTTGCTTTTTTATTTTATTTTTTATGACCATTCTATTAATAGCCGGAAAACGGGTCTGATGGCCCTTACATTTTGGCCACGTTGACGTGGAGCTGGGCGAGGCACTCTCGACCGGGCCCATCCCCAACCGCAGCCTATAAAGCACTAAAGGGAGAAATTGCTTTTCCTCAACGCCTGAACCTGGACGTGTTTGTGGAGCTAGATTGGGAGGGGCCTCGTGGCCCCCCTGATCTTCAAATATGCAGCCTGGATTCTACTGTTGTTGACTTGCGGGGTCAACAATAGTGGGGAGGAAGAGTGGGGAGGAACGCTATCGCTGGATTGGAACGCTATTGTGGCTGTGTTTCTTTTTGGTGCAGTTAGTGGTGGGGTGTGCAGCCGCTCTATAAAGCTGCGCTGATTATGGAAGCAGTTGATGTTGCGGGATGGTTGATAGCGCTCTTTTTTGGCGGGTTCTAGGGATCTTGGTAGACAAATATTTCGTTTGGGTGCTCGCTGTTTTAGGCGAGGGTTTCTGAAATCCCTGTTGAACTTCGTGATCTGCCTACGGTCCGTCGAGTTTTGTTTTTCTTCGCGTTCTTGCAATTTGAAATAGCTGGGGTTATGGCCAGAGCTTGAGACCCTGACCGTAGTGATGACTGCAGTGATGACCATATAAAAGAGAGAGAGAGAGAGAGAGAGAGAGAGAGAGAGAGAGAGAGAGAGAGAGAGAGAGAGAGAGACAAATCTATGAATCTGACTGGAAGATCATGACCATTTTTTTTATTTTTTATTTTTTTGGGAACAAGGCTTCAATCTATTCGTGGGGAGCAGCACGTGCTGGGAACCGAGCCCAGCGTCCCATATGGAAATTTACATAGAATTTTGAAAGTTTGAGATACCGGGGCCATTACCCGGCTTTGGCTAAGAAAAAATTGAGCTACTTAGAAAATTACTACGACGAAATCCAGAAATAGGCAAAAGTCAAACAACGACTCAGAAACCCCCCATCAATCCTGTTTACCTCCCTCCGGCAAGACTTACTGCAGGAGAGCCACCATCTCCACTGCTGCTGTACCCTATTTCCATCCTACGAGCGAGCCCTCTCACTAGTAGGACGCTCCATATCCCACCATCTACTTCTCCCCACTCACCTCTTTTTTTAAGAAACAAAAACAAATGCACAATTCAGAAAAAGCCCCTGTACCCCACTCTGGCAAGACTTACTCTCACCGGGAGAAGTAGATGGTGGGATCCCCTGTACCCCACTCTGGCAAGACTTACTGCAGCAGAGCCACCATGTCCACTGCTGCTGTTCGTGGGGAGCCTCACGTGCTGGGAACCGGGCCCAGCGTCCCATTTGGAACATGAAACATGATTGAGAACACATTCAGAAAAATTTTAAGATGCCGGGACCTTTACCCGGCTGTGTCTGAGAATAGGATCATGAACACTTACTAGCCTATTCTGTGATGAACTCCACAAAATAGGCTAAAATTCAGAAAAAATCTGAAAGAATTCTGAACTACTATGAGAATTTTTTTTCTGAGCTAGAAAAAGAAATCCTGCAACTGCTACAAAACCTTAGAAATCCCTAACGGCCTTTCCAAAGCTCTCCCACCCTGTCGTACTCCCTACCGAGCGCTTCCAGGTCTCACACCCCCACATCTAGCTGGGTTACAGGGCAACACAACTCACCCCAGCTCCGACCAGCGTCGTCCCAGCAGCAACCCTTGGTTGTCCCGTGGAAAGCCCACCCCAAAGCCTCCCTAGATCTCTCTACCAGGCCTCACGCTCCTGCTTCAGCAGGTTACAGGGCAGCACCCCAGCACCGGCCAGCATCGTTCTGGCATCAAACAGCCGCAGGTCATCGAGTGTAACAGCATCGAAGCCGCCTAAGAGAGGTTGCTGGGGTCCCCAAAGTCCTGTAGCTTTCTTAAGACCCCTTTTTCTAAAACTCATCAGAAATTCCGTAAACCAGATTAGAAACATACAAAAAACATCTGATAGAGGTCCTACGATTGTTCCAAAAGCCTCGAAATCCCACACAAACCCTTCCAACGTTCTCCAAAACTGTCGTACTCGCTGCTGATCTCTTCTAGGTCTCACACCCCCACTTTCTGCTGGGTTACAGGGCAACGCAACTCACCCCAGCTCCGACCAGCATCGTCCCGGCAGCGACCCTTGGTTGTCCCGTGGAAAGCCCACCCCCAGACATTCCCAGATCTCTCTACCAGACCTCACGCTCCTGCATCGCAGGTTACAGGGCGACACCCCAGCACCGGTCAGCGTCGTTCTGGCATCGAACAACTACAGCACACTGAGTATGAGAGCATTGAAACCACCTAAGAAGAATTAGTCGGGATCCGAAGTCCTAAGAAAACAATCCTAGGACCACTAAACACCCAACTCTTTTTTTTTGGAACATTCAGAAAAACTTTAGAAATATGTAAGAGCAGGGGGGACAAGACTAAAAGCAACCTACTATCCTAGATTCCCCCTTCCAACAGATGGATTCCAGGCTTTCAGTCCTCGTACCAGAACTCGCTTCATCTCATACCCCCTTCTGCTAGGGTGACAGGGCACCACAACCCTCCCCGGTACCGATCAACCTGGCTCTGACGGACAGGAAGTGCCTTCCTCCCTCGACACTCCCCTTAGCGGCGAGCCCCTAAACAGGTTACAGGGTCAATGCCCCAGCGCCACCAACGTCGGACGATCTGGTTATGCCTTCCACCCTTGGCATAACTTCCCAGGCCTCAAGCTCCCCCTAGGTTACAAAGCATAAGCCCCAGCACCGGCCTGTGTCGTCCCAGCCTCCTCCTTCTAACCTACTTACCCTAATAAACAACCCTTTCTGCCCCCTCACTAGTAGGATTTGTAGTATCCCACCATCTCCTTCTCCCACTCACCTCGATCTCTTTTTTTGAGATATCCGGGCCGTCACCCGGCTTCGGCTGAAAAAACGTATGAGAATACTTGCAGTAATTCGGGAAGCATAGGAATAGACCGCAGAGGTCCTACAAATGCTCCAAAACCCCCGAAACCCCTAACAAACCCTTCCAAAGTTCTCCAACACTGTCATACTCCTTGCCGAGCTCTTCCAAGCCTCACACCCCCACATCCTCCTGGGTTACAGGGCGACACAACTCACCCCAGCTCCGACCAGCGTCGTCCCGGCAGCAACCCTCAGTTGTCCTGTGGAATGCCCACCCCGAAAAGCCTCCCCAGATCTCTCTACCAGGCCTCACGCTCCTGCATCAGCAGGTTACAGGGAAACACCCCAGCACCGGCCAGCGTCGTTCTGGCATCGAACAGCCGCAGATCACTGAGTATAATAGCATCGAAGCCACCTAAGACGAGTTACTAGAAGTCCCCAGAGTCAAGAGAATTTAGAAAAAAACCTGGAGTACCACCTACTTCGAGTCTTGAATGCGTAGAAGCTTTCAGCCCGAAACCAAAATGCCCTAGTGTGATTGAGCCACCCGCCCTAAGCCTACCTCAACCCACATGCTTTCGATACCCAGACTCTACCAGGCCTCACACCCCCAACTGCTAGGTTACAGAGTGGCACGACCCACTCCAGAATAACCCCCACCTGCTGGGCTACAGCGCAAAGCGACTCACCTTGGCTCCGACCAACGTCGTCTGGACACCAGCTTATCAACAGACACTGGAGTGCCTTCCACCCTCGACAACTCCTCAGATCTCTCTACCAGGCCTCTTGCTCGCGAACAACTCGGGTCACAGGCCAGCGTGACCACGCCCCAGCACCGGCCAGCGTTGTTCTGGCCTCGTCCATTCACAAACCTCTGGGTTCGTGAGCATCAACAAACACAAGACAAGACGCCAACCTCACCATGACAGTGGTTTCCAATGCCTCCAACTCCATGTGCTGGTTACAGTCCTTCCTCAACCCCCTGCATCCCTCCATGATCCATCTCAACCCCTCTCCGGCAAGACTCACCGCAATAGGGTCATTCTCCTTACTGCTGTTGTGTGCCCTCATTCCATCCTGCTAGCTAGCCCCCTTCACCGCAAGATGCATTACCAACCTTCCTACCAAACCATCCAACCTAAGAAACCACTACGACCAGCACCAGTTTGAAATTCAAACCGAGGTTATGTAACATATTGGAGGTAAACCAAAATATTTTCCAGACCATATGTAGAACACTCATCGAGTACAACAATGAAAATTCAAGGTTTCAATGACGAATCTAACGATTAGAATGACTTAATAGCAAATTCAAGCACAAGTAAAAGTACGATTCTACAAATTTGTAAATCTCTCGGAAAAAGCAATTCATGCAATCAAAATTTAAAACTAGGTTAGAGTCACTATTGAGAATCAAAGTTCTAGATATCAGAGTTCGAGTTCTGATTTATGGATAGCACTATCAAGAAACTGAACCAAGGATTTCAACGTAAGAAATAAGTTGGGAAAAAAAAAAGACCCGTATTTAAAAAATTGTGGGAATTTGTAGGAAATCAATTTCAAATCGTACTTAGAAATTGTATAACAGAATCAAAATTATTTCAAAATAGAAAAGAGTACTTCATGAATCTCTTTACCAATCAAACTATGCGTTAGAAGAAAGCCATCAGTTACTAGGACCTATTCTTCGATAAGGACGACACCAAGTAAAATCACATCACTCCCCCCCGTAGCCGAGAAACCCACCCCTCACCCATTCTCCATTGCTTTACCCGCCCCCCACCAATCCCATTTTCCTTCTGATTCTGTCCACGAACCTAAACCGCCACGCCTTCTTGTGAGGAGAGACCTTAATCCATCCCCCCTCAGGGGCAGAAAGCAATCGGCCCAAGCCCCAACTTACCAAATCCTTGCAGGGCTCGTTGTCACATGACATCGCCGAACCTGCCAGCAATCTATCACAGAAGATCCTATTTGAAGTGAAAACCAAAAGGCACTTCCAACAAAGACAACAAAAGCAATCAAGAAAAGGAGCAAAAAGACTAACTAAAAGGGAGGAGACACAGAGAGGCGAAGTGAAGAGAAGGAACAGCTAACCTCCTCCCCTTTCCTTCTCTCCAAGCTGTATCTTTTTATTTTTCCTTTAATTCACAACCTCCCCCTCTCTCCATCCACTCACTACGTCAGCCAGCTAATTCTGCTGCTGATCTAAAACGCCCCCAATCTCCGTGCTCCCTCCTACTATTGTTTTCTCCCCCACCCTACACAAAAAAACCTTCGCTCCAACTATGGCTGGCACAGCCAACTCTACAGCACAATCGGGTTAAGAGAAGCAGACGAAGATGGCTTCCTCCACGATACTCCTTCCAGTTGCCTCCCATAGACGCTTTGACAACACAATGCCACTTCAACAAAACGAGCGGGATAAATCTCAAAAAGCAACATCAACAGACCTCAACCCGCTCGCTGCTGCTCCCTGCCATCACGCGCCTCGCACTTTCACCCGCCGCTTCACCTGATTACTCCCACACCGTACTGACGAGTCGGAGCCCCACGAGGCGCCACCACCCACCCCTACCCCATGCCCCGTCATCCTCCATCACACCCTCTCACCATCAACCCCGCCCTCTTCCCCCGCACCTCGCCGCTCGTTGTCGCTCCCCATCGCCACTCGTCGCCACGTCCTGCCATCCCGCGCCTCGTGCTTTCGCCCGACACGTCGCCTACTTTGCCTGGCTTCTCCGTAGCACACCGACAGGATCGTACTTGCGCCGGCGGGGTGCAGCGCTCCCGGTCGCGCCGCGCCCCACGATCTCTGATCTTCTTCGCCGCACTGATGCAAAGTTTGACGACATCTGCCTCGAGCTTTGCACACCTTTTCTACATCATTCTCCTGCTCCAAAAGTTTTTCCAAATTTTCCAAGTTCTGCTGTTGACTTTGACCGTTGACCCCACTCTTTCGACAATTATAATCACGAATGTATTTATTTCAACTGTGCATTCAGCTCACCCTCAAACAGCTCATGCTGTTCATATGTCCTGCGTCCTCTCTCTTTGGAGACTCCGAGCCAATCTCTTTCCCATCCTCCTCCGCCTCCTCCTCTTATTGAAAGAAATGCAGATGGGGAAAATAAAAGATTAACTCCTTAAAGTGCCAAGTTCCAGAACCCCTTCAAGTTTGCCTCTCTTCCGTTACAATTGCATAATCCAGCTACTCCAAGCCAATCTCTTCCTTATCGGCATTAGCGCTGTATACAGACACTTGAACCTTTTGCCTGAATGGTTATAACAACCATGATTTTTTCATAATCTACTCCATCTCTTCAAGTTCTGCACTTCGTCTCCCCTTCCTCTTGTTTTTAATCCTGCTCGTCTTCTTCTTCGTCGTCTGCTTTTTCTTCTGCTTCGTCTCCTCGGAAGATCACGACCAGATATGGCGGTTTCTGATAATCCTTTGAAGTTTAGTAGGTGGGTTGTATTTTTTTCGTGATTTTAGCTTTTTGAATCTGCTGGGTGCTGTTTAGTTTGTTTTGTTTGCGGTTGGTTTTAGTGTCTTGTGTTTAGTTGGTTTTGTTTGTTCTTTGGGTTTTGTTTGGTCTTAGGTTTGTTTCTATTGAGTGTGCTGGCCTCATTTCCGAGTGGTGTTAAACAGGACTGTGTGCTCTTATAGGTTGGCACACAGTCCTGTTTAACAGGTCTATGTGGTGTTGTGTGTGGTGTGCGTTCAGTTGGACACTACAGCCCCTATTTGTTCTGTTGCTAAGATGATCCTGTTTGGCTGTGGATGGAATTGTACGAGTGCTCATAGGTAGGCAACCCTATATAGTTATCTGTTGCCGAGATTTCACCGCTGTGACGAGCTTGCAAGGAATTAAGACATTATGACCGTTTTGGGTTTAGGGTTTAGTTTGTTCATGGATAATATGTGGAGTAGATACAGTAATAGTGGCAGTTTGGTTTTGGGCCAGAAATTCCGTTTTGGATGTGAGGTACACGAGACCCGGTTTCTGGCTGATATAATGAAAAGCGACCTCGGCATCAACCTGGCCGAAGTGCCCGGATCATGCCTGTAAGGTTGCCCGCTTAAAAAAAAAAAAAAAAAAAAAAAAAAAAGG
>BFEA01000586.1:441376-456630 GCA_003427395.1 Chara braunii
CCCGAGGTTACTGCAACTTCCAACCCCCCCCGCCCCTCAGGCCGCTGACAAAAGGGGTCATGAACAAGTAGTTTGTAGAAATGAGATGGTGGGGCCTAGTCCCACTAGGAGCTTGCTTTTCCTCAACGCCTGAATAAGGACGTGTTTGTACAGATGTGGTCTTGAGGAAACTCAATGCCATTTCTGCACATCTCCACAAACTCATCCACATTCAGGCGACAAGGTAACTCAACTATGCTAGTGGGACCTGGCCCCTGGCCCCCTTGTGTGACTATCCCTCGACACTATTTTTTCGGGATGTTGGGGATTATCCAGATTTGGGCCCCTTGTGTGGCTATCCCTCAACACTATTTTTTCAGGATGTTGGGTATTATCCAGATTTGGTACCGCTGTGTGAGAGTGCCCTCAGTTTTTTTTTTTCCTTTTTTTTTTAGGCGGCTCCCTTCGTACTTCCAGGGGCCTGGACCCAATTGCGAGGTATTCTACTTCGCACGTGGGGGTGACAGATGCCACATCTCACTTCGCATCGACAGGCCCACCTGATGCAGCAGTACACAGTGGTGCCCATGAGAAAGCACCGACCAATGAACAGGCTGCTACTGGAATTTTTTATTGATATTAAACATTGACGTTGGTCTCTATTTCCAGACTTGGGGGGGGCGGAGCATTTTCGAGACTTCGTGCATTGCTGTTTATTATTATTATTATTATTATTATTATTAATATCCCTCTTTTTTTAGTTATAAAAGCTGGGAACCGGGCCCAGCGTCCCTCACAAAATTAGGTGGGGCCCTCGGCAGACAAAGCATCATCGGCCAAGCACATCGAGGGCACATTGCTGTTTACGCCTTGCCTTACTACCCAAAAAAAAAATTAAAAAAAAATTGCGAGCAGTTACTAACTTACTATCATTCCGTCAGAGATGGCGGTTTTTTTGCAGTGGGGACATAGGACCTGGCAATGTGAGGAGAATAGTATAATACTGCACATGCTTTTGGACTCTTCCGCGGCACAGTTCATTCATACTTCTTTTCTCGTTCGAATGAACATCCTGAAAGCATCCAAATGCATGTGCAGCAATGCGAGGTAGAGCCAGGCCCGTAGACAGAAATTAATTTTGTTTGATCATTTTAAAAATAAAAAAATGCTGTCACATATCGCAGAATACTTCGCTAGACACCATTAGCCATTTCTCTCCGGCCTCTTCAGTTGGTACGGAGAAACTTGACTCAGACCTGGAGGAGATGAGAGTATGGATTGAGGTGGATAACAAAGGAAAAGAGCAGTGCTATGGGGGCGTCATAGCTTCATCCTTCAAAGTGGAGCCCTTTCTTTACGGTTGGAAAAAGAACAGTCGCCCAAGGGAAGTAGTGCCATTGATTCAGTACTCCACGAAATTGGGACGGGAAATACGAAGGAAAAGGATAGCCAAGTCCCCGGCATCGGTGGCCTGTAGAAGGTGGGAGGATTTCTGCCCTGGATTGTTAACCTCCTCTCATCTCCATGACCTGTGGGTCCGCTTGAAACTCATGGTAAATCAGAAAATGGCTGCATTGCTATGGTTGCAATCCATGCACGTGATAGCATCGGCAATGTGGTTGACTTCGCCCAGGACGACCGTATCGCCAGTCTGTTCATGCTGCAATTGGGCCTGGGAAACCACTAACCACTTGTGGGTCCATTGTCCTTTCTCGGTGAGAATTTGGCCATGGTGGGGAAAACACTGGAGGAACCTTACGAAGGACGGCGTCTATTGCCCAGACTCTTGGGTCTTGACAGGGAAACTTGATAAAATGCAGCCCTACACACAAGGCCATGGGTATGTGGCGGACTCCTGCAGAGGGGTAATCATCTCAACCACTTGGCAGGCAAGAAACGCAGCACTGTTTCGAGAGGAGCAATGGTCTTTGTCTCAAACTCAAAATACAATTCTGCCGAAGATTAGATTGGTAATTAGAGCAGATTGGCAACGCAAGGGACCGATGTGGTTCCAGAGGACTTGGGCTAAAAGAAATCTGTTAGCGACAGTCACTTCAGAACAAAAACCGGTGATCAGCCAATGGCAGAGGGGCTGATTCCGTCACTTTCTCCTAGTTCTCTATCAGCTGTTGGTTGGGACCTGGAGGGGAGATTTATTCATAAACCTTGCGAACCAGAGACTCCGGGGATTACTTGGGAGAGGTGAATTCCTCTGGTGAGAGGGGTAGGTGATAGGGCGTATTGACGGTATAGTACCAGGCTTGGGCCAGAAGGGCCTACCTGATCCGAAGTTAGGACAGGGCAGTGCCTCTTCAACTTAAAGTTTATTCTCAGTCGCTTTAGACTGAGCAGTTGGGTTTGCAGTAGGATGGGCTAGAAGTAGTTGGGACTAGAATGGACAACTGTTTCCTTTGACGATATGACAAGACTGTGACTTAATGTCCAAAAAAAAAAAAAAAAAAAAAACATCTGCGGCTCAGGTTCTTCACAGTGTTTCAGACAGTGAGAAATGAGGGGATCACTCTGCTCCTAGGGTCTATAGTTGTAGATTTGGTTGGTTGTGGACAGTGCATCCGCGGCTTTAATCGGTTTTCGAGTTCATTTTAGTTTGCTAGTTCAGACTAAGCTAAACCAGCTGATGCTGCCGGGATAACTCCGGGTTGAATTGTGAGGTCCCCGGCCTCGTCAATTGAATTTTGCAATATATGAGTTTTCACTTTTAAAAAAAAAAAAAATCTTCGCTAGTGAGTCCAGGCCCCAGGGGCGAGGTCCCACTAGCAAAGAGGATAGGATTGAAGACCTGAATGTGGAAGTGTTTGTGGAAAGGTGTAGAATGTCGAAATTGAACTGCTTTTCTGCATGTCCGCTTAAAACACGTCCAGATTCAGGATATTTATCCAATCCCCTTTGCTAGTGGGACCTCACCACAGGAGATTAGAAAAAAAAAAAAAAAAAAGGGTCAAAGTTCCACCTCTCTGATTTCGAATCCCAGCGAGCTGCTTCAAGGGAAAAAGAAATGAAACAAAACTAGAATCCCAGCAAGCTGCCAACGAAATAGCAAAATGCTTGGCCTTGACAGAAGCCCAGGCAGTCCTTTCTGCGGAAGACTTTCGAACACATTTGGGAGCACTGTGCGCCTCTACACCCACGACTACCTCCATCCGCATCCAACAGCTGAGCGGGATTGACCACTTGAATGGTCCTTCCACATAAAATCCGCTTGGCTAGTTGGAATATAAGAGGATTGGGCGACACAACAGATAGGGAAAAAAGTTCAAGATTGACTTCGTGGATTCACAATCAGAATGTCCAGATTGTTTGTCTGCAGGAAACTAAACTCCACGCAGACAGAGTACAGAACTTTCAGAAACGCTGGAAAGGACCGCAATTTTGGTCCCCGGCGGAAGGGACCAAAGGTGGGGTATGTATTCTAGTGGACAAAAACCTGGAAGTTGACGTGCTAGACCACTATGCAGATTAGGAAGGGCCTTGGGTTTGGGTAAAACTGGCGGTGGACCAAGGGGATTGGGCCATAATGACAGTCTACGCCCCTGTGGATTATAAGGAACGCATAAAATTCTTTTCTGATCTCCCGGCACACATACCAGACGTTGAAAATCTGATAATCATGGGAGACTGGAATACTGTACTCAGCCCGGGGTTGGATACACCCTCCCCCAGACCACTGAGAGAGGACACGACAAGGCTCCTTTCTTTCTTAGAATCCCAAGGCTTGACAGATGTGAATAGGATTATGATCCCGGACTCTAGTGGTTATACATGGTATGGTCTGAAGCCAGCTTCCAGAACCCCACAACCTCGCAAGCGGCTGGATTTCACTTAGGCCAGAGGTGCAGTTTGGGACAGATATATATGGACTTACTATTTTGTCTCCTCGCTCTCTGATCATTATCCAGTCGTAATGGATATTATACCCAAGGACATAATTGAAAGACACATGTGACGTACCAGCTTCCAGACCTGTACCACTCCCCTCTCTTTTTCTTCTTTGAAACAAGAGGTGTCTTGCTCGGCCCAACAAAGCCCCTCTTTGTTTTTCGATTGAAGGTGCCTTGCTGAGGACCGCATATTTGCGAGTTCCATTGCTTCTTGAAATTCCGTTTTTTTTTTAATTTGGGAAATGCATGGGAATTATGCGCGCCTTAGCGAGCACGCTCGGAATTTGGCTCGACTGTTAGGAATTCCAGAATGAACGAAACCCGACGTGTCCTTTTTACGCATGAACGTTCTCGACCAAGTCGTGGAAAACTCTAGGAATTTTTGTGGGAACATGGATAGACGTAAGACCGTTTTCCCGCGCCTACTATGCGAGCGGATATGGTGATTTCAACTTTTGAATTAGCATAGCTACAACTGTTTTGGTGCCTTTTTTTCGCATTGTGTATTCGGCGCCATGCATACGAGCTCCCTCCTCCCTCCTTCTCGCGCTCCGAGTCCTCTCGACGCCCTCTTTTGCGCGCCCATGCTCTCTCTCTCTCTCTCTCTCTCTCTCTCTCTCTCTCTCTCTCTCTCTCTCTCTCTCTCTCTCTCTCTCTCTCTCTCTCTCTCTCTCTNTCTCTCTCTCTCTCTCTCTCTCTCTCTCTCTCTCTCTCTCTCTCTCTCTCTCTCTCTCTCTCTCTCTCTCTCTCTCTCTCTCTCTCCCCCTGTAACTGTTTTTCTCTCTCTTTCGCCTCGCGCGCCTTTTCTCTTTCTTGATCATCTGAATCTTGGACCCGTTTATCGCTATCCTTCGCACCCTTCTTCTTCCCGCTCTAAGTCCTACGCTTGAAAACCGGGTCGATCCTCTCTTCACCCCGTCTAGCCAAGGAGAAGCGCCGTGTAAGAGGAAAATCCTACTACGCGACGATTCTGACTGGCTAAGGTCAAACTGAGAAGGATCAACATGGCTTTCGAGGGCGATTACCTTCAATTCCTCCCCCGCCCTATTCCACCCCATTCTTGATTCTTTCCCGCATCTATCTCCCTTCTCGCATCTATAAATTCCGCGAGTGTGTCCGCAAATCTCTCTCTCAACTCGTCAGCCAGCTTCCGGGAAGCAGTGGCTAGATGGTGTGTGTGTTGTGCGAGTCGGAAAGTCCCGACGGGCTGACTGTAGACTGGCGGGGGTTGCGCCTGATCGCCACGAGGGACTGTGGGATCGGGGCAAGCCCGTGCAAAAATTAAGTCGGCGGGGTGCCGATCGAGTGGTGGAAGGGGGCACGCGACGGCCGGGATCATCGGTGCAGATATGAGGATAGTAATCAGAGTTGAGTGTATGAATGGTCCGGGCCCATGTTGGAACTTCACAGGGATGCGCCTCTTTAGTTCGAATCTATTCTTTGGTGTGAGTACGGCTCGACGGCAGTTAAGCCGAAAATTCTTTCCATCTTCGGATTTCTTTGTGTAATCTTCCTCTATCTTGTCGCTCCCACCTCTCTTGCTTCTCTTCTCCCCACCTACTTTATGGCATGAATGACTATGTATGTTTGTCGATCTTCTGCGAAATGAAATGATGGTCTGATTAATTTGCGCTTGATTAGCCCTGGAATGACGGGGCAGGGGTGCAGAACACACGGAGAACGGAATGATGCATGGCTGCCATTTTCGCACCTTCCGCGGTAGGTGATCGAGAGTTTAGATGAAAGTACTCGGATGTTGAAACCATTATTTGATGGATTGGTCTTTGATTAGGCCGAAGGGTTGCTATAAATGGAATGCATGGACATGGTCGCGTCGTTAACATTGACAGTGCTGACAGGATTTGGTTCGAGAATGCAAGAGTGTTTAGATCTGTCGGTCGGATGAGTACCCCGGGATCTTTAACCCGAAATACACTGCGCATGCCATCTGCCTTACGCTGCATGACATCTGCAGCTTACCCTCTCAACTAAAAAAGGAAAAACCCGAGAGGCGGTCTATCTTCTCAGGAAGACAAAGACGCCACGCGCAACCTGCACCCATGGCCCAATTGCCGCGTCTCACCAAAAACGAGTTTTGTCCCTCCTGTTTCTTTGGCAAGATTGTGTTGAACATTCTCCCTCTCTCTGAAACATGTTTGGGGACAATGATTTTGTTCTTCTCACTTCGATTCGTCTGACTGATGTGGATGGCATTTAAGAGTTGTCGCATAACGTGTAATCGAACTTTCGACAGACTGGGTATTTTCAATTATAATATTGCGGTTGTCGAACTAGCGATGATTGAGGCGAACTTTTGTGACTGATTGGATTGCCATGTGGACTGAAGGCCTCAACATGACTGGGCACCGGCCTTCCGTATCCCCGCCACGCCCCTTTCCGTACAACGAGAAAATGACATGTGTATGCGAGTGGGACGTACGGGAAGTCGTCGCTAAGATCGACAGGCAATACCATTTCCCTCCTGCAACTCGGTGCTCAGGGTTTGTCGATGCTGGTTTTGCCATTGTCGATACGCATTTTCCGCATTATTCGTTGCTGTTGTCGTTCAACGAATTGATCGTCATCCCGTGGTCGGTCGTGGCACCCCATTGGCCTAACATTCTGTGCAAGGATTGTCGTCACATCAAGCGTTGCCAATCAAAAGGTTTTCACTACCGAGTACGAAGTGAGGACGAACATAAGGAAAGAGCCACGCGACTGAGACCTTCCACGTCGGATTCTAAGTTATGCAATGAGCGGCATCGGGACTTGATCTGGAAACGGGATACCAAGTACATGCCCGCTCCCTTTCGCACGAAACGAAGAGCAAGGACCCGATGGGAAGTTCAACGATACTCTTTGGACTGAACTTCCCCGCACCGTAAGTCCCGCACGCGCCTTTTTCTCCCCTAAAACCCACGCGGTGACGGGCCTCCTTTCTTACTACGTCGGACCAACACGGGGGATTTCAGTTCTGTCTGTGTCCCCACACTCAATTTTCCAAAAATCCTTGGCACACCCCATCTTGCTGATCTTCCAGGGCCCCCTTTCTGCAATCCTAACACTCCGAACGAAAGACAGCACAGGGCATGAGGTTACGCGTCACACACAGACCCCCCTTAAGGTTGAACGTATCTATCTTAAAGGACAAGGGTATCCCTGACTGGGTAAGTGATCAAATGAAAGCTTGGTCTGATGCAAAAGTATTGTTTGACGAAGAGAACAGGTGGGTGGAGGTGGGACTGGGTATAGTGCAGGCCGCCCTCAAGGTTTTTTCGAGAATGAAAGTTGCAAACCGTACCAAGCAGGAAAAGACGGTAATCAGAGAAATAGAAGAGGCAGAAAGTAAGATGGGGAAAGACCCGTTGTCGGATTAGCTTTGGTCTGAAAAGAGAAAAGCAGGCTGGTTCAACTAGCGGCGTTAAAACTTCAAAAGCATACTCAGTGGTTGGAATGGCTCAAGTAAGGGGAGTGGTGGGATACGACCGCATGACCAAAATGACCTTTAGGTCCCTCTTGCTGAAACAGAGCAGACCACCTATCAAGGAGCTAGTTCACCCCTTTGTGTGGAATGCCCCGGTAGCAAACACCACAAAACAAATTTGTGCTTATGCAATGGAATACTTCCAGGACATTATTTCAACACGTAGACCGTTTGATTCTCTGGACTCTGATCTGTCGGAAGGTTTGGAGTTTTGGGCTAGTCAACATCCGAGGATCTCCTCTATAAAGGATCTCCTCTACAAAGGTTGGAGCAACCTTTGTCAAAAAATTGACTATGGAGGGCAGCCAAACAGATGGCCCTAGGGAAATGTCCCGGTACCGATTGAGCTGTTCCTATCTACCTGGGAGGCTTTTGCTCCCTTCCTAGTGTCAAACTATAATAAAGTTTTGGAAACTGGAACTCTCCCAAAGAGCATACCGTAGGGCGTCATCTCCCTTTTGTACAAGAAAGGTAACAAGCAAGAGGTAAGAAATAACAAACCCATATCGGTACTCAACGTGGTATGTAACCTTCTTGCCAAAGCACTGACTCTTCGATTAGCCGACCTCCTCCCTAATCTGATTGGTTGGGAACAAGGTGCATTTGTAAAAGGAAGGTCGATTTTCGATAATATCTTAACTATGCAAGCTTTAGAAATTATCAGCAAAGAAAAAAGGGAAGTGGCGGTGTTACTGTTGGACATGGAGAAGGCCTATGATAAAGTAGGATGGGCCTTTGTCTTTACCACTTTGAAGAAACTCGGTTCTGGCCAGGGGTTCTGCAGGTGGGTGAAGGCAATGTACGCAGATGCCTCCTCCGTGGTCATAATAAATGGTCAGCTCTCAGGGGAGTTCAAAGTAACGCGATCCAATGAAACACCCGCGGACGAGTCCACGGGGTCGAGCTCGAAGGGCGGCCGTGAACACGACCGCCACGGCTCCGACCGTGATTGGGTGTGGCCGCAACTTTCAGGGATTTTTTAAAACTTTAAAAATTCTTAAAAAAAATAAAAACTATGGGGTTGTAAATCTTTTCGAGATCTAAATTGCGCAAATTTTTTTATTTTTATTTTACTTCGTCTTCAAATTTTAAAAATTGAAAACTTAATTTTCCTGAGGCAAAAGCTGTTGTTGTTTTAGTTTTTCAAGAAAAACTTATGAAACTTATGTGTTTTGTATTTTAAATCCAGTAACGTTTTTGGATATGACCCCAAGGCAAAAGTTATTCAATATATTTTTCTGCACAACATATGTTTTTTTCAGAATTTTTTGAATTCTTTTTTTTTTTTTTTCCATGGCCGCGGACCGCGGACATGGTCGCAGGGTCGCGGCCTAGGCCGCACATGGCCGCCTCCGGGGGGGATTCATAGACGCGTTCCCTCCGCCAGGGGTGCCCTTTGGCCCCTTTACTATTCGTTATTCAACTCCAGACCTTGTTGGATAACCTAAGGATAAACCCTAGGATTAAAGGCTTGTCAATCTCCCCCTCCCTTCAATGGAAGGGAGGGGCTTTAGCTGACGACCTGACAGTCGCGGTAGAAAATACCCCTATAGTTATGCATGAACAGTCCACAGTAGTTGACGACCTTGTAAGCGAAACTGGTTGAGGCTGCCAAGATAACTCCGGGTTGAATTGTGAGGTCCCCGACCTCGTTTAATGGTGCTGTTTTTGTAATAGAATGGTTCAGCTTTCCAAAAAAAAAAAAAACTAGAAACAAACAAACAAACAAAATAACCGTACAAGAACCACTTATTTGTTTATTTTATTTTTATTTTTTTGGGGGTGGGGAATCCTTTATTCAAAGCATTACAACTCTGAGGTCGGGGATCCTTAACAAGCAACCCGGTGGTGACCCAATGCACTACTGCGACTCCAGCTTCTGTTCATCCGACCCTACTGCACCATCCTATACTACTAGGTGCTTGCATAGAGAAATTCTAGGGCCTTGCGGTCTATCGAGTTCTCTGCTCTTCCAAAATTGATCAAAGGGTCCTCAGACATGCTGTCTATCGAGCTCTCTGCTCTTTCCAGTGTCCCCAATTGCGGGAACCTTATCCTACTCACTTGACGGCCTCACCAGCATAGGAACAAAACTGAACCCTTTCGGGATAGGATTCCAAGTTGCCTGCCTACTACAACTTGCCCTACCAAGAGCCCTTGTAGGTTCCACTCATCTTTCTACTAGAAACCTACTTCAACCAAGAGCAAAATTCCAACTTTCCTTGCAAACCTGCTTTTACCAACCAATTTGTTTAACTGCAGTGGGCCCAGGTCCTCAAAAACCATATGTGGCCTTTCCCTACTATCCTGCTGTTTTGGTTTCTCCTGTTCAAGTCTGCTTTCCTTGCAAGCCTACTGTCTTAGTTTTGCTCGAATCTGCAACTTCGTTTCGGTGTCTAATGTGTCTTTGCCTTGAAAGCAGGCCTTGTTCCTATTCTCCCAAATGAAAGAGGTGAGTATAGCTTTGCAGAACCACATAACCACAGCCTTCTGTTGGGAGCATTTGAGCTGGCAGAAGACCAGTACGCAGTCTTTATCCCATTCCCACTCCCAGGCTGCGAAATCTTTCCAGTGCAGCGCCCACCAGGCCCTAATCCTTCTGGATGCAGGACAATCCCAGTACAAGTGGATAGTTGTCTCAAATGGCCATGTACATCTTTTACACCCCACCTAATTGTTCATTCCCTTTCCTGCTAGCCAAACAGCAGAGGGGGTAACCAGCATTGAGAGCATCCATAGGATTGCAGCATGTCTTTGAGAGGGGAGGTGCTTCAATTGTGACCATGACTTACTGTTGTGCATTAGCACTTTTGAGCTTGAGCCACTGATCTTCAAATCCCATCTCTCTGCAGCTACCGTGAGTGGGCGCCGGCTGGGAATCAGCAGTTCGGTAGATTCCCTCATTAGGGTCATTGGAGCATGGAGCCATCCTTGCCTAAACCTCTCCACGCCCAGGCCATGGTGTCCAATTTACGCTCCTCGAGCGGAGTGTCTCTTTTTGCGATGCCCTTATCCCTTATCTGTAGAAGATGATCTTTCGGTGACAGTCTATAGTATTGTGTCTCCTTGTTGGAATCACGTTCCTCCCTGTCTTTCGAGTTCTCTGATTCAGAGTCGCTATCTGAAGGTTCGTTGCAGATCAAAACTGTGGTGCCCGACTTCTTCTCCCATCTCCAAACTGTTCTGGCTCTTGTGTCGGTGTACCCGGTCAACTCCCAGTAGATGGGCAGATTCGAGTAGGTACTGGCCATATACCACGTGCTGGGTGGATCCACTGTTTCCTGGGACAGATGATCCCTCCAGAGCCCAGGCATGCAGTATGGCAGCCATAAGCTTCTACAGTTTACACTCTACTCCCTGAAGCTGTCCCAGCTTATGTTTCTCATCCTCCACCGCCTTCCATCCTCTCAGTATCTCGTCCCAAATGTCCCTAATTTGAAGAATCCCTCTGGAGATCATTTCTCCCCGAATGCTCCTGGCTCCCTGTTGGCCTTGAATGGCTGGCCTTGTGAATCTCCAATGTGTGGATTATCAAAGAGCGGTTGATTTCACACTTTCGTCTTTGTCTGCGGTTGTGCCCAATAAGTAGGCTTCACCTTCTTCCAAGCTTTGATTACGCCTGCCCAGAACTTGGAGTGTATCTTCCTGTTGAGGTAGGACTCCCGTTGCAGACAGAGCCATACATCATCCTCTCGGATGAGGTCCCATTCGACCGCTAGGATGTGTTCACCCATCTGTACCCAGTGTTCTAATCCTTCACAATCCGCCGCCTTAACCATCAAGTTTGCTAGTTGCAGGCAATTCTTCCCGTGTGGGTCCTCAAGGCCTAACCCCCCTTCCTCTCTGGGCTGGGATATCAGATCTCAGGCTACCTTTGAAACAAAGCCCTGGTCTGCCTCCCCTCTCGGTTTCCAGATGAACCAAGCTGAAACTTTGCGCACCAATGCAATAAACGACTGACTCAGCAATCGAACCGTCCCCACGGAATTTAGAAGAGAAAGAAGGGTGGTATTTACCACCATGGCTCTACCGAAAACCGATAGGTGAGGGGCTGTGTTCCAAGATTTTATTTTCGAGAATAACCTGTCCTGTAACAGGTCCTCCTGGCAGTGTGCAGTTTGACAGGAGTCCATGGAGATTAGGACACCTAAGAACCTCTCCGCCTCACCCATGCCGATCCGCCTCACACCCCTGTCTGCTTCTAGTTCAAGTTCCTGAGCTAGGAAATACATACATTTCCTCCAGTTTACCGCTGCTTCCGAAAATAGGGAGTACTCATCAAGAAGGGTCTTCAGAGCTTGTAACGCCGTAGCTGAGTTTTCACACACCGCAAACACATCGTCCGCCAGAGCCTTTGCCTTGCAAGTTGACTGTTCTAACGCCAGACCTATGATCTCTTGATGATCTTTAATAATACACAATATGACTTCCAATTGAATAACGAAGAGGAGGGGTGCAAGGGGACAGCCCTGGCAAAGAGAACGGGACAGCGGAGAGGGGTCTAATAAGAATCCGTTGGCCAAAACAGATGTTGTGGAGTAAGTGTACAAAAACTACCACCCATCTGCAAAAATTGTTACCAAAGCCCATTTTCCACAACGTGGTAAGTACAAAGCTCCAATTTACCCTATCATACGCTTTCTCAAGGTCTAGCAGCAGAATGGCAAATGGTCTATCCTCCTTTTCCACTATCTCTAAAGTCTCGATGGCGATAACTATATTCTCAAAAATTGATCGACCTTGCACAATTGCAGCTTGATCGTAATTTACCAGCTCTGGTAAGTATCTTGCTAACCTTCTAGCCAATGACTTAGCTAAAATCTTGTAAGATACGTTCAATCTTGAAATTGGCCGCCAGTTCCTTATCTCGTCCCGTACTCCTTATTTGTACAGTAGGGTGATGACGCCATAGGACATGCTAAAGGAAAGTTTTCACCCGGTCAGGAAGCTGTTATACATTTCAAGCAATGTAGGAGCAAGTTCTGACCAAAAGAGGCTGTAAAATTCAACTGGGATTCCGTTTGAACCTGGCGCCTTCCCCTTTGACATGTCCTGTAAAATTCAACTGAGATTCCGTGTGAACCTGGCGTCTGTGAGGGGGCGGGCTAAGTCCAGTTGGGCTGCCCAGGACAGTTTGACCTCTACTACCATGTCCCACAAATCTGACTGTGCCTGCAGTCCGTTGATGAGCTCCTCCGAACATCGCCTGGATGTCAGAATGTCGCCGAAGTACGTCTCCGAATAATTACAAATTTGTCGTGATGTTATCGCCTCCGGTGCGCTTTCGTCGAATGGATGTTGAAGAGTTTTCATTTCCCGATGTGAAAAACGAGGTAATAGACGTTGAAAGGTTTGCTTGGTCATTCGGTCCCCGAATTCGATGCCCTTGGTTTCCAAGATCTCCTTCCACCTTGCCAACTTTCTCTCATGTATTTCATCCCAGGCTACCATCCTTTCTGCCCTCAAAATGCCCTGAGGTGAGTTAGCAATCTTTTCTTCTGCTTCCAAGACCTCCTTCTTAGCCCGAGCTTCTTCCTTGTTGTCGTGGAGCGCCAAAATCTTGGAAAACACGCTAAGCATTGATGAGATGAGAGAGATGCAAGCATCCCACCATTCTTCCGTGGACGAGAACATCCGCTTCTTCAATTCTCATTTCCGTAGTTGAAGGCTTGTCCAGTCCTGAAGTTCTGCGTCTATAATTGTTTCCACGTTTAATCTGAAAATACCTTTCCTCCGCTTTCGGCCTTCGCCCCACAAAAAACACAATGTGACCACGCTATGGTCGGAGGAGGGGTGGGGTTGGGTGGAAACCTTCACTGTAGAGTCCCAAATCCGCTTACTAATAAGGAAGAAGTCTAATCTTCGAGGGGTTATTTTCCTACCTGACAGCAACTGGGACGAATACCAGGTATAACCTGGGTCCGCTGGATGGGATAATCTAAACCAGATCGTACAGGTCTAATTTCGTCATTAAGTCGAGCAGAACATCCAGATCTCAGCCTACTTTTCCATCGTAGAACAGGGGGCTTGCATCATCCATTGCTACGTTCCAATCCCCATAACTCACTCCATCCTCCACATCAGGGAGAACGTCCGACAAATGTTTAAACAATTCTTTTCTTGCTGCATGTTCTGTGGGTGCATATATAGAAACGATAGCCCAATCTTTACCTGTGGATTGTAACTTAATCCAAGCCCACCGTCCCTATTGATCAAAGTCAATATCGCTACCCCACCTCGTGTGTCCACTGCAGGTGCCCATACTTGCGGGTCATCCCACCATGCCCCTAACGCCTCGATTTTTTCGTGGTCCTGTTTCATCTCCTGCATGCATAGCGCAGAAATTCGATTGGAGTGCAACCAAGACTTAATCCTTGCTCTCTTCCCTCTCCCCCCTGTATCCCCAAGGCCCCAAACATTCCAAGTGGCCACCCTAAACTGCTGCATTTTGATCCGGGGTCTGCCTTGATTGGATGTGAAGTGAAGGAATTCCAAAACACCCAATGATCCTCGTACTGCGGCCGGTGTCCCATCGCTGTGTGGTAAAAGCATAAAAGGAGGCGATATTGAGTAATCTTGCCTTGAATCTTTTTTGGTTCAAAAGTCCTAAGCAAGAGGCGTCACCTTCCCCTAGCAGTCTGATTTTTGCCAGTTCGGGGTGATTTGGGTGCACGAACCATTCCATGGGGATCAAGCATAAACCCTCTTCTACCAATCTGAAAAGAGCTTCCTGTGTGATTCTGGCATCGAGAAGGGGAGTAAAAAGCTTAGCCCTAATATGCGAGTGCTCTACAAAAAAGCGGGGAGTGGGAATATCCGGGATATAACAAAGGATTCGTGAAAACCCAACAAAACCAATAAAACCCAACATTTTGTATAGAGCAAAATCATGGAAGTGAAATAGTCGTATTTAACAAAAAAGAAAACAGCGTCTTTAATCCTTTCTTGAAAGACGAAGCCAAAAACCGAGCTAAAGTGAAGCGATCTTAAATATGTGTCGGAAAACCCTTTCTAGCAAAAATTATGTTCTAGGACTATAGGTGATTTCCAACAGACCGGCAAAAAGCAGAGCTCCAATAAAAAATTGCAGTGCGAACTCGAAAGCTGTAAAAAAAACAGTTGTAGTGAATACTGACGTATAGGACTATACGTCGTTCTCAACAGTATAAATTCATATAAAATAATTTTGAAGCTCATAGTAGAAACGTTCTAAAAAATTATATGATATGTAAAATAATAACACAAATAACTTTTGCCTCGGAAGCATCTTCAAATTATTAGTCAAATCCAAGTTAAAAATAAAAATCCAAAGAAAAAAAATTAAAAATCTATAAAAAAAAAAAAGAAAGGCTGCCCATGAAAGTGAAAACATGTTAAGAGGAACGTAGTCACAAACAAGACAACATGTCAGTCTGCTCACGAAAGCCTCGAACACGTTCACCATGCTACATGACTTATAATATGATTTTTTCAAACAATAAAAAAACTGCATATTTTTATTCCTTTATAAATGGTGTTTTGCTTGTTAGTGATTTTTTAGGAAAAATCATGTTTTTTTCCTTGCTACTTCCAGTGGTTCAAAAAGTTGCCTTTTATTTAAGTTATTCTACTTCACGTGGAATCTTACTCCTACGGAAGACCTAAATACTGTACTTTTAGAATCTTCAATAAATTTCGTTCAAACCCAATGTTATATTCCTAACAGCAATATCGGACTCATACATCCTGCGAGTAAGATTTAGGATATCCAACGGCATAGGGGGGCCGGAAATAGGTTGAGAGGGAAGGCATGCTACCCCTTGCTCCAAGCCATTTTCCGCTCCGATAAAGTCTTGATGAGAGGGTGCGGAGTGTTCTTCCCTCTCTCTCTCTCTCTCTCTCTCTCTCTCTCT
>BFEA01000586.1:500729-513001 GCA_003427395.1 Chara braunii
AGTGGGGTTGGAGGGGGGTAGGGGGAGGTGCAGGTGACTGGCACTGGGGCTAGGTCCCACTTGCACGAATTAAGAGATAATGACCGTAGATAGCAAAGATCAATGGCCAAAATCTCCTAATCGTCGGCGCAAGTGGGACCTTGCCCCAGGCATTGCCGCTTCCCCCATTTGGCAATTCCTGATCACCCTGCATCATCGTGATGGGGGGCTGATATAAGCCTTCCTTGCTCTCGCACCACAGCTGTGGTGCCAACCTATAACCCCGTGGGCCCATGGCCCATGGGCTGGGGAGAGCTCCAGGTTCCAGGTTTGGTTGGTGTTCCCCCTACTATAGAGAGGAGAGAGAGGATGAGATAGATGAGATAAATGGGGAACAATATACATAGATAGTTTGAGAGGAGAATATAGATTAGTTAAAAAAAAAAAAAAAAACACATAAAAAAAACTCCCGCCAACTCACCTACTCTGTGACCGCGGTAGAAAAGAAGAAGCACCATTTTCAAAAAAATGAAGTAGCAAAATAACACCCCCCCCCCCCCCCCTTTTCAAATTACCCATAAAAATGGAGCTTCCGCCCCGTGGAGAGCATGAACATTTGCAGCGGTTTAGTTTTTTTGCAAGAACTATGATTGGCCAAGATATACTGTTGCAGAAATACCAGTTCTAAAATGGTGTGGGAAAAAATAATAAAAAATAATAAAAAATAAAAATAAAAATAAAAATAAAATAAAATAAAATGGTGTGGGTCGTCGACATCCCCCGGGGGGGTCGATGACCAGATTCCGTTGCTCCTCGCCACACATGATCGTCGAAAAAGGTGACGGCAAGTAGTAAAACTTGGCTGGTGGGACCTTTGTTTTTTTTGTAAAAAAAAAAAGAAAAAAAAAACTTGGCTGGAAGGACCTACCTACCGTCTTCAGCCGAAAATAACGCCGGGGCGTTATATTCAACTTACCCAAAAAAGATCAAATTTGAAATTTTTGTTTTTACTCTCTTTTTCTCAAATAGAACGCCCCTTCGAATATAACGCCCGGGTGTTATATTCGAACGATATGTGAATGTTCCTTAGGCAGAGTGCCTTGTAGAGGTAGTGTACATGGGTTTGAAAGGGCGGGGAGGGGGATATACCTGGGTTTTCAAGGGGGTTGAAAGCGGTTTTGACTTCCAAGGGCCATATTTCGGTTTGACTTTTTGTTTTTATTAATTTTTTCCCTAGTTTATAAGGCATTTCCGTAGTGACCCAGCCAAAAGGGATAATTGGTAGATAGCGCCCACACCAAAACCTTTTCGGTTTTGGCCGCCCATAGGTTGGCCGTTTGATACTACCGGCCCAATGTCTTCCATGTGGGGTACCACAGGCCCGCATGTCTCTCCAAGGGCCCTACCGGATCATGAATCTGGCACATAACAGCGCCAGATTCTTTTTCATGTAAAAGAGGCTGAGGCCCGAGGGTGGTACTGCTGAAGGGTAGAGTGAGGCCCACGTAGTGTATTTTGAAAAAGAGGGGCCCTACCGGTTCATGAATCTGGCGCAAAAACATTGCAGGAACCGGTAAAAACAGGCCAAGGGAGCTGTGGCCGCAGCGCGAAGACGCCTTTCACTCAGGCTGAAGGCATTTTGGGCCGGTAGCACCAAACGGCCAAAGTTGGGGCACCAAAACCGAAAAGTTTTTCGCGTGGGCGGTCTCTAGCAATTATCCCTTGCCAAAAGATGGTGGCATTGCAATTCTGGACAACATATTTGTTTTTACAGATTTTTTTTTTTGTTTGTTTTTTCAAATTTTGGGCCCCCACCGAAGTTGCCACCAATTTACTGAATATAGCTCCCAGGCGTTATAAACGAATATAACAATGCCCGGGCGTTATTTTCGGGTGAAGACAGTAGCCCCCGGGATTGAGCCAGTCGTCACTTGATTGATGTAAGCCTTGGGCACTGGGGCCCGGGCAGCTCTCAAACGTCGAAGCGTAGACGTTCGTGCGCGCTCCTTGTGTGTACTCTTGGGATTGCCGTGAGTTTTCATGTATGTCGTCAGTCGTTGGCTGTCGCGTTTATTTTTGGCAATCTCAAGCCGTCTTCGTTCGTGGTTGGACGAGTTCTCTTTTCACACTGTGTTCATTCTTTCATTCTTGCGAATGATTTTGCTGCATGCCGTCCATGACTGCTGCACCATTCTCACTTACCTTACCTTACCTTGGGCACTGGGCCCATTTCAAATAAAAAGTTCCAAGGTTTGGCTGGCAAGAAGAGACAGACGTCTTAAGTCTAAAGTCTGGTCCCCAGTTGCCATTAGGAATAAATTTAAATTCGCCATCCGTAATCTTATTCTGGAAGAATGGAGAAAACTCCAAGTCTCGAAAGATCCACTAATGACAGATATAGCTAGAGGTAAAATGTTAGATAGATGGAGTTCACCATTTAAATGGGCTTCTTTCTCGGAACAAGGGAACCTGGTAATTTCCGGGCACCTTTGGGACGAGGTGGCAGAACCTACCCAATTACTGGAAGATTTAGAAGAGTAATAGGACTCTTCTTACCTGAACTCAGTTCCTTGTAGAGGCTAGGTATTGTTCTTCCTTCTGGCAGTCACATGGACTGAGAGGTCCGTACAGGTAAACAGTCTGCGATGCTGAGTCTTTGTATTATGGGACGCTGGACCCGTTTTCCAGCAGGTGCAGCTCCGCACCAATTGATGGAGTTAATGTTTGTTAAAAAAAAAAAAAAAAAAAGGAGAAAAACAACGAACAAAAAAAAGCCTCAATTGCCGTATTACTCTGCAAAATGGACACGGCTGTGCATTTCCCGGCAAAATCACTCCCACTCCTTTCTTACATGCATCTGCCTTTCATCCATGGCCAAGGCACTCGACATGCACGAAAGACAAAAATCATGGCGGTGTATCATTCCATGTTCTAGTGGAAGATTCACTCTTGCAAGGAAAATGAGCAATTATAGAGAGATGACAATATCCAGATAGCACAATCACATTGAAAGCCAGAAAGTATTACAGTGTCCAGAAAGCAGCATTGCACCAATATAACACCAATGGAGAATCTTAACACTAAAAACCCAATGTAAATGAGAGCTTGCTCTCGCCACCACCAACATAAGTGTCCAGGTCCTTCTCCCTACTTGGCGCTCGGCGCCCAGCCTACTCCCTACACAGCTACTATCTGCCTACTAATTGACAATGCAACTGTTGACGTCAGCAGCCAACGGAGTACTTGAAGATGTCGACCAATGCAGACCATCGCCAATACCAGGTTTGTGCCCTCACAACATCATCATCATCATCATCCGTCTGTCTCTCCCTCGACTTTCACCCACGTCTTCCTTCTGTACACCGGAAGACCACCCCTGCCCCTCACTGTACTCCAAGCCTCAGCCAGCTATGGAGGCTGGGCTATGGCGCTGCCCTCGGCAGCGCCCTTCTTCTCGCACGACCGCACGCGCACAGCACCTTGCCCTTAGTGCACAGCAGCACGTGAGCCTATGCTCCAGCAGCGCTGCCGCACAAACTGGCAAGTGCCTGAATGAGTCTCCAGGCAGCGAGCTCTTTCCTATCTGGAAAGAGTCTGCCTGCCCCGGCGGCCTGGCTGGGCTGGGCCTGTGCCCAGAAGCTTCCCGTAGGCCCCAGGAGGCTGTGCGTCTGCTGCAGCTGCTGCGCCTCGTTCAGTTAGGCTCTCCAACTGTCTGTGTATGTTCCTGCAATTCCTGCCCAGGGCCTGCTTTTTTTTTTTTTTTTTATGCGTGTCATCTTTTTTTTTTTTTTGCTTTCTTTTTGTTTTTGAAAGCCCCTTCATAAGCTTACTATCCCCACGGTGGTAAGAGAACCGCAGGAATTGAGGGTCTCTTTGTTATGCATGTCATCCTTACGCGAGGGCCATGCTAATCTTCTCTGTATCGTTCCAATTTTAAACCACCAGTACTTGGCCCAGCTATCGGCCGCGGCCCTTTCCCGTTAGCTGGGCCAAGTACTGGTGGCTTAAAGGATGTCCCGAAGGACAGGGCCTGCATTTTAGAAAAGGCCTGGAAGACCGAGGAAAGTATTTGCTGCTCGGGCCCGGGTTCACTCAACCAACTGGCACGACACAACTGCCTGGACCCCAAATACGAAATTGACAGCAATGGGCCTCTGGTGATTTGTTAGGCCCGCCTTCGCTTAGGGAGGGCACATCTGTATCAGGGCCCCTTAGGCCTGCCGAGGAACCAGATCCTCGCACTCTCGTTTTGCACATTTCAAGAGTAGTGGAGCCACGCCCATAGCCTCCATTCAAATCACCATTTTTTTTTTTTTTTTTTTTTTTTGGGCAAATTACCAAAATGGCCTCTCGCTAGAGTTGATCATCTCAAAGCACGATTTTCAATCTCAATTCGGACTTCCGAACTTTTTTTTTTTTTTTTTTTAGTGTAACATCCGGGCAGACAGCTATCCGAGAGGTGATACAAGCACCTCCCGAATTGAAGCCTGCGATTGATGACTCCGGTCTATTCGTGGGGAGCTTCACGTGCTGGAAAACGGGTCCAGCGTCCCTCTCAAGGAAATAATATGTCCCTGAAGACCTCTCACCTACTAGGCGCCGAATAAACGTTGCATACAAGTCTAAGTAGGACCTTTCTAATATTCAAAAATATCCATTACTTTCTCCATGCCATGTGACTGGCTGATCTTTCCAGATACTGTTTCCATACTTCAACACGTCTTCGTAAGCGTCAGTCAGCTGTTACTCAGTGGCCTGTTACCCTTACCGCGGCTATCTTTATGTACTCCTCTGTTCACGGAGGTCTGGGGCCCAACAACCATGGGGATAGAGTGATGCCCCCTTTCTTGTTCCTGGAGACCAGCCTACCATCTATACCCCAGGTGCTAAAGAACCTTTTGAATTTTAACCCAACCTTTGTGGATTTCCCACTCTTCCTCCACTCCGCCCAAATCAATGCCCTGATATTGCTCAGGATCATCTGAATGATAAAGGTGTCTGAGTAAAAATTTTGTCTGAACAGTCTATCATTCCTGAGTTTCCAAATAACGTTCATGATAGCTGCCCGCACAGCAACAGCAATGTATCCCCAACCTTTGCTATCCGAGAAGGACTGGGGAAGTAGACCATCTAGGATAAAGCTCTTGTCCCAGCAAATGCCGTCTGGACCACATTCCTCCCAGTGCTCGCACCACCACATCCATATGCGCTTGGACTCCACGCAGTCCCACCACATGTGTTCCGCAGACTCCGTATCTTTCTTACACCTGCAACACAGTTCTGGGACTTGCATGTTCTTCCGACGCAGCCACTTGGCCGTTGGAACAGCCCTGTGCGACTGTAACCACGCCAGACTTGCAAATTTCACCGAGGAAATCTTCTTCAAGGATTTCCAGAGTTGCTTGAGGCTACCGGTAGTGACGTGTTTGTCTTGGCTGGCTGCCCGCTGTCCTTCTCTGTTCCATGCGCTCTTGACCTCGAAAGCAGCCATGACTGGGTTAGCCTGTGCTTGATAGCCTATCTTAGGCTTATAGTCGACGATTATTGTTGTCTGATTGAGCACAGGGACATTCCAGCCCCAGTGACACGGTAGGGCCAGCAACTTGCCGACTTGTACCTGTCCTAGTGGTAGGGCTAATCTATCCTCATCCTTCTTCCCTTTTGTCTGAGTCACTAGCAACTGGGCTATTCTTTGCCCCAGACTAACTAACTCCTGTTCAGAGTTCTGCTGCAGCGTCATGCTCCCATCCAACCTTTTCCTAACTGTACCTCCAATCACTAAGCCTTGATTGTCGTCTCTGACTTCAATGATTTTCCATATCGAGCTGTCCTTACCCTCATCTTCTATTACTAACCAACTCCCTTCCAATGATCTCTCTGGATTACGAATTTTCTCCTTCCACTCGACTGGAATACTCGAAATTAACCTATTAATCCTTTCTGTGACGTGTCTGAGGTTGTGCAATTTGGACTTGAGCTCAAGAGGTGATCTCCACTGTTTTATATCAGAGTCCCACAGGTCCCTGATCCTAGAAATACCTCTCTGTATCCATTTGTGTCCAAAGGATCCTGCCTTCTCCTCTGCTGACCACGGGAGTCCTTCCTCACTGCACAACCATTTGTTCTCGAATATGTGCTGCATGAGGACCTCTTCCGCTGTCTTCGGTTCCTTGCACTGTGTCGGCAAAATTTTTGACCACGCTGTGAGTATGTCTGCCCATACTCCTAACTTGGACTTCTCCCTCACAAAAGACTTGGTGAGGAGGCATACACCCACATCCTCCCTTCTTATCAAGTCCCATACTTTCATCAATTCCGAAATCGCCAGGTGCTTCCACGGGTGATCCGAGGTATCCAGTAACAGCTGGATCGGCCATCTCGCCAACAGAGCGTTGGTCTGCATTTCGGGGTCCAAGATGCCCAGACCTCCGTCATCTTTTCCCAGCGTAACTTTCTTCCAGGATACTTTTGGCAAGAATCCTGCTTCCTCGCTGGTTGACCCCTTCCATAGGTGCCTGGTTGCTGCTCTTCTTACTCTCACATATGCCTTCTTTGCCAAGGGTCTCAGAGACCCTGCATACCACAGACTCGAGAAGACTGTGGAGTTCAGAAACAGGGCTCTCCCTTGTATCGAGACACCAGCTATTTTTGATAATTTCTCTAACCTGGCCAGTGTTTTTCCCTCAAGAATCCCACTGGCCTGCGTCTTGGAGTTTTCCAATCCCACCTGCACACCCAAAAACCTTTCACATTCACTCACAGGTAGGCATTTCAAACCCCAGTTCACTTTCAGACTTGTTCCCTGTAACAGTTTCAATATCGCAACTGATTTAGACCAGTTGATTAAAGCCTCAGAGAATTGGGAGTAAAGATCCAGGCATTTTTTAAGAGCGCCCAAGGATTGATCAGAGTTAGTGGAGAGAGCGAAAAGGTCATCGACCATTGCCGAGGTGGTGCACTGCCTATTGTTACCCAATGGCAGCCCACTAATCGACGGGTTCTTCCTAATTGCCGATAATACAACCTCCATCTCGATGACGAAAAGCATGGGTGCCAAAGGGCACCCTTGTCTTAACGATCTGGTCAGAGCAAATGGTTCTGAGATGACACCATTGACCATTACCTTGCCTACACCACTGGTGTACATTGCTGTAAACCATTTGCAGAAATTTTCACCAAAACCTGCCTTCTTTAATGTTTCTGGGACGAAATTCCAATTCACCTGGTCATATGCCTTCTCCAAATTGAGGAGAAGAGCTACTCAGCTACCATGTTCGGTTGATCGTCTTTCATCCTTTCAAGCGCTTCTATGGTCAACATTATGTTGTTCATTATGTTAAGAACGCGTACAAAACCTGCCTGTTCTATACCGATTAGCCCCGGTAGATATCTTTTCAGCCGAATTGACAGCGTTTTGGCCAGTAGTTTGTAGCTGGTGTTTAGGAGAGAAATTGGCCGCCAATTTCTCACATTCCTTTTATCTCGTTTTTTGTATAGCAGTGAGATAATCCCCATCCTCATAGATTCTGACATTTCTAATCCATTTAGGAGCCCATTGTACAGCGGGACTAACTCTAAGCCCAGCTTGTCCCAAAAATGCAGGTAGTATTCCGCAGGTAACCCGTCGCTCCCGGGGCATTTCCCACTCGGCATGGCTCAAATAGCCTCTGTCAATTCCTCAATAGAGACTGGCCTATCCAGATCTAGCTTAGCCTCCACTGGGAGCCGCATATCAAATGTTTCCCACAGTGTTTGATACACCTCAGTTTCTGATTCTGGTACCACTGGAGGTCGGCGGGACGTGAGGATGTCCTGGTAGTAAAGCCTTGCATACTCCAGGATTTTCTCTGTCGTCTTAGCCCTGGGTTCCAGTGCGTCAAAGGGGTGATCCAGTTTCACAATTAGTGTGGAACCTTTCCTTGCCGAAAGCCTTTTAAAGTTTTCCTTAGTCATCCTCTCCCCCACTTCAACCCATCTGATCTTGGCTCTCTCTGCCCATACTTTTTCTTTCTCTATGAGCAGATTATCCAATCTGTCCTTCCACCCATTTCTCTGTTCGTACCAGTATGAGTCAAGATAAGGGTCAGATCCTATTTTTGCTCTCTGCCCATTCAATTTTTGTCACAATGTCTGCTTCCTCTCTTCTTGCATCATGAGCCTTTATCCTAGATGCAAAGCTCAGGGATGCGGCAGATGATTTGTTCCCTGCATCAAACCATTCACTCTCTGATGCAAAGTACTCTTTGAATTCTTTCCAATGCGAGAGGAAATCTGAGATGGACTTTTTGACAGCCTTGTCCTTAAGGATCTCTGTGTTCATTCGGTAGTAACCTTTTCCTCTACGCACATTCCGGTCTGGAACGAAGGTTGCTATGACCGGTCTGTGATCAGACATCGAGTGAAAGGGCATTCGGACTTCCATGACCCAGTCTACTGGTTTGTGTCTCAACAGAAAAAAATCTAGCCGAAGCTTAGTATGCAGATTGTTTGCCCTGGCTTTAGGAGATATCCATGTGAATTGTCGGGAATCAGGGTGTAACAGTCGGAACGGATCTTCGAGGCCTTGGCTTTCCAAAAATAGGTTGATCTCCCATGTGTCATTCCTCAACGGGTCCCCTGAAGTGGAATCAAGGTGGGGATCGAGGATGGTGCTCCAGTCCCCCCTTAACACCAAGCTATCTGTAGAGGGCAAAACATGGGGCAGGGTCTTAAAGAATTGCAGTTTTTCTCTTTGATTTACTGGTGCATACACCGACATGATGGTCCAAGGTAATTCTTCTACCTCTATTGTAACCCAGACCCAACGCCCAAGTGAGTCTGCGTAATCATCAATGTGTGTGAACTGAAAGTCCCTACTAAACAGTATTGTCGTGCCCCCTTTTGTGCCATCCGCAGGTGCCCAGTACTGAGGGCCCTGCCATTTCTACTTTCTTTCCTCAATTTTTCCTTCATTCAACTTCGTTTCCTGAATTAGAATAATATCAATTCTCTCCTGATGGACCCAGGATTTCATCCTGGCCCATTTTTGCTGATCATTTTCATCTCCCAATCCTCGAACATTCCACAAACCAATCCTGAGTTTATTCATTTTCGTTCGATCCCTCTGCTTTTTGGATCAGGGAAATGTCTGGTGCTGGAAATCTGGAAACCTTCTCTACTTCCCCTACCTCCATTGCATTGTCGTCCTCCTGAGGTGAAGAGGGGCCTACAATCCTCTCCTGTTCAGATAGTAGGGACTCTATGCTGGATTTCCGTCTCCTGTGACCTGTTGGACCAGACCCATCTATGCTGACCTGCCAGGGGACGGACAGCAGTCTTGCGAAATATTCCGAAAATAAATTACAGTCCGCGGCTAGCTGTTGATTATATTCGAGGATTATATCCCCTGAGATTGCCTCGACTGTGTAGATCATTTTGGCATGGAGTACTGTTTCTTCTTTTGCCCAGTCCAGTGGGCACCAAAAGGCGTACCCGGTCTGCAACTCTTCTAGCTCTGCTTCCGTGGCCCGTACTATGTCGAATGCAGCCAAGAAGATGTGAAGACGAAAAAACGCCGGGTTTGGACTCATTCCCGAAGGAATTCTGGATTCATTACTGGGACATCTTCCAAAATAGTTTACTCAGATTCGTGTAGGCAGTTCGGGAGGAGAGGTCGTTCGGGGGCCTAATCAGTCAAGGGGTGACTACACTGCTCTACAAAAAAGGGGATAAAGCAGACATGAGGAATTACCGTCCAATCACGCTTCTCCCCCTCCCCTATAAAATGGTTTCAAAGGCACTAACAAACCGCCTCCTTCCACACATGAACCACCTTATCTTCCAAGACCAAACAGGTTTCATGCCACAAAGAAACATTCAGAACAACGTGCTCCTGGTAAATGAGACTATCAAATACGCTCGTCAACATCGAAAGGAGGTGGCGGTTCTGTTTATAGACTTTGAGAAGGCATACGACCACGTGGATTGGGATTTCTGGATTACTGTCAGGAGAAAATGAACTTTGGAGCGGGATTCAGGGCATGGATCACCATAATGCCCAAATCTGTTGCCACAAACATCATGGTTAATGGTCATTTGTCTCCCCCATTTGCACTCCAACGGTCGGTCCGCCAAGGTGACTCGGTGACCCCCCTCCTCTTCGTGCTCGTAATGGAGACACTGGCAGCAATGATTAGGGCCAACCCTGCGATAGAACGTATAGATATCCCAGAATTGCCCCCCCATATGGTCCCTATTACATCTCTATTTGTTGATGACCTCACAGTTCTAAATAAAGCCACAGCCGCATCCCTCAAAGCGCTTACAGAAACTATCCACACCTTCGAAGTGGCGGCAGACATGAAGGTTAATTGGGGGACTAAGATAGAAGGGTGGTGGCTATCGCCGCAGAACTCCCTCCCGCCGCAACAGCCTCAGGTCAGTTGGAAACCAAGAGACGAGGCCATAAGAGTTCTGGGGGTCCGCCTGACAGCCCTTGGCCCCCCAAAGGATCACGGTCAAGTCTTGGTCCAAAATGCGCTCCAAAAACTAGCCGATTGGGACGGGCTGCACACATCACTTGTAGGTAGAGCGTTGTGGTACAAAACAACATTTTGGGAGATCCCCAAAAATCAACTCACACAATTGCGCTCAGCGTTGTCAGCCTATCTACGGAGGAACGATCATAACTTGACCAACTGTCTAAAAAGGGTGGCATGGAAGTACGTGGCCCAGCCGAAAAGGGTGGGGGGTCTAGGCATCCTGGATCCAGGGGATGAGATCAAAGCCCTCATGTTCAAAGTTGTTATCCGCCTTCTGCTAGCAAATGATGTTCCATGGATATCGCTGACATATATACAACTGTCAAACTTGCCCCCCCCCTCTCACCCGGACGCCCCGGTCCATCCCCTCACATGGCTAACAAACGGGTCATGGTCAATACCGGGCACACCACGACAAAGGCGGGATGGAACGGCCCGCAACAACGTTAGGTGGGCAAATGGGGCCTTCCAAAAAGTCCCCTCCCCTTAGATGGCAGGAAGTATGGAGGCAACCGATATTTGAGAATCTCGACGTGTGCGATGGAGAGGGGAAGCCTTTCTCCTTTGCAGCCGACTCCCAATGGCTTACATGGGTGAGGAGGGGTTTTTTCAAGGTGGGCGATCTCTGGGATAGCAATAGTTGTGCCTGGAAAACAGCTGAACAAATGAAACCATCTTTGTCAAACACTAAGAAAAGGTAGGAAAAACTGGACCAAATCCTTAGAGCAATCCCACCGACATGCGAAATCGCCCTGAAAAACGGCCCGTCAATCCGCACCCTGGACTGGGTCATACGCTGCGCAAGGAACTCCATACCGATGACTATCTTTAGGGTATGTCACAACTCCATACCGATGACTATCTTTAGGGTATGTCAATGTACTGCTCAAGAGGCGCAGGTCCAAGCATATGTGCCAGACATGCCAGGGGCACGATGGGTGCTGCTAAGAAGGGATGTCAATCAAGATTGCACACTCCCGGTCGATGAATTGTCCAGGGTAAGGGTGGTGGGTTCTGACGATGAGGGTTACTTTGCCTATGAAATGGCCACACCAGTCTGTGCCCTTCAATTTGACCCCGAGGAATGGGAGTGGAAAGGGAGAATCCCTACACCAATATGGCAATATTCGGTTAGACAAGGCTACAAACAAGCAACACACACTGCACACCTCTACACCAGTAGTCCAAAACCGGTGGAAAAGGGATTCACCACTAGATGAAAAGGAACTGCAGCGTATCCATTGGACCACTTATGCACACATTATGCCAACTTCCCACCGAGCGCTGCAATGGCAGATCACACACCGATGCCTTCCGACACCGGCCTGGATAACCTCCCCTCTCGATGTCCCCCCCACCCAGTCCTCCGTCCCCTTCTTTGTTCCCTCCTCCCTAGCCCCCTCCTTCTCCCTTCTGTCTCCCCCTCTACATTTCTATCTCYATCTTCCCCTGTCCCRTCCCCKGACMTTCCTCCTCGGTGGCCAGCCAGCTCATTCCATAAAGACATCAGCATTCTCCAAGRACAACAGAAAGACGACTCCAATAACAATGGCAACTGCGGTGAGCTCGGTCCCCCCAGTACAGGGGCTGGGGGACCGGTGCTGACCATACTGCGTAATACTTAAATATGCTCAGTAGCTGAGCACAAGCATTGCATATACACATCAGCACTCTTCAATGACAACGGACAACACTAACAGCAAATGGCATCTGCGGTGAGCACGGTCCCCCCAGCACAGGAATAGGGGGTCCTGTCCCGACCAGACCGTGCTG
>BFEA01000586.1:520963-545626 GCA_003427395.1 Chara braunii
TGTGTGTGTGTGTGTGTGTGTGTGTGTGTGTGTGTGTGTGATTCGGTGGGGGTGGGAAGGGCGACCCATCCCCCACCAATCAATCAATCAATCAATCAATCAAAAAAAAAAAAAAAAAAAATTCTATCTGTTTTGAGTCTGGTTTTTTATTTGATTTTTTTAAAATAATTTTAATGCTAAAAAAATAAAAATAAAAATATGGGGATGTAGAGAGCAAAAAAATCTACACCCCCATGTATATATATATTTTTTTCATTTATGATTTACCTGCAAAAAAAAAATCGGCGGGCCGAGTTGTACCATGTTCAACTCGGTTTAACGCGGAGTTGCAACGGGAGTTGAATGGGAGTTGAACCGTTCAACTCAAATCCCCCGTTGAATCCCATTTCGGACACACAACTCCTGGTTCAACTGTGGACTATGCATCCTAGCAAAAAATGCAACGAATTTTCCAAAGCAATTGCTAAGCAAAAACACGAACAAGAAATGGAAATTCATGAGAAAATACTTAAATACGAACAGCAGGATCATTCGGAAACTAATAAACCATCAGAAGACATACTAGAACTCAGGAATCAACTCTTCTCCCTAGCTCAAAATAGGTGTCAAGGATATCTCATTAGGAGTAAACTATCCAGATACCAGTCAGAGGACCAAATGAATTCCTATTTCTTTGCTCTTGCTAAAGCAAGAGTTAAAAGAACAAATATAGAAGCTTTGATCGATCCCAGGTTATCCCCACACCTCGAATCGGTTTCTTCAACAAGTAGCCTAAAAGTGGCAAATGACTTTTAAAAAAATTTGTACACATCCACGACTAATCCAGCCAATGTGGGCTAATTTGGCAGAGGATCTCATTGAATACTACAAACATGTTCAGGAATCAGGGTGTATGGGAGAGATTGTGGGCTAAGATATCATAACCCTTTTATACAAGAAAGGAGATAAGACAAATATAAGGAATTATAGACCAATCACTTTATTAACCGTAGTCTATAAAATGCTAGCTAAAGCAATAGCTAACAGATTCATTCCTGTAATGAGCGATATCATTCACCCTTCTCAAACTAGGTTTATTCAAGGGATAAATATACAGGATAATGTGCTGCTAATCAACGAAACAATTAAGTTATCGAGACAAAATCATAACAATGCGACCTTTATATTTATAGATTTCGAAAAGGCTTACGATAATGTAGATTGGCGTTTTCTGGAAGCATGTCTAACCAAGTTAGAATTTGGACCGAAAATGAGGAGATGGATCCAGATTCTACACACGAATGTCGCTACCAGGGTACAAGTGAATGGTTTACTGTTGCCAAAAATTCCTTTGAGATCGGCTAGACAAGGAGATCCCCTGRCTCCCTTCCTCTTTGTCATYATCATGGAAGCATYAGAARTTAATTTGAGAAAAAATCAAAACATTCAGCGGTTAAAGATAGCTAACCTTCCTAAGGATGCAATCCCAATTTACTCTATGTTTGCAGACGATCTGACAATCATGATGGAGACCTCAAAAACTAATTTTGAGAAATTAAGGCAATAATGGATAGATTTTCAACCTTATCCGATATGTTGGTTAATTGGGGGAATAAAACATTGGCAATGGGTTGGTGGATCCATTCACAAGGAGTAAGGCCTCCAGAACTCCCTAATATTAAATGAGTCCCCTTGGATGAATCCATAAGGGTATTAGGAATAATTCTCACATCACAAGGGAAGCCGAACTCTAATGACATATGGATCTTTTCTCCGGCGCTGGAAAAAATGAGGGTGTGGAAAAACAAACACACTTCAATCTTTGGGAGAGCACTGATAATTAATAATGTGGTTCTAGCATCAATCTGGTACAAGTCATTGTTGTGGCCTTTGAGTACGAAGCCCACAAAAGATATACAAAGACATCTTGCAACATTCCTTTGAAGAGGGGATCATGAGTTACCACATGTAATTCCAAGAGTTGCCTGAAAGACTTTAATCCAGCCAAAGACCAAAGGAGGGATTTGACTTATTGACCCAAAAACACAGTGTCAGGCTTTGACTCTTCAAATTGTAAAACGTTTAATCCTAACTACAGATATACCGTGGCGGGATCTAGCACTAGAACAGATTCGTAGATTAGCTCCTCAAACTACAGAGGAAGTGCATCCCTTGACATGGATAGAGGATAGATACTGATCTATCCCTCGTAATCGAATGCATAAAAATGACTCAAGGGCTAGGGAAAGACTGGACGGATTTTAGGCTAACTTATTGAGGACCTGGCGAGAGATGCCTTTGCCGGATAAGGCCAAACCTGAAAGACTTGAAGAAGTCTTACGACAACCCCTTTTTGGTAATAGATGGATTACTCACCAAAATGGTAGAGTCTTTATAAGCTCAGAATCACCTTGGTCAAACAGGGTCAAGAATGAAGTAGTAAGAATAAAGGATTTGTGAGACCCAATGAATAAAACCTGGAAGACTGTGGAAGAACTTAGAAAATGGATTAAATATGCACACAATCTAATGCATAATTTGAAAGAAATTACGTAATCTATTCCTTTGGCTTGAACAATGCTGCTTAAAAAAGGTCCGGAGTTCCGAACAGCGGACTTGGTGTGTTTAAATCGTCAGGGTGGAGCCAAGTCAATATGACAAATCATGGATATACACGAAGAAGGTGCCCTGGTAAATATTTTTAAGATTCAGAAGGACAACAAAATTTCAAAAGAAAAACTAGACATGGTCATCTTTTCAGGCTTTGAGGAAATGTTTAGGATAAGAGCTATATACAGTACGGAAAAAAAAAGGTGGCAAAATTTTCTACCTAAGTGTCCTATACCGGAGCTTCCATTAGATCCATCTGAATGGGTATGGCGGCTAAACAAGAGAAACAATCCCTTAAGACTTCAACCCTTGAGTGTAAAGGCCTCTTATAGGCTACTTTGACCTAAAATAGAGGTGTCTGAAATAATACAGGATCGATGGTATAGACACCTAAACATAAACAAGGATCTAATCAAACCAGTTAAGTGGTACAAAGACCTGAAGGAGAGGCCAACAAAGTTTGCGTCTTTACAGTGGCAAATAATACATAGGCGCCTACCCACTAATGATTGGTTAATAGACCATTCTTCTCTTGAGCAAAAGGGTAAGGCAGTACCATGGTGCATATCTTGTGTTCAAGCCTTTCCAAGTAGAAAAATCAGAGAAACAATTGAACATATCTTCCTACAATGCCCAGACTCTGTATTACTTTGGAGATTATGGGACTATGTATGGAAAAGACTAACAGGCCTGGATTGACCATGGGAGTGGAGGGCTATTCTTCTTGGTCATTGGAATCCTGTTATGATCGAACTATCGCAGTTTCAATAGAACTTATTCCAATTAAGCAGGAAAGCGGTGCTATGGGCATTATGACATAAAAGATGTATAAGAGTCATTGAAGGAGTTATAATAGTTGGAAAACAGGAAGCGGTGGATACAATTCAACAATTTATTCAATCTGAAATAAGATTTCAATGGGAAAAAACGAGAGTCAAAATGATTGATTATAAACAAAAGAAGGATATCACACAAAGAATCACAAAATTCAGTTTGGAATGGTTAGGGGATGCATTAGGGGAGAAATTGGGGAAGGTAGAATGACCAGGAGGAGAAGCGGATCAGGTGACCTTTAAGCGACATTACCAGATTACTTTCTACAATTGGTTTGATATCCAGCCAGAAGCTTCCTTGAGACTACCTGAGTGTTTTTCTGACCCTTTTCCTCCCTCTGCTCTGGCTCTAGTGGATTTGGGATGGTTTGGGGGGGAAGAGGGAGGATAGACAATTTTTTTAGAAAGGTGGGAGTTTTATGGAGACAGATGCTGGGTTAATCTTTTTTTTTTCTTGCAGTCATTTTGTATGGCTGAAGAGGCATCTAGAGTTCCATGAATAGTACAACACCATTCTAGGATATGGGGATTTTGGATTGATATTATGTTCAATCAAAGTTATATGTAAGGGACGCTTGGCCCATTTTCCAGCAGGTGTTGCTCCCCACCAATACATCGAAGCTACTTAAAAAAAAAAAAAAAAAAAAAAAAAAAAAAAAAAAAAAAAAAAAAAAAAAAAAAAAAAAAAAAAAAAAAAAAAAAAAAAAAAAAAAAAAAAAAAACTTATATCACGCAGATCTTAAAGAAAAAAAGAGGTGAATTTGAGTTCCGGAGTCTGGCCAGATTGAGCAAACATCTCTGCCAAGCCTGTAAACTGACCCCAATGTGTGCGGAACTTTTTGAGAGCCTTTGGGGAGAATCCTTTATTAACCACTTTGAGCGACCATTCAGTTGACAGTGTTTGTTTGATGGAATACTTGGTTTCAACACGAACCATCGGGGGTGTAAAACGTTTCCCCCCTCGCACTGCCGAATTTCGAAGAGTCCACAGGGTCCAAAGCACTGCTCCACGCAAACACTCCTCTGCGTATGTCAATGAATCGTTACAACGTTGTCTTCAAGACATAGCACCCAGAAGAATGAAGTCATCATCCCAGCGTGTTCCCAGTTGCGGTATCGGAACAGTTCCTCATCGCCACCAAGCCCACAGGGGTCTTGATAGGTCGTAGTGAATGCAAAAATGTTAAAGGTCTTCAATCCGAACACCAGGGCAAAGGGCACAAAGGGGAGATGCCTTGGATGTTCTTTTGGCACACCAAAGAGCAGTAGGAACAACCATATGCACCAGCAGCCACAAAAAACTCGCTTGCTTGACCACCGACAGTTCCATCAACAATTTCCAATATGCCGACAAAGCCCGAGACAGTCTAGTGTGGGTATCATGTATCCACCCCGTCAACATTCATCTTTTAGTGATTTTCCAGTTGACATCGACTTTGGGACGAGAGATCAAATAACCCAAACGTGTGGTATATCTGTACAACGGAACACTATGTTTGTTCGAAGCTCCTGGTGGCCAATGCCAGTTTCTAGGGTCCACGGGGAGGTTGTACGATGGCGTACCGAGGGAGAAGGGGTGAACAGAGTCGAGGTCCGGATATTCTAGAACACAAACAGGCAGCAACTCAGTCAGGGGCGGGAGGGGCGTGTCCAATTGTGCCTGGACCAGCGGTGGTCCCTACGAACTTAATGCCGTTAGTGGAGACGCCTCCCAGCAGGACGCTTGTACAGTTTGCGGGTCCACAATTGACTCATTTTTCCACAGGAGCGAAGGAGAGTGTTCATGCGCTCTCTTGTACCATGCACCTTGCAATAGAACAATTTTGGATTGAAGAGTGGTCACCCAATGTAGAGGGATTGCTTGCTGAAGGGCTCGAAGATGGGGTATTTGATGCCACAGGCCCGTTAACAACGGGGCCAAGTTGGCGAAAGATTTCCAGTCTCTGCGGTCCACGTCCCAAATATCTACCACCGTCCCAACCCCCCTGCTCATCCAGGAGTCCCCAAAGCCCCCCCCCAAAAACAGCGGAAGGGGCACCCATCAAAGGTAAGAACGAAGAGATTGTCAAAAAGTGGTTGTGTCAGTATTCTCTCCGCCAACATAGGTGGAGAGAGAAGCTGAGGGCAGCAACGTTGCCACTCCCTCAAAATGCCAGACCATATACCACGTGGCAGGCGTTTGCGAAGGTACCCTGGGTGGAGGGCCGCAATCCAAATGCATTGCAATGTCTTCCAACCCCATCCATTAAAAACGGCAAATTCAGCCAGCTGGCGCCATGGCGAAAAGGGGCTTGTCAAAATCGCCCATGGCACCCAACGAGATAGCAGTGCTCCAATTTGGTGTGGCGGGTCAAGGATGGAGAGACCTCCGTGCCGTTTGGGTTGTGTGACGACATCCCATGCCACCTTAGGAAGGTAAGATGCCTTAGACATCTCTTCTTTCCACAGGTAGTGGGTCGCCAGGTGTTTTATCGCTTGTTGCACTGGCAAGTCCAGCTGCAAAATTGTGCGTTGGTACCAAAAGGTCGAGAAAACCGAATTATTGAGTACAAGGGCTCGTCCAAAAAGGCTAACCCCCGGTTTTGACACCCACCGTCTAAGAGCAGATTTAGCAGCAATCAATGCATGAGCAGAGTCCGCCACCATCTGTTGATCAAAAGAAATAGTGTGTCCCAACAGTCTTTCGTGTTGATTCGGGGCCACAACACGCATTCCCCAGTGCAGGGGCGGGTCAGAGCCCGGGGAATGAGGAGGGAAGACTTTGTCCAATTGACTTTAGCCTGGGAAATTTCACAGAAAAGCGCAATCGCCTGTTGCAGGGACTGAAAAGCATAGTCATCCACAGGGGTTAAAGCGACCGAATCATCGGCAAAGGACTCAATTTTGAGGCGATCACCCGACGGTAGCAAGAAGCCAGGAATCCCGGGGTGCGCCCGAATGATAACATGCATAATCTCCACGTAAATGAGGTAGAGATATGGCGCAACAGAACAACCTTGTCGAACAGATCTCCCCAGCAATATCGGAGGGGAGAATGTGCCATTAACTACAAGCCGCGAAGCGGCCCCGGAGTACAAAGATCGCACCATGTGTTTGAACCGCGGTCCAAAGCCAAAAGCTGTGAGGGCGGCCTGCACGAACTCCCAGCCTACCCTATCATAAGCTTTTTCAAGGTCAATAAGGACAATAGCGGTGTGTTCTTCTCCCGCTGCCACCAGTTCCATGATCTGTTTAACGGTCATCACGTTGTTGAGAATCTGCCTGTCCCGAAGAAAACCCGCCTGGGACGGGTGAATTAGGGAGGGCAACACATAGTGCAATCGCATAGCAAGGATTTTTACAAGGATTTTGTACAACAGCGGCACAAGGGTGATCGGGCGCCAATTACGAACATCAGCTCGATCACCCTTTTTGAAAATCAGAGTAATGATACCGGCAACCATATCCGGCGGGGCATCAGCCCCATCGTGTATAGAGTTCAATGTTATTAAGAGGTCCGGTAACAGCCTCATCAGGTGTCGTCGAAAAAACGCAAGCAGAAGGCCGTCCGGTCCCGACACTTTGTGCAGGGGCAAGCTGGCCACCGCCTTCAAGATTTCTGAGGGAGTCACAGGATCCTCCAACAGTTTCACCTGCGAGTCCGATAGGACACGGTCCAACTTATCCCACACTTCATCATGATACTGATGAAGCAACTGCTGTTCCGAGCACAGAGCTTGAGATGAGAGCAACTGTTCATAAGACAGTGCTACGTTGGTAATGATCGCAGACGTATCGGTAGCAAGAGGGGCCAACTCGTCATAAGGGTGACGCATTGTGAGCATCAGAGGCGACTAAAACCGCTGTTTATGGCCTGCAAAAAATGCAGCAGTCGTCCTGTCACCCTTGACCAGCCACAATATTTTATTCCGAAAAGCGGCCGCCCTGACCACTGGTAGGGCAAGCACTGTAGTTTTTTGATGGATGGTATCCATAGCTTGCATGAACTGGTGCTCGTCTACATGGGCGCCAGAGGCCCGAGTGATGATGCAAGCAAGCTGTTCGTGCAAGGCCCTGAGTTGTGAACGAGTAGATCGGGTAGTAAGTTTGCGAAACAAAATTCCTCGCAGCAAAGCTATTTTAAGACCAGCAACCAACCAATGAGCTGTAGAAGGACACAGCGTTTTGGATGTCGCCCATTTCTGCCAGAAATCAGCCATAAAGTGATCCATTTCATACGACAAATCCACCCATTCAGACAGCGACATACGATCCCGGTCAGGCCGCACAGTACTACTGTGAAACAGTTCTAAGAAGACTGGCAAGTGATCAGATCCTACACACGGAAGGATCGAACACGTAATCACTCCCGGCATTAATTCATCTTTCAAAAGGAAAAAGTCAATTCTACTCCTCGGCAGGTATTGCTGTCTTGCTCCACCCGTAGCAAACCAGGTGTACGCTCGGTTACACGGGTGCAGGGCCCTAAATGTGTCAGCCAAATCTTGCATTTGCATAAAGTCGGTCAAGAGGATCGCGTCGAGGGACAGCGGGGCGACCCGTATAGAGTCGGTTCCAGGCAGGAGAGTGGTATTCCAGTCTCCTCCCAGGATCAACTTGTCAACATCGGGAATGATCCACGGTAAGGATTTGAAGAAGTCGACACGTGTGGCCTGTGCCGCCGGAGCATATATATTGACCACTACCCATTGTTCAGTTCCCACAGTGAAGCGAACCCAGACCCAGTGGCCACGATGATCCCAATAATGGTCAGTTATTTGAAAGGGGAAGGTGCGGGCAAACAATATCGCTACACCCCCCCGGGTGGATTGGGCTGGGGCCCAGAACTGTGGATCAGTCCACCTGCCGATTTGTTGCAGCGTTGCAATGTCATCCAACTTAGTTTCCTGCAGCAAGAGGATTTGGATTCCTTTGTTACGTGTCAGGGTTTTGATGAGGGATCTCTTAGCAGCAACCCTGCGCGATCCCAGTCCTCTAACGTTCCAAGTCACTATGCGCAGTCTATCCATCATTCTAAGCAATCACTTCTTCCCACTCCGCGCATTTAAGAGACAAAAAGTTATGTGAGAAAATGCTCTTATGCCAAAAAAGATGTCCATCCACTTGATGCATCAAGGCCGCAGTCCAACAGCCAGAAATTTTAGTATCTGTGACAGTTTGGCCAGCGGGGTTTTGCAGCAAAGCCAAACTGAGCCACCTAACACCAGGCAAAGGCGGGGCAGCCACAACAGGTCTTGCCACAGCATCAATCAGCGGAAAGAACATCAGATCCGTCCTGCCTTGATCGTTAGTGGGAGTCAATCTGACCCATTCCAGCTCTGGGTAGCATCGTATACAGAATGCTGGGTGCAGCCATTTCCGGACCTCTCGAAGCACCACTTGTGGTTTGGGGTCCTCAAAGATGTGAAAATGCGGAATGCGGAGAATCCCTGTCGTATCTATCTGGGCCAACACATGGAGCATGCCCTCTTGTGCCATAAAGACAAAGGGGACAACCACACAAGGCTGGCCTGCCGCCATAGCTTCGAGCATGTTAGTCGGGAAGGTCTCAGCACGGACAGGTCCCAAGGGTCTTTGGTAGCCATCCATGTCATCATTAGCGGCATCAGCAGCATCAACCCACTTTTCAGTGACAATTTGTTGCAGGTCAGTCTTTTCCCCGACGTGTTCCTTCGGTCTGGCATAAGGATGGGCCGCAGTTTTAGGCCCGCTTGTGACACCCTTCTTTTTATAGAGCTGCACTTTCTGCTGACGCATGAGTTCCTCAGGGCCAGCATGTGACGTGGCCAGCTGTTGTTCAGTCCCCAATTGCGTCGTTTCAGTCTGTTCAATCTGTGATAAAGGCACAGTCCTAAGGTCTGTCTTTACATGATCCAGCGCATGGTGGATGCCTTCTTTGGGAGGAAGAGGTTCCGCACCATCACGGGGCCGTTCTTCAGGGTGCTGGTCCCGGGACCCACCATGAGAAGGCTGAGATTTGAATGGTTCCCCAAGTCCCACGTTTTCAGTGTGTTGAAGCAGTCCGTGAGACAGAGGGGGTTGCTGCTGCTGCAGTAATTGTGCAGTCTGTTCAGTCTGTTTAAGCGGTTCCTGAGGCAACGGTTGTTGCTGCTGCTGAGGCGCGGTTCCAGATCCATCTCGTGCAGGGTCAGGGTGGCCAGCAGGTCCCTGACCCGTTCCAGTCCCCGAACCAGTTTGGCCAGGGGCAGGATACACAGCTGGCCCCTGGGCCATCCCGGTTCCTGAGCCAGCTTGGGCAGGGGCAGGGTGCGCACCAGGTCCCTGGGGGGTTTCAGATCCGAGCACAATCTTGGCAGGCACAGAGGGCTGCACATGAGGAGGATGTTGGTTCCCAACAGGGCCCCGGGGCTGTGATGGCAACGGGTGTTTTCCAGCGGGGAGTGGAGCCGGGTTCCCATCAGGCCCTGGCACTGCAGGTCCCGCGGGATTTTTCGGAACGGCGTTCAAGCACGGGTTAACCGGGTTGTTGGGCATGGAGCCTGTCGGCCCATGTCCAGTTCCTACAACCGCAGCGGCATAGCTTGATGACGCCCCTGCGGCCGATGGCTTCTTCTTCGGGCACACACTGTCACCTTTCTTGTGGCCAAACCACCTACAGTCTGCACACTACGGAGTATCCTGGGTGACAACTTCAAGCTTATGCCACCCCTGAGACAATCGGAATTTTAAAAATTTCTCGATCTTAGTTCGAGCCCTGGGATGCAGATCGTAGTGGCGATTGACAAGACGAGGGTTTGCTTTGTTCTTTTCAGGGGGGTGTGTCTTGAGCACCTGGCCATATTCCTTTTCCACAGCAGTTTGCAAGAAAGGTATGGCCAAAAAGGGAATACGAAGCACTCTGATCCAGAATTTCTGGGCAGTGGCATCATCTTTCTCTTTCTCTAGTTCGGCAGGGGTGGCCCATGGCCGATATAAAATTTTACACGGCTTGCCACCAACCATGGCGCCCTCCTCAGATTTCAGCGTTTCAACTATCCAATCTCTAAGGGCGTGGTTCGGAGTCAGGTAACTTGTCATATTAGCTCCTTTGGGTCTGATGCGACCTTTCTGTCCTCGGGCAATGGCCAAGTCCCATCCCCCTTCGATTGTTCTCAGCCATTGCTCTTTGACAACAAATGTCGCATCAGCCCCGGATCCTTGAAACACAACCATCACTCCGTGACGTCGGAGGTATTATATCGTAAGATCAGTGGCATCATTGTGTATGTCTACAATCACAGTGTCTTTCTCTTTAGGGTCCCTACGTGTTGATATGTAACGGGCCGCTGCCACCGAGTCCTCCTCACCGGTGAGAAAGCAGTGGCGCAGCATGTCACCGAGGCGATCAGTCTGCGGTATTTGCTCCCCCATCGGTCACAAAGGGATATTGCACTCCACAATCAAACAAAAATCAGCGAAGTAGAGGGCCAGGTGACGTTGTTTGCGGACAGCAACGGTCGAAGTCAGACGGCAAGGTCACCCAGGTCAGACCAGACAACGCAGTTCGTAGGCAGTGATGGTCAGAGCACGATTTAGCAGGGGGAAAAAAAAAAAAAAAAAAAAAAAAAAAAAAAAAAAAAAAAGGCCCAAGGGCAAGTCGCAAGGGAAATCGCAAGTAAGATAGGCCCGACAGCAGAAAACAATTAAGGAAGAGAGCAAAAGTTATCTACAAGCAGTCCGCATCAAAAGTAAGAAAAATAGAGCGAGACGACTACACAAAAGAACCCCAAAAGAAAGGCGTAGTGGAGACAAAGATTGAGACGGGAACAACAGAACGAAAACCTATTCCACAGATGACAGCAAGAGAACAGAACGGAAGGACTACACAAAAGGAACCTCGAATTAAGAGCACAGGCGAGGAAACGGGAACAGCAAAGCGCAAACCTGCTCCGCAGATGGCACTTTGGAACCACTGCACATAGTGGTTGTGTTTAGGCAACAGGAGGAGGTAATCTCAACAACGCCGTTATATTGTCGCAAGCACCGAAGGAGACTGTCATCATAATATCGAAACCGTTGGGATTTGGAAGCCACGGGTTGTGATTGCATATCGTCAGCAAAAGAAGACGAGGTTCAACGCCGCAGTTATTGACCAGTCCACACCAGAGAGGGCGGCCAGCGGAACTGACAAGCATGAACCCACTTCACGGAAACGAAACCGCTTCGGTTGTCTTGCGGAACGAAAGGGTGGTCGGCACTGTCACCCGCCACGTCAACAGGGAGGGCTGTCAACACCGTAGCCCGCCACAGCCAACAAGCCACAAACCGCAAGTCAACCTCAGCTCGAACAAAAGTCACAAGTTAAGACCCGCAAAGTTCGATTACGTAGCAATCATCATCTGCCCGGGCTGCCACCAGCCGTACACAGCACGCTGGAGACAGGGTCATCCCGTGGCACCTCCGTATCAAAGACCGGGGAAGAGAACCCCCCGATCGGGTCACAAAAGGTATGCCGCCGCGTCCAAATCCTGCCAGCAAGTCCACCGCACTTCACACGTCAACCCATCATCGACTCTACTGGATTGCTAAGTGTCGACCATCAGAAGCCAGCTTCTCAACCGGGACTAGGCGATAGCCAAGGACCAATCAAGGTTCCATTTGCATGTTCCCACAGTGCCCATGCACTCATCCCCACAACGCCATAGCCTCGCCGCCGCCAAGTTTTAGCAAATAGTGTCAACAGTTACACGTCAACCCTACCGCGAGCGCCCAGCGCTTGAACGCGACCTTCCAGGATCTCATTATCTTCTTCATTTATTTTTTTTTTATTTTTTTTTTGGAAAAAGGAAGATTTCATTATAAGTTGGAAACCGGGCCCAGCGTCCTTCACATCATTAGCTCCGGCCCAAGGGGATGAGCCAGGCTCTCTGGCCAGGCTTAACCCCAACCGCAGCAGCAAAACTGATAATGTCCGGCTCTGTGTCTCTCTTATCACTCGTCGCAACTGAAGCTCTTTTTCCTTCTTCATCCAACAATCGACTACCTATCAGCAACTATCCACTACCTATCAGCTAGCTTTAGCAAACTATCGGCAAAGTATGAGCAAACTATCGGCAAACTATCAACCATTTAAAAAAAAAAAAAAAAAAAAAAAAGGAACGTGAATAAACCGTCAATCAATTTCAACACCCTACTAAGAAAAAGGAGTTCATATAAAGAATGTGGTGAATCTGAGTTGTGGCCGTCCCCCCTCATCGTGGACTATTGTGAACAAACCCGAGAAAGCCGCCCAATGGGTGACAAACAGTTTCAATGATTTGGCGGAGTAACTTTTGGACTTTATATTCCCAATCTGCAAGAATTGCCTGCCTGATGCCGTATTTAACTTCCGCTCTTACCATGGGAGGTGTCAAGCGTTCTCCCCTTCTCACAGCAGAGTTTCTTAATGACCATAAAGTCCACAAAATGGCCCCTCTGAGTGTCTCTTCTGCATAATTCATCAAGCACCCCTGACGCGTCGTTCGGGCCACTGATCCCATGAGGACGAACTGGTCTGTCCACCTTGTATTGGCTCTATGGACAGGGACAATTCCTCCCCTCCACCATTCCCAAAAAGGCCGGGAAAGGTCGCAAAGGAGAGCAAAATGATGCAGGTCTTCGATCCTCGTCCCCGGGCATATTTCACAAGCAGGGGATGCCTTAGATGTCCTCCTGGAGCACCATGCMGCCACYGGAAGGGACATATGMATCATCAACCACAGCAGGCTCGCGTGTTTAACTACCGCCAAATCCATCAATTGTTTCCAGAATGCAGGCAATGCTCCAGCAATTCTGAGCACAGAACCATGTATCCAATTAGTTGTCATCCATCTGTTTGCCACTCGCTAGTTGATATCCACTTCTGGCGTAGTTAATTGGTAGCCTAATTTGGTGGAGTACTGGTACACCGGCACAATCTGGTGTCTCTTCTGGGGATTCTCCCATCCCCAACTCCTAAGATCCACTGACAGCGAGTAAGCCGAACAAAAAAGACAACACACCGGAGTCAATTCTTGAATAGGGGGGGCCGACATCTGTTGGGGAGCCAGAGTAAGTTTTTCCCCTATTGACACTCCTCCTCACTGTGTGTTCCAACTAGAGAACATGATATTGGCCACCGGGGAATAATCTTCCATTTTCCAGATCACAGTCGGTTCCCGGTCGTGTTCCCGTTTGTACCATGTTCCCTTCTGGAATGTCAGTCCTTCCCTCAAAGTTTGGACCCAGTCTTGTGGAACTGCCTGTTGCAATTGGAGCAAGTGCTCCCTCTGATGCCACAGGCCTGCAAGGGCAGCGACAATGTTTGAAAAAGGTTTCCAGTCCGAATTGTGCGCATCCCAGATATCAGCAGGAGTTCCTATACCTCGCGACATCCACGCATCCCCAAAAGCCCCTGGCCCAAAAAAGACAAAACTTGTCCCATCTTGTGAGAGGATGCTGGGGTTTTCAAATAGGGGTTGTGTGAGTATGCGATCCATTACAAGCGGGGGCTGTAACAATTGAGGTGGCATCCGGTTCCAGGCTTTGAGCACACCAGCCCAAATCCCTTCTCCCATTCTTTTCCTCAGATAAGTGGGAAAGAAAATCGATAGCCACAAATGTCTGACATTGCTCCAATTCCTGTGCGTGTAGATCTCAAATTCTGCCAGCTGCCGCCAAGCTGCCGAAGGCCCCGCTACCAGTGTCCATGGGACCCACCTCGCCAGCAGCGCAGCTATTTGTCGCTCTGGGTCTAATAACGACAAGCCACCATTCCTTTTGGTTTGGGTGATCACTTCCGAGGCAACTTTCGGCAGAAAGTTGTCCTCATTCATTTCTTCTTTCCACAAATAGTGAGTCAACAGATTGCGCATCATTCGAAGGGAGGCGGCGTCCAATTGAAAAATGGCTCTATGGTACCAGATTGTAGAGAGAACAGAGTTATTTAAGACAATCACTCGGCCGAACAGGCTGACTCCTTTGTGCTTAATCCATGGTTCCAGCGCCTCTCTCACCGACAACAAAGCTTGTGAAGAATCTGTCATCAGTTGTAGGGAAAAGGAGATTCTGTGGCCCAACAACCGTTCTTGTTATGTTGGGACCACCACCCGGAGTCCCCACTGAGGAGCAGGGACCCCGGGCGGGATTAACACCGAGGACTTAGACCAGTTAACTGCGGCCTGCGAGATTTGGCAAAAGAGATCCACTCTGTGTTTCAGCGCTTGAAAACTATGATCAGACACCGGTGTAATTGCAACAGAGTCATCAACGAATGCCTCAAATTTCAGGGCTTGTCCAGAGGGAAGTAGAAAGCCTGGTATGAGAGGATCGGCCCGAATTATAACATGAAGAATTTCGACATACAATATATACAAATAAGGGGTCACCGGGCAGTCCTGACGGAGAGATCTAGACAAAGGAATGGGACAAGATAACGATCCATTAACAGACAGTCTGGAGGAAGCATTTGAAAGCAAAGTCTTAATCGCTCGTTTGAACTTCTGGCCGAATTCGAATGTTGTCATTGCCGCCATGAGAAACTCCCAACCCACTCGGTCATACACTTTTTGGAGGTCCAACAGTATTATGGCCAATTGTTCCTCACCTTCGGCCACCAACTGTATAATTTGTTGGACTGTCATAACGTTATACAGGATCTGCCTGTCAGGCAGGAAACCCGTCTGAGTCGGATGGATCAAAGAAGGCAAGACCATTTGTAGTCTGGTTGTAAGTATTTTACCAAAGACCTTGTAAATTATCGGCATCAGAGTGATTGGTCGGTAATTACGCACATCAGTCAGATCTCCTTTCTTCGGGATAAAAGTTAGAATTCCTTCCAACGCGGCTGATGACATTGGTGCCCCTGCCCAGGTTGATTTGCAAATGTGAAACAAGTCCTGTCAAAATTGAGGACTGAGTCTTTTGAACAAAATGGACGGGAGTCCATCCCCCCCGGACATCTTATGAGCGGACAGGGATCTAACTGCTTGTATGACTTTGGTAATCGTAATGTCTGCTTCCAGGTACTGAAACTGGTTGTCCGTTAGTGTGCGCTCCACCTTCGACCAGACATCGACCGTGTATTGGTGGAGCAGTTGTTCCTCTGAGTGTTGGGCCTGTGACGTCAACAAGCTCTCATAGAATAATGAAACGTTTTTTATTATTGATGCAGTATCTGTCGCCACAGGCTCTTGATCATGGAAGGGGTGCCTCATGGCTAGCATAAGCCGCGGATTGTAGCGAGGGCGATGATTATCAAAAAAGGAGGTCGTCATCCTATCCCCTTTAACCAACCATGTTATTTTCTTCCTGTGTACTGTCGTACGTATGGCTGGCTGCGTTTGAAACGTCCATTTTTGTCTGATTGAATCCATCGCGCCCATGATTTCTAGTTCATTGCCCTGTGCCACAACCGCTTTTTCCATCAGATCTGCAATGTCATTATTAAGTCTAGTCAATTGCGTTCTTGTGTTGGCTGCTAGCATCTTCTTCATAGCCAACCCTCTAGCCAAGACCGTTCGCAAGCCTTCTTGGTACCAATCAGCAAACGAAGGGAAAAGAGATCTTGCTGAGCGCCAATTCGGCCAAAATTCTCTAAAAAAAAGACCAAATTCCTATGTAAACAATACCCACTCAGGTAATACAACGCGGCCTGTACCCGCCCTAACTGTGGAATGCAAAAAGAATTCTAAAAAAAGGGGAAAATGGTCTGAACCAGCAAAAGGGACCACAAAACATCTGGACAATCTATGCAACAACACATCCGATGCCAGAAACAAATCTATCCTACTTCGCGGGATGTATGCTTGCTCTCTTGCTCCAACAGCGAAAAAGGTGTAGCCTTTTTCGAAGGGATGCAAAAGGCGAAAAACATCTGTGAATCCATGGACTGAACAAAATTCAGACAGATGAACGGCATCGGTTGATGCAGGGCCCAGCCTGAAAGAATCAACCCCCGGTATGAGCACCGTATTCCAATCACCACCCAAGACTAGATTATCTACCGCCGGAAGCTTCCATGGCAATGATCTGAACAACTCTATTCTATCTTGTACGGAGGTGGGGGCATACAAATTGAAAACTGCCCATTCCTGTTGGCACATCGTGAATCTCACCCAAATCCATCTAACCAAATGATTCGTCCTGTAATCCGTAACAACGATAGGTGCCGCACGTGCGAACAGCACTGCCACTCCACCTCTAGTGCCTTGGGCCGGGGCCCAAAACTGCTGCCCCAACCACCACCCCATCTGCTCCGATATTGCTTCTTCGTCTAGTTTCGTCTCTCGCAGCATAACGACCTGCACTCCTTTGTTCCTTGCCAGTGTCTTGACAAGAGATCTTTTAATTGCCACCCGACGAGACCCGAGTCCACGAACATTCCAAGAGACAATACGTAATCTGTCCATTGATTTCAGTCAGTCCAATCCTTGCACTTGAGCATGAGAAAGTTGTTGGAAAAAAAACTCTTGTGCCAAGGGATGTTTGCATCCACCTGCTTCAGAATCCCCCCGTTCCAACAGTCATAGACTTTTGTATCGAGTGTTGTCTGACCGGTCGGATTGTTAAACAGGGCAAGCGATATCCATCTCAAGCCCTTGAGCGGCGCTTCCGCTCTTGTTGCCGAATTGACCACGACGTCTATGATTGGAAAGTAAAGAATGTCAGTTCTTCCTCATCATTGGTCGGTGTCAGTCTAACCCAGTCAATTTCCGGATACGCCCTCAGTTTAAATGCCGGAGTCAGCCATTTTGTGATTTCTCTAAAGACAATTCCGGGCGTAGGATCTTCATGAAGTTCAAAATGTGGAATCGCCAAATCACCTTGATCAGACATAACCGCCATCAGGTTAAGTTCGCCATCTGTTGCTGAGAAGATGAGGGGAACAACTACGCAGGGCTTGCCTCCTGCCATTGCATCAAGTATTGAACCCGGAAAAACTGCAGCTCGTGTGTATTGTTGCTGTTGCTGCATTTCATCCTGATGCTGAGACCAGGCAACTGAATCAATCTGTTTACCTTTATGTTTTTGTGCCAGTCTTTGGTCTGCTTGCAGCTGACCTTGTTGCAACCCTTGTTCTGATAGCATGAACTGTTCTGTTTCATTTTCATCATCGCGAATGTCAGCCCACTCCTATCTCTCTTTATTGTTGTCCGCCTGCTCCCCTTGACCCGGTTTAGCATACGGTTTATAAGTCGCCTTCTTCGGCCCACCGGCCAATATTTTGCGGCGGAGAGGTGGGAGAGAGCTTTTCTGCTGGAGCATAGGCTCGTCTTCGCCTGGAATCGCTTGTTGCACTTCTCTAGTCCCACTGTCCAATTGTTCCTTCCTGAGTTGCTTCTTCTTCTTTTTTTTTTTCTTTGCTTGGTATTAAAAGGACAACAACAGAGGCCGGGGACCTCACAATTCAACCCGGGGGGCAAGGTCCCACTTGCACGGAATTCTGACCGTTGATCTGTGCTATCTACGGTCAATCTCTCTTAATCCGTGCAAGTGGGACCTAGCCCCCCGATTGCTGAAAAACAGGTCCAGCATCCTATCTTGTCTTGGGTATCAGACTGGAAAGCAGGTCCAGTGTCCTCAAGGGCCAAGTCCCACTAGCACCGTTGAGCTACCTCAACGCCTGAATCTGGACGTGTTTGTGGATACGTGCAGTCCAGATTCAGCCGTTGAGGTAGCGCAACGCTGCTAGTGGGACTTCCTGGCCCCAGAAGAGCGATAGAAAACTGGCTGGAAACCAGGTCCAGCAAAAACAGAGTGATTGCATTTCGACTTTCAAATTTCAATTTCAATTTCAATTTCAATTTCAATTTCAATTTCAATTTCAATTTCAGGACTGTTTTGTTTTAAAGTTCAAACTTTATTGATATGAAAGCCGGGAACTGGGGCCCGCCCGCGTCCTTGCTGCAGCTATGTGCTGAGCGAGGCTCTCTGCCCAGGCAAAGCTCATGCAACGACTGTTTGAGCGACTACTACAATCCCTTCTTCTCATCTTCTCTCTTTTTTATTATTATTATTATTATTATTATTATTATTATTTTTGGAAAGCTTTTTATTATACTGCAAGAAAATCAGTGGGACGAGGCCGGGGACCTCACAATTCGACCCGGAGTTATCCTGGCAGCCTCAGCCAGTTCCGCTTAGTACGAGCATAGCTGGATTCGAATCAACTGCTCAAAGTAACTCCACAGTCCTAGCAGAGGAAACTGGGTCCAGCGTCCCATTCTACACCGAAATACTCTCCGAAAAGTAAACCTTGAACCTCAGAGTAAAAAAGGGGATCTTTCTATAAGCCAAAAGCTCGTTGATTTTCCAAAGACTTAGTTAGGCTTTAAGCTCAGAAATAGGGACTGTCCAAAAGAAATAACTTTTAAGCTCTGACAGCAGTTTAAGAAACCATAATAGTCCCATGCGGCGGACCTAGACTCGGTCCTACTTAATCATGTGTATCTGACGTCCATGTGCATATTATGGCCAAGCGACGATTTTGGTCGATAGAAGCTAATCTGTTGCCCCGTGCCCAAGTTTTCTGAAACCACACAGGATTCTTCTGTTTCCAGTCGGCCATAATTATTCTCCTTATTGATTGCTTGATCTGGCGTTGTTGCTGTATACTGGCTGTGTCCTCGCCCTTGAACAGCCTAGAGTTACGGGCCGCCCAGATGGTCGACATCACAACCCCTCTGCAGCACAGGGCCACGTATCCCCACCCCGAAGCATAGCACTTTTCAGTAGTAAAAGGATACCTGTGAGCATCCAAGTGTCCTACCAGTCCAACTCTTTTCCCAATATCTTATCCCAGTGTTGTTTCCACCAAACCAACACCTCATCCACCAGAGGACAGTATAACCAGAGGTGGATCATGTTCTCCCATCCCCAGTTACACCGAAGACAATTGCGTTGGGACGTCCATTCCTTTATCTGACAGCCACATAGCCGTAGCCGTCACCGTCATAGATTGGAGCCACATTATACCTGCGTGTTTTTGAACTGGGAGGCTTATAAGAGCCTTCCAGAACTTATAGAATCCCTGTTCCGATACCCCTGACACCTGTTGGGATTCCGCTCGAGCTACTGCAAGGTTTATCGCTGTTTTCTTCCGTCGGCTCTTCCGTCGGCTCTTCCGTCGGCTCTTCCGTCGGCTCTTCCGTCGGCTCTGCAGCAGCTGGATACCCACGTTCGGACGGTACTGACAGAGTGGAGTGAAATCTTCCCTCCCTTCTTGGAGCTTCCACCCCAACCCTGTATTGATCAGCATCCCGAAGCAATGTAGCAGGGTGAGTATTCCCTTTTTGGTACTCCAACGACTGTAGACTCTTTTACTTCAATCATATAGCTTGTATCGTCAATCCTGCAATCTTCTTCCTCCAGGGTGAGTATTCCTGAAGCAGTCCTGCTCGGGAGTTTCCACCGCTGGACTCGAGTCCCTGATGAGAGATCCGGACCTAGTATCCTAATGAATCTGCCAGGAGGTGCCTGGTCTCAAGCTAGATCCATGTACAGCCAGGGGGTCCAGCGCTGGACTCTCAGGAACAGCAAAGTTTTGACAAGTTTTGGGCCAAAAAACTCGGTTTCAATTTCGTTCAAAAAATAAAAAATGTCCATTTTGACGAAATGGTCCTTCAGGGTTGTTACTCTCCCGTAGCCATGTGCCTGCCGCATGCTCTATTCCTGGTTGTAGCAGATTATCCCACCCTCTAGGAATAGCCTTCGGAATACCTGCCGTCGCTGCACTTACTGTAGAACCTGTTACACTAGCTGCACTCTCGAAACCCCGGGCATCGTCGGACTTGACAGAAGACATGTACCGCTACGCTACGGAACAACGCCAGGCTGGTCTGGCCGCCGGGACAGGAGGTCCACTCTCGAAAAAACGAGCGGGTCGGCGGGCAACTCCCGAATTCTTGTTTTGCAGGCGGGCAACTCTCGACGTTTCGAGAGTGGTGTTATAGCGTGCCTTCTGACAACTCTCGATTGGGTTTCGAGAGTAAGTGCGGCGATGTCCCACTCTCGAAAATTCGAGAGTCGAGAGTAGTGCAGCGAGGCCCATTGCCAGGAAATGCGATCTCGCAGTGTGATTGGAGTCGAAGAGGACCCAAAATCCAGGCGGCGACAAACTTGGCTGTTGCAAAATGGGGAAGCAGTGTAACAGGGGTCCAGCCACTGTTTTCCCAAATCGGGCATCCCATTTTTCGAAGAAATAATAAGATCTTGGGTACACAGTGTGAATGTCGAAGAAGTAATAAGATCTTGGGTACACAGTGTGAACGTGCCCTGAGTCGGTTGACCCGGGGCCGAGTCCCACATGCACCGTTGAACTAGCTCAACGCAACGGTTTTTGCAACTTAAAAACTCAAAACAAAGTCAGAGAAGGAGAATAAAAAATGCGACTGAAAGCGTTTTTTTGGTCGGAGGATGCGCTGCGTTAGCGCCGTGCGGTAGTTGGCGCACTGTTTTCGGGCCCTAACACGCCTGGCAGTGCTTCGTCAGGCAGCACGTAGTCGTCTCGGCTGAGTGGGGCGGCGCGTCGAGCAGGAGTGGTCTTCATTATACGTGCCTCCCACCCTGCCAGGCCATCGGCTATGGTAGTTCGTAGCTGGTGAGAGACATGCCCCTTCACAACCTCTTCCTTGAGTGGGGGAGGGAGAGCCTCTGCGCTCAGTGGAGGAGTATCCTGAGTAGCCCTGGTAAATGCCTACACGCCTATCATTCTACCTCTTCACCTACAAACTCAATGACACGACTTGACTGCTTTGGCAATTTCGGGAGGGCCTATACCGAAGTGACACGTGGATGCTGGGGAGTCTACAACGAAGTTATACCTGGATTTTGGAGAGCCACGGAGGAGACTAGTTCTGACTGTCCGGACTGTTGAGATGGCAGTAGCGTCTCTGCAAGCAGTGGGAGAGCTTCTATTGGCGGTGGGAGTGCCGTCGACAATATCAAGGACACAAGGGGATTCATTACACTGGGTTCAACTAACGAACAGCATCTGGCCATGTCTTCGGCTCAATGCATTAACTATTTCCTGGAGAGGCTGGGGCAACATAGAATAATCGCGGCGGCATTGCTGTGGGAGTGGGAGGGCGTGCAGTAATGGCCGGACCACGTCGGCAACTCCAAGAATGGGAGTGCTAGCCTTTTCAAGTGAAAATTTTGGGGTCAGTTTCCTGGTCTTGTAAATTCATGGTTTCTAGTTCTTATGTTTGGCACTCGGCCCCTCTGTTGGTTAAAGTCGTAGAATTAGGGATACTAGCCCTTTGAAATGAGCTTCTATTCTTCCTTACGCCATATAGTTGCACGGTTGTCTGATATGGGTTGTGCCGACAGCCTCTTCTGCTCTGTTCTTGTCGGGCGGTGCTTGTAGTCGGGCTGCGCCAGCTGAAGGAATTAGGTTATAATCTGTGCTGAGGTACTCGAATATAACTGCTAGATCGTCTTCCTACATCCTTAGTGCATTTACCTCATGTTCTGATTTCTCACTTAATTTGGTTCTCTTTGGCCACAGTGCCTGTGAACGGCTACAAACAAGGATGATTTTAGACTCATTTTATTAGGAAGGGTTTGACATTCTGCCTACCGAGACACACTGAAGTTAGATTTCTGGAAGTGTTTGCTCTTCAAGCGCAGGAAACAGTGATGCAGGGTCACCCATGCCTTGAGTGGCATGGGGAGTGTTCTGCGATCGACCTGTGGTCATCCTGGGAACTCCTGCTCACATCTTCAGCACTTACATACTTATGGTAGAATCTGCGAAATCAAGATGTTGAAGGGATAAGACCTTAGCTGGGTACTTAAAGCCCTGAAGTCCTATGGGCGGCGGGGCCATCAGCGGGAGTGGGAGACTCACTAGTGGCAGTGGGGACGTTTCCCGGGCGCAAAGGGTAAAACAATTTCCAGCCATAACCGCGTTTGTAGACACAGCACGTTCACTTTCTAAGAGTGGCTGATCTCCAAGAGCAGGAACAGTGACACAAGGCCACCCATGCCTTGAGTGGTGAGGGGAGTGTCCTACGCTCGACTTTGTGCCATTCTAGAAAATCCGGCCCCTATCTTTCCCACTGGTATATTCTGTGGTCGTGGTTACCCATCTCGTCCTCTCCTTGAATTCCTTTGGACCCTCTATATGTGACCTTTCTCTGGCTGTTTTCAATCATCCATTTTTTAGTTGACAATATTAATGCGCCCGGTTTCAATATCTAGTTAGGACCTAAGAATTTAGCACTTATTTCCACATAATTGTAGAGTTCATTTGTATCTAAGAATTAGCACGATCATGAAGTAATTTTAAGGTTGATTTGTAAATTTTTGCGAATTTCCGCATTCCCGAGATTTGTGGTATATAGCTTATGGTTCTTTGCCAAATCAGTGTTTCAGTTTAAAAAACATGCCGGTGTTTTCCTGAGTAGCAAGGATACTGTACGGTCACAGATTTGCTTTGCAATTTTTCCCTTTTCTGGAGATTCCTCTAAGGGACACTGGACTCGGTTTCCAGGAGTCTCAGCTGAGTATTGACCTCAGCGAGTTTGTACCAGGTTGATATGTAGGGGTGTGTTCCCGGGCCAAAAAAAAAAAAAAAAAAAAAAAGAGAGAGTTTTTTTTCCATGGCTACCGTGGACCCGGACACTGGACCTATCCGGACCCAGACAACCAGTCGGTCCGGATATGATCCGGACGTCCGGATTTCCGGACCGTCCGGACATGGTCCGGATCAGTCCGTCCGGATCGGTCCGAATTGGAAGGGGGGAAAAAAAAAAAAAAAAAAAAAAAAACTTGCAGGTCTCTTATGCAAGCTCAATGCAGTTTCATTGTGTAGCAGTGACTTAAGGGGATGTGTTCCACGAAGACATAGCGGTTGGCATATATGACAAGCATGAATGATCATTCCTTGACATGCACTGGACCCAAGGAACAGGTCTAGGGTGCCCCATTTTTTTTTTGAATTTTGGGGTTTTGGCCCCTTCCAGACAGGCCTCCTACGGTACGGCGTCCAGACACCGGACAGCAGACCGTCTGGACGCCTGTCCGGATGTCCGGATTGTAGCCATGTTTTTTTCCCCCATTTCCCAAAAAACAATGAATAACCAAGTGCTACTGAAATCTTTGTCCGTATTTTCTAAAAAGTAAAAGGGAAAATTTTCGGAATGCCCCTGAAGCTTGCGTATATTTGTGGCGTGCCCCTCTGACAACCGACTTCTGACGACAAATGATGTTTCCAGAAAACCCCTGGCGTCGTTTGGGCCTGAAAATGTTTCATATGCCCCTACCGGTACTAGTACCAAATTTTCAGTATGGCCCTACCGGATGGCCGTTGAGAACCAGCACAAAAGTTTCCCATATGCCCTTATTGGTACCGTCCATCTTTCCAGCGAGCCCCTGTGGCCGTTGTTGACACTCACAGTTTTTCCCCTGGCCCCGGGAGAGATGCTACCGGGGCATATCAGAAATTTGGCGATGAGCAAGGACACACACACACACACACACACACACACACACGCTCACATATGCATACATACGCATATACATATAAACCTGGTTTTTAGTTTGAATCCAGAACTACAATAATCATGTTTTCTGTGCTCCTTTGTTTTCTGAGTAAAGACTGCATGACTTAGCAAAAAATACCCTCGGGTGAATTAGGGCCCCATGGTAAAACAATAGTGGCTGTAGTATCATCCCCTCGAAGTATAGATACAATGATTAGCTTTACCATGAAAATTAGAGGCCACCATGCGAGCCAGGTCCTGCATATGATAATATGGTGACTTTCGGGGGCACTTGTACCAATGGTGCGCATCCCCCGTCCAAAGTTATGGGTTTCGGATTGAAAGGATAATGTTGGCAGCGCCTGTTTAGTAGCAAATTCTCTTTGGAGCCCCGCGGTGGAATAACCCCCCCCCCCCTGCCCGGGGGTCAGCACTACCGTGAAACATGGAGGCTATTAGGAAGATTTTAAAAATCTTCGGAGCATGGACTATTTTGTGACTGGCTACACCGTCGGATCATACCTACCCCATTGTCAATCTTCAAATCCCGAGGTGGTGGGCTTTGAACTGACCGAACGAAGTAGCGTGTTTTTAGGCTACTTAATGCTTGCCGCCCTACTGTCAAAACCCTCTTCGGCGAAAGGAAGCGTCGCCTGTCCGATGGGATGAGCAGCTGGCGGGTCTCGGCTCTTCCGTGGATTCGCTGCACTGTGCTTGATTGGACTTTCGGCTTCTTCTTCGCGCGCCTCCCCTCCCCCCTCTCTCTCTCTCTCTCTCTCTCTCTCTCTCTCTCTCTC
>BFEA01000586.1:548826-559159 GCA_003427395.1 Chara braunii
ASASRMRCAYRSACACACACACACACACACACACACACACACACACACACACAAACACACACATAYGCARRCRCGCGCACTTGCATGGGCGATSACACCAAGAAGACGGMYATGGTGATGAATAGGAGGTCGACAATCRAGGAGGTGGAGAGGGAGGGGTGACGARGAGAAAGTTSGAGGAGGGAGGAATGAGGGAAGAGGAGGGGAAGAGGAGTAGGGAGGAAAAGGACTTGGACGAGGATAGAAGATGGAGGCTGGACGAGAAGAGAGGAGAGCGATAAGGACGGAGAAAGAGGAGGAGGGAGGAGGGCAATGCGCATGGATGGAGGAGGAGGGAAGAGGGCAATGAGCATGGACACACATGCACGCGCGTGTACACTCCCCCTTCGCACGGTAGCTGTATGCACTTCAACACATCGATCACCGACACGGCGGACTCGAAGACTCACTACTGCATCTTTTTCATGGCGGCGCGTGGAATGCCTACCACTTTGAATTTGAATTCCTGCGGCCACTGCTGCAAGGGCATCACAGAAAGATGTGTGCCCCTGGTGAGGGCATTTCAAGGACGGACCGACGAAACGCCACCAGCGGTCCAGTAAGGGCATATGGGAAAGTTACGCCCCATGCTGACAGAGGACTGCGGAAAATTTCAGAGGCCCGATGGGCACCACAGGGTAAGTCGGCCTTCACAGGAGCACGCCGCAAATAAACGCAAACTTTGGGGGCATTTTGAAAAATTTCCCAAAGTAAAATGGAAAATACAACAATCCTCAGTAAAATGGAAACCACAGCATGGGGGCGCTCACAAATGGGCACACGGTGGGCTTCCTGGGGAGGGGGACGGCGTGAAGCAGTGCTAGCACTGGTGCGCTACGCACTCGGTCCTAGCACTGCCCGCCTTTCAGCGGGCCTAGCCGGCGCTGACATTTCTGGCATAGAATTCTTCGGCGTAGTTGGCAACTCAATGCTTTCGTGTTGACGTAAGCCTGTGGCGGCGGCCATGGTGTAGTTGCGACTAGAACTCCAGGTGGGGCCGTAGCCGCAGTACTACTGATCCCGACTCCAGATGCCTACTGCATGGCTGCTCCAGGTGCTCGAAGCGGACCTTGACACGCTGACCGAGGGACTCCAACACCCCAAGTTGTTGACGCTTGTGGATTATTTGTGGCCGATTCCCCTTCATTTCTTCTTGCAGGTCTCCTATAGATATCTTCCGTATGGAAGAAGGTGCGACACCTTCTACACCATTCACTCTGTCTGCGCATGCCAGCTTCACTTTGATTAGATCTCCCTGACAAGTTTTGACCCATATCTTCTCCTTCATATGTTCCTTTCTGCTCATGTCGATGTCGAATTGAATATTGACCAACTTAGGATCGGTTTCGTCAGCTTTTGGGAGGTGAGCTTTCACAATCCTTTCAATCGCTCTCTCCACGTGGTCTCATAGAAACAACATTTCGTCCAATGGGACTCCAACCGCAACCACACAGAAAATCTTGTGGTCAATTGTCTTCCTCCAATCTCTGACTTCAGCCCTGGTCATCCAGGGTTTGAACTCCGCCCGATATGTGGTTCCTGCCAACTCGATGAAGTCGGTCTTTTTGGACAACATCTAGTCGGTAATTTTGTGTGCCCTCGGCACATATGAAGCCACATTCAGAGACTGAGAGACTCCACCTTAATCCAACCCCGTTTGGAGTTCGCTCCAAAGGCGTAATCTGTTATCCAACCATCCTCATACGCACGAATTACATCCTCCTTCACCCTTCTTGGAAGAAATCTTGCCCCATCCTGAAAGATCAACGTCACAGTTCTGGCCTTCAGCCACTTCACCTTCAGTTCATCGATCGAGTTGTTAAGAACAASGGTTACTTCCCTGCCATTCACTTTCATGGTGCCTCCATTAATGTTCGCTGGAAGAATGTCATCTTCATAGCACGTTCCCACCATCTCCTTCACTCGTTCGTCTTCTGGTGCATTATCATTTGGGACTTTAGCCCTATCTGCTTGAGCTCCCGCATCTTGGGCCCCAAGGGGGTATGAACCGCTTCCATGATAGACAAGAGCTACTAGTCGCCCTCAGTAGCTTAAGCCGGTATCGTAGTTGATAACCAAATCATTGGTATTGCATCAGAATTCCAAGGGACGGAGGTCCCTCAACAACAAAGTGGAGGTGCAGGAGTGCAACAACCTATTCCTATGAATCCGACTGCCAATTTTGCTTGGGCATGATCGTATTTGCAAGGAATTCCGCCGCATCCGTTTCTACATCAACGAGGTCTTTCTTCTACAGATGCATCCTGAATGCAAGTCCATCGGCCATGAACCTCCATGCCTTTGCCCCTTGGGCTTATGGGCAAGGTGGAGTTTTCCAAGCCGTGAATCAAGGTATGGAAGCTAATCCCCAATACCAACAGCCAATTGCTCCAACGAGGAATACAACCTCACGGGCTCGCAGTCGTATCTGGGGAGAATCCCCCAAAAAAGCACGAAGGTTAAACCACTAGTACCTCCGCCGGTGTTAAGAAATTACGATGTCTTGCCCAGTACCCAAACTTTTCGGCGTGGGACAGAGGGTCGGCAATGTCCCATAAATCTGAATTTTATAGTGACGGAAAAAGGGGGAAAAAAAATGCTTTCTCTACTGCAATGATGTCGGGCACTCACGGCCGATTGCTCCAGGAGGTCGTGCTCACAATCTTCCTCCACATAATGCACCTTACAGGTAAGGCGGTCACATTCTGAATCTGTGTTTTGTCAGGGGATTGTAAGGCTCATCACACTGGCACTTAGGGGAATGTATCCAACCATTTAACGGCCGGATCTATGTGCCCGTTTTTTTTCCCTTTTATTCTCTTTTTGGAATTTGACAACCTGGCCACGGGCCTAAGATGCCCTCAATGCCCCTCATTGAGGGCAAACTCACACTACCACTTCCACGAATGTATACAACTGCAATCACGGCCAAAGCTTTGTTTCCTTTTTTTTTTAATTCTTTTATGAGGTTCACGACCGCAACTTTTCTTCCTTCTTTTTGTTTTTTTTGTTCTTACCGTGAGAGTACCAGAAAGAAAACAAAGTGGTACCCAGGCTCGACAAAACTCGGAGCGCGGTGAAATTCAGGGTCAGCAAAAACAGGCTCGGAGGTACTGGTGGTTTAAGTGAAGGCACAGGCTTCGATATCGAAATCAATGAGCCACGGGTCGAAGCCTCAAGCAGTTGTAATGGCTCGATTCGCTCTGCCTTTCATACCCCCTCAGGTGCCTCAGGCAAGCGCAAGAACTCGAGCTCGAATGAAAGCCCTCTCAAAGGGCCAAAGTTGTGTGGAACCAAGACTTCTTTCGATCGTTATCTCAACAGTGAGAGATTCTTCATGGGTCGTTACTTGGTTAGGAATGGATGGTAACCCACTGCTGTTTAATGTGGCCTGCACTAAGGTCTCCGATGCCTTGTGTTACAGAAAATCTCGCTCAAACGTTGTTTCAGGGCAAATTTGTCCTTCGGCTTATTGTCGAAGTATCTATGCCTCGCTTTCTCGTTGATGTTGCCGATAGCTGAATGAAATTTTTCGCGCCGCTCTTTGGTGCTCGTTTTATTTCGGGACGGTTAGATTCCCTTGAGAGAGAAGGCCTTCGTCTGATCCCTTTGACTTGGTTTTTGGACGCGAGGAAGCCGGAAGTTCGGCGAATCAAAATGATCGTTAATATGACGACTGGATTTCTCCATGAGTTAAATGTCAAACTTGGCAAGGCCAAAAAACTCGACTCACTATTTTTGAAACGAGCTCTATTGGAGCCATGGCCACAAACCGGGGCAGTCACGACCAATTTAGCCCAGATCCAACCGACTAGCGCTCGGCCCTTGAATGGGCAGACTTAAGTTAGCCACGTGGAATATTTGTGGGTTAGGGGATTTGAATGACAGGAATAAACAAGGTCGCTTAAAAAGTTGGATCCATGACCAAAAAGTCGATATCATATGTCTCTAGGAGACAAAGCTTTCAGAATCGAAGATCCTCGAGTTAGGTATGGGGTGGGATGAACCACAAATTTGGTCTTCAGCCCATGGTTCGAAGGGTGGGGTTTCCATCTTAATCCACCGTAGCCTTGAATATGAGATTGTGGACTTTTGTGCAGATCTATGGGGCCGTTGGTCTTGGGTTAAATTGTGGATGGGAAATCATGAATGGGTGATTGTTTCGATTTATGCTCCCACTAACAGCAAAGAATGAGAATTATTTTTCAATGACCTCCCTGTTTATCCCTGATTGTGGAAACCTTTTTATCGCAGGTGATTGGAACACCTCTTTGGATAAGAATGAGGTAACTACGGACGACGTTGGTCGGAGTTGGGGCGAGTCGTGTTGCCCTGTAACCCAGCAGAGTGGGGCCGAGAGACCTGAAAGAGCTTGGCAGGGAGTAAGACAGTGCGGGAGAGTTTTAGAAGGGTCGTTTGGAATTCACAAGGTTTTGAGCATTCGTAAGATTGCTATTGTGGACTGACCTTTTTTCTCAAGTTTGTCGTAGCAAATTTTCTAAGTAGCTAAAAAAAAGGGTTTAGTAGTCATTCATAGTTTTTCAATTTCTCTTTAATTCTCGTGAAATTCTTCAATAGCTCCAAGATTGATTCTCAATTGAAGCCGGGTAATGGCTTTGGTATCTCAAATGATTCGTATAACTCTATATGGGACGCTAGGTCCGGTTCCCAGCACACGTTGCTCCCCACGAATAGATTGGAGCATTTAATGTCTGATCTGGATTTGTCCGATCCATACAGCTTATTGCATCCCGATAATCCAGGATTTAGTATTTAGACCTCAAATATTCGGGAGGGAAAAGGCACTGTGAGTAGAATACTTGATTTCTATCTCCTGTCACCTTCGGTACAAAATGCAACGATTGATATCTCTGAGCAGTCTAGTACAATTTCGGACCACAAACCGGTCTTGTCCTCGTTCACTGTCGCCAAAACAGAAAGGGGCCCTGGGTATTTCAAGGTGAACACAGAGATTCTTAAAAACCCAAGGATCAACGACTGGATGCATAGATTTTGGGAGGACTAGAAAAAGAATCAGGACTCCTTCGACTTGGTTGTTGATTGGTGGGATGTTGAATCAATGATTTTTTTGAAACATCTGAGCATATTTTCTCGTATCTTGGCGGCTGAAAGAAACAAACGAGAATCGTCCCGATCAAAAAAGTGGAAAACTATGAATTTACGCTCTGCCTCGTATCTTGGCGGCAAATTGGAATGAATTTACACCCTATTTCTAACCTTGTGTGGAGCCGGGAGCCCTATCAGGGTAAAATACATGGCAGATTGGGATGCCTATCAGCAAGAGCACTTAAAAGTATGGGCAGAGCGATTGAAAATCAAATGGATCGCGGTCTATGACCGCATGACCAGAGAAACGTTTCAAGAGTTCACGCCCAAACGAATGACCCAATCGATGAGCTCACTATCCCACTCCTTTGATCAGGAACTCCCTCTTGCATACGACCAAGACCAACTCTCTCAATATGATGCTATGTACTACCAAGATATCTTAGCCACCAGGCGTCCAAATGAGGGCATAATCGAGGACCTCTCAGAGGGGTCTAACCACTGCTCTGCATATACAACTAGAATCTGTATTTTGCGAAGATAAGATATGGACCGTCCGATTACTAAGGAGGAAGTCTGGGAAGCGTTACATTCGATGGCCCCCGACGAAGATGGACTCCCTTTTGAGCTTCACGTGATCATATGGGAAGACATCACGAGGGAATTGATTGAGATCTATAACCAAGTCTTGGTGGGTAAGAACTTATCAAAAGGCATGAGCAATGGGGTTATTTCTCTACTTTATAAAAAAAGTGACCGCTCTGAGATTCAGAATTGGTGTCCGATCTCATTCTTGAACGTATCATATAAATTATTAGTGAAAATACTTTCGCGCCTTCAGGGACGATACCTGCCATCTCTGATTGAACAAGACCAAGTAGCCTTTGTGTCAGGCCGATCTATCTTTGATAATATCACCACAGCAGTTGAAGCTTTGGAGGTTGTGGAAACAACGCAAGTCAATACTTCGGTGCTAATGCTCGATTTAGAAAAAGCTTATGACCGAGTTAATAGGACATATGTCCTCACCGCCCTGCGACACGTGGGTTTCAGTGAGACCCTGTGTAACTGGGTAGTGGCCCTTTACTCCCTTTCCATTGCAGCAATGATGGTTAATGAAAATTTATCAGAGTGATTTCCACTGACTATATCTCTACAACAGGGGTGCCCCCTAGCCCCTCTTTTATTCGTGCTACAAGTGGAAAATCTTTTATGCAATATCAGAGCGCATCCCCTAATCACGGGCTTCAAGACAGGCTCCAGACAATGAAAAGTCAAGGTTTTGGTCGATGACTTATTTGCTATTTATGAAAATTTGGTAAGTTCAATGTCTGCATTGAAACGCTTTCTTGACGAATATTCAGAACTATTGGAAGCCTCGATTAATTGGGCTAAATTTGTGTTCTTCCTTTCTGCCCCCCACTCACCTATGGTGAATTGGGGAATGAAAAGAATAACTACTGGCAACTCATAACACTTTTTAGGAATCCAAGTAGCTCTGCTCTCTTGTACAATAGACCAAGAAGGCGTCAGCGTACACTTCAGAGAGTTTCCACCTGGGACAAAGCCCCTCATCTTTCTCTCTATCGACGTGTTTTGATAGTAAATAGGGCTTTGTTCGCCCTGCTGTCGTCTGTAGCCGCAATTCGTCATTTCGGAAAAACATTATGCTCCTTAAATTGATGACGGACTGCCAAATTCATATGGAAGCCATTTGTCAATGACGACGAACGTTTTCTATCAAAAGTAGTTTGGGACCTTTTATGCTGCTCTAAAGATGAGGGAGGAATGAACGTAATTGACCAACAACGAAAGAGCATAGCAATGCTAGTTTGGTGGATTGTCCACAAGCGGTTATCGGGTAGCTGAAAATTTAGGAATGAAAATTGTGAAGTGAGAGTTTTTGGCAGTCTGAAAATCCTGAATGGTCCTGAAGTGGTGAAAGGTCCGAAGACCCTGAAAACCACTTGTTTAGGCAGGCTGCATCCTGAAGTGGTCAAGGGTGTCCTGAAGTGGTCAAGTGAGAGTTTTGGACAGTCCACAAATCCTGAATGGTCCTGAAGTGGTGAAAGGTCTGAAGACCATGAAAACGACCCTTCACCACGTGAGAATGCAGCCTACCTAAACAGGTGGTTTTCGAGGTCTTCGGAGTTTTCACCACTTCAGGACCATTCAGGATTTTCATACCTGAATGGTCCTGAAGTGGTGAAAGGTCCGAAGACCCTGAAAATCACCTGTTTAGGCAGGCTGCATCCTGAAGTGGTGAAGGGTGTCCTGAAGTGGTAATGAAAAATACGACTGTTGTTAACCTTCTCTCGGATTGTAGGGACAATAGGTACTATGGAAGAGGCACATTGGGTTACATTGGCTGAAACTATTTTGTCCCTGTAATGAAACCTGTCTAGATCACCGGATATTTGGACATACTTGTTGATTTCCTTCTTCAACAGAAATATCAAGTCGGAATTTTGGACAAACATTATCTCTTCCTGGAACGAGATACTACCCAATGCCTAGCTCCATCACACCACTAAAGCAGAGGTTCTGTTACAACCATTCAAGTTATTTGAGAATCCGCATATTCGCCGCTCTCACGGCAGATGGTTTGCGGCTGATCATTCTCGACAAAGTTTAAGCAGAAAATTGATAGAAACGGACATGTTGAGAATTGTTGATCTGTGGAATAAGTGGGAGAACCAATGGCTCTCCCCCACGGCTCTGAGGGAAACTCTCGGCTCGGTTTGGTATGTTGAGGAAAGATTAAGTGAACACATAGAAGCAATTCCAGATCAGTGGAAATACATTCCCAGTCCGGAAGGTATTGACCCCCCAGGCACCTGGTACATCAGTCGGTCATTGGAGTCCGCCCCAACTCTCTGGAAACTTGTGAACATTGACACTCTCGGCAGAAGGACCATTCATTGGGTGAAAGGCAGGAGCCTCAATTCATCCATTTTGATACAGCAGGAGGACCCCACTCATCCACCTCTAACAGTCGAGTTGACTCAAGTACGAGTTTGGGAAGAATGCGATGAGGGTGGAAACTGGAAGTGCAACCTCTTTGCTGGAGGGTCTACAATCTGTGACCTCAAACTGGACCCAAAAATGTGGGGTTGGAGAGGGGAAGGGGTAGGCAGGCAGGACAAGCCACTGATGTGCTATACTGTTGAAGAAGGGTATTTGGCCCAGACACCTTCTCGTACACCCAGGTCAGTAGCAGTTGCTAGATGGAAGCAGGTGTTAGACAGTAATCCAGCAGATAGAAAGAAAGTGCTCGGCTGCTGGAGTTCATTGAAGATTGCCCCATATTCTAGGCTGTCAGCAAATCTTTGGTTGTTGTCTCTACTGGCCACTCCATCGGCAGTAAACCTATTTCGAAGAGGCATGAAGGTGAAATTGACTTGCAAACGATGTAGTTGGGCCTATGAGTCGACCACTCATTTGGGGTACGACTGCCCTACATCAAGGAGAATATGGGATTGGTGGCAGTCCTTTTGGGCTCGCTTGGTAGGTGGAAACTTGGTATGGGACAGAGATTTGGTCCTCCTGGGGGGAATCCCGGAACACATGCATCTTTAAAAAGGTTGGGGCTATGAGGCCCAAGCAGACAGAGATTGGGTCCTCATGGAGGGAATCCTGAAACACATGCATCTTTAAGAGAGCGGTGGGTTGTAGTGTTATATGGAAAGAAACAAACCTACGGATGTTTGAGGACAGGGAAATGACAAACAAGGAAATCAGAGCCTTGTTCAAATTCTCATTGAGAAAAATCATCCAGGCACGCGGGAGAAGGAAAGGCCAAGGATCCTGGTTTTGAGAAACTTGGGTACTGTCAGTTTTTTGTAGGACAGAGGCTTACCTTTGTTGTGTCGAGAGCAAGGTTTCAGGACTGTGGCCTAGATTTGGTCACCTCTGTTCCTAGATTATCCTCTGACTCTCATATGAAGTGTTATGTTCACCGAGCAACTGCTTGTAAGCTAAACTGGCCGAGGCTCCGAGGATAACTCCGGGTTGAATTGTGAGGTCCCCAGCCTTGATTCAACCTTTATAATAAACTGTTGCTTTTGCAAAAAAAAAAAAAAAAAAAAAAAAAAAAAAAAAAAAAAAAAAACACTCTCTGTCAGAGTGTCATCCCATGAATGTCATAGTGTCCTTCCACAGAATGTCTGAGTATCCTCCCACGACTGTCAGAGTGTCCTCCCACAGAAGGTCACGATGGCACAAGCACCATTGAACCCATAACCCACTCCAAGTTGGGTATGTAGTTCAACGAAAGATGGGCAGGGTAGGGGCTGTTGTATTCGGGCAGAGGGATTTTCCAGCACCTTTCTTAAGCCAAAAAAAGAAAAACAAAAGTCTTTGTATTTTATACACCTAAGAACAACTGTTGGATGTGCAACTCTCGATGCATCTCAGACGTCGCATGGGGTCACAGTTGTTGAGCTAGTTCAACGTTGAACTGGCTCAACGGTGCATGTGAGACTTGGCCCCGGGTTTACCTAGTTAAATTCATATTTACATCTGATGGCATTTGGGTCTCATGGCATACTCTCACTAGGACTTTTCTAAATATCTCTGACTGCATTTACGGCCAGACCCACATGAATTTGACTGCAATTGTGTCCATAGCTTAAGGTCCACGTGTGAATATGCCCTGAGTTTTTACAGTTCATGGGTCTTACTAAGTTACAGGGCCAGGCCAGCTGGATGGGTTCAGTTCCTTTTTTTTTGGGGGGGGGTCTTTTTGCCTTCTTATATTTCCCCCCCTTTTTTTTTAATGCGGTCCGAGGATCAGGCATAATATTAAACCACCAGTACTTGGCCCAGCTATCGGCCGCGGGCGTTTTACGTTAACGCGCCTGTAGTTGCGGGCTCCAGGGCACARAACCACCGAACCACAATGGCTGGAAGCGCCAGCCAGGCGGCTCGGCTAAACTTGGTGCGCAGGGGGTATCCCGGCTCAGCATCGATAGTTGGGCCAAGTACTGGTGGTTTAAACCAGCAGTACTTGGCCCAGCTACTGATGTCGAGCCTCGAAAATGTTCTTCAGCAGGGCTGCATGCCCGGTCCAACCGGGGCCTCCTCCCCCCACTGCAACAGGGTCGGTCCTACCAGCCGATAAACTGCGTCGGTTCCGCCCCGGTCGCCGTTTGCACATTTGGATTGGGCGGGGTGTTCAAATTTTTTAGGGGTCGGGAGGCCTCCATGCGGGTCGTGGAGGCCTCCC
>BFEA01000586.1:560385-592008 GCA_003427395.1 Chara braunii
GACCGGCCCGATTGGATCCAGTCCGGTCCAACCGGCTGGTTGCCGATGCAGCCCTGTTGCAGGTAAAACCGCCAGTGCTCCTTTTTTTTTTTTTTTTGGCTGGTGCCTCTCGCCTTTGTGGTCCGAAAGTGGGCAGGTCGCGGTGGGGGAACGGTTAAGTCCCACGGCGCGGTAATAGCTTAGGCCCATGACCGACTTTTACTTTTTTGGGGACCATTTCTCAGTTTATGTGTGTCATCCGTGTGCAAAGACCATGCTAATTTTCTGGAAAAGTTCATTTGTCAATTTAATATTTATGTGTGTCATCCATTTGCAAAAACCATGTTCTCACGTGAACATGGTCTGGCTGCTACGAGGCTCCCCGTATGCCTACAATTAGGAGTAGTGGGGTAGGTAAGAAATGTGAGGTGAAATTGAGAGAAGAATGTAGTTTTTCTTTAAAAAAAAAATAATAATAATTATTGGGAAAAGTTATACAACCCGATAAAACCTTCGTGTTCATATCCCCTAAATGGGGCAAAAAGTATCGCTGGCCCCAAAATGACTTTTCAAGTTTTCGTGCCATTTTTGCACCCTGTAAAACACTTTCGCGCCATTTTTGCACAGCAGCGGGCGTTAGGGTGCAAACAAACAAGAAAAGTCATTTTGGGGCTTTACGACACTTTTTGGCCCGTTTGGGGGGAATGAATACCAAGGTTTCGTCATGGGTAGGTTTTATAACTTTTCCCCTAATTTTTTTTCCCTATTGCTCCAATTAAACCACTAGTACTTGGACCTTGTCGGATAAATCTGGGCGCTTCTGTAGTGGCCCGTACGCTTCCTAAAATCGTGGCTTGTTAACGGCCCATAACGGGTACAACTTTAGGAAGTACTTGTGGTTTAAGCGATGTCCCAAAGGACACATACTACACTTGATCTTTTCCGGCAAGTCACAATTTTACAAAAGTTTACAAGATACAATACATTGTATACATACTATAGGCTTCCGCACAACCTTGCTTTCTTCCTTAGGAAGGATCGAGCTTCAGTTAAGCCCAGACTTCAAAACCAACCCACCTCATTAATAAGAACTCTGACCCTTTATAAGAAATATGCCTAAAACGCAGGGGTTGATCTCGCTCCTTGTAGGCGAGGCACTTTTGGGCATATTTTCGGATTCCTCTATTTTCCTCGCACGGTGGAGGCGGCCCTGTTTTTATTTCCATGATGTGGAAACATCATCTAACATGGCAGCGTGCACGCTATTGCTGTTGTTCTTTTCAAACTTCAAAGTGAAAAGGCAAGGACTTCATACCTTGCACCAAAAAGGAGGCATGTGGGCGGGCGGCCTCCACCTTTCATGCTTCTTTTTGGTTCTTTTGAAAATGAAGTGATATGGGACCTCAGCCCCTCAACCCCATAACAACCGCTCCGGCTTCATACAGGGAGCTGCCAGATAAATCATTATGATGGGGAAAGTTATAAAACCTCCCCACGAGGAAACGGTTGTATTCGTATTGCATGTCCCAAAATGACTTTTGGCGTCCTTTTCAGACCCTGTAAAACACTTTCCTGACATTTTTGCACAGCGGGCGTTACCAGCCCAGCTAGGGTGCAAAAATGGCATGAAAAGTCATTTTGGGGCCAGCGACGCCTTTTTCCCGATTGAGGATAACAAATACAAACGGTAACCTCGCAGGGAGGTTCTATAACTTTTCCCATTACGATTTATATGAGGGATATATTCAGGTCTACTACCTATGTGCTTGGAAGCTAAATTTGAAAGGATTGATTACTTACCTAAGAAAGATCGACTTTCGGTTGAGCCACACACAATGATCCTTCTCTCACAACCTTCGGGTGTTTATACTTCATTCAAAACCGAATTGCAGAGGAGGAGGAGGTGGGGGAGGTGGAGGAGGAGGAGGAGGAGGATGGATGAAGATGAGGAGTAAACAACCTTCGGGTACCTATATGTTGTTCAAAACGGAATGAGGAGGAGGAGGAGGAGGATGGATGAAGATCAGGAGTAGGAGAAGGATGAATGAGGAGGAGGGGGAAAGGATGATGGATGAGGATGAAGAGTAGGAGAGGGATGAAGGAGGAGGAGCAGGAGGAGGAGGAGGAGGATGGGAGGATGAAGAGGACAAGAAGCAAAATAGCAAGATAAGGACCACCATGGACTGCGTGGGGAGTGCTTGCGCGTGCGGGTAGCACGGCAGCTAACTGTGCAGTGCAGGACTTGAATGTGCCTGATTCGTCATCGTGGCTGCTCCGCGGATGTACCTGCCTGCAATTACAAACCGACTTGGATGTAATTGCGTTTAGATACATTCGCATCTAATTTTCCACCATACTCATCGTGTGTCTTTCTCTCTCCTTTGCCATTGATCGTCATTACTCACACACGCGCACACACACCCAAACACACACACATCCACATGCAATTTCACACATGGGCCAAGATCGGCATGGCACTTATGGCGGGTTGGAGCGAGCCGCATCAGGGGAATGAACAAACTTCCACGGCTCAGGAACACGTTTTGCAGCTTCCGCTTGCTCACGCATTGTGTTGTCAAAACGACAACAGAATATGGCAGTGTACCTTTCCATGCTCTAATAGACGGTTGGTCTCGTTTTGCATACTTGGTGAGTCGCGGTGTGAACCTTGCCACAACCGACATCTTTTCATGCGTGGTGGCGGTCCAAGACTGTGTGGTGGACTGAGACCGCTTGGCAGGCCTCTCCCGTTTTCCTCCCTGATCCTCCGAGGCAGCGCATGCAAAACTCCACACCCGTTTTTTCTTGGGCCTAGCAGGAGCGTCACGGGAGCACCTCTTCAACTTTTAAGATTCAGGACCCCGCCAAAGAAGCCGATTTATAGCCTTGGACACAATTTTGCAAGCATGAACACTAGGTTCAGAAAAAGAGGGAGCAATTGGTAATTTGGTATCCACTAGATGATATTATTGTGCTTTGGTAGCCGAACCCGAGTTTCATAAAACTTGCCGTTGCAAACCGTCAGAACCTCATGTTTTGACCTTTCATCAACCTCAAACCCTTCGTTCTCCTAAAACAGATTCGAAAGAGAATTATTGTAAATAATAAAACAACAACCCAATGTGTCGCCTATGTTGTGATGTATAGGCGCCACAACCAAACGATCCAAACACTTTTTCCATTTCGTTGCCACTTCTTCATAGCGAGGTTCACCTTGCCTTCAACTGACAAAGCGGGAAAAAACCATTTTTAGAGGTAACAACCCTTCATCAATGCGCAACATATAAGACAATCCTTCTCCAAGTGCCCTTTTAATCCTACCAATGAACGGATTTCGGGACGGGCACAAAATGTTTTTAGAATTCCTTCGAGATGAGGAAAGGTTAGGAAGCTCAGAAAAATGAAAGAGATATGACCTTCATCATATCGAGTTGCAGACGTCTTTGCATGAACACACCTCCGAAGATATTGTAGCGAAAACCCTGTGGTAGTGCACGAATCCCCCACCGACTTGTTGCTAGTCCCAACCACCTTAAGTGACTTCAAGTCTTTATATAAGAAAATATACAAGTAAGTTATTAGTCAATCATCTCCTAATTACTACCTTGGTCAAATTTAAAAAAAATAATTTGCAGATTTGGTCATCGAACGTCACTTCTATGATACTCAGAGTTGAACGTTGAAAACCCACAAACAAATATTAGCACTCTACCTACTACACCCTTGTAAATTGATAGATATTCATCCTTTTGAAACGTTTCAATTAATTTATACAACTTGATTAAGTTGTGAGTCTTGTGAACCGGCTTTATAAAGCCCGACCTTTGGAACTTCAAGCAGGGTATGAAGTATGTTGCGCCTTAGTCCATTCATATAATTTTTCTTACACAAAAGCATGACATGAAAAACACCATCTTCATAAGGTCAAATTTAATATTTTTCATCAAAAATATTTTATTACAAAACTCCACAACAGACCCGCCAAACAGTCTTTCAATTCTTCCCCAAGAATCCAAAAAGTATGCCCCACTAGTAATGAGAAGGTGCACAACAAACCACATTATCAGCTAATTTAGTGAGAATCTCGGTAATTGAGAAGGATAGGGAGAGGATTACCCGTGATTCAGAGATAAGTTTGGAGAAAGGAGAAGTATCCCAACATTCAATCTTGTAGTTGTCACAATGCGCTTATTTCTACATTGGCAGGAAGGACATTCCCTCCTTCCCTTGTTTATATGCAGGGCTTCCTTCTCATGACATCATTGAGCGCAGATGACCATCCAAAAGTCAAATATTTATCCACCCTCTAAATTTCATCACCCATTAAGAAGGCAATAGAAATAGCAACATAGCTTAGCCAACCATTTCATCAAAACCATCGTCTAGTCTTGTGTTTCCTACTAATATTAGATTGGATAGATTTTTTACTATGTCTATCCTCCAAACCTTATCACCCATCATAGCTAAACCAGTCATTACATGAAAACCATCGTCTCATCATATGATTCCTACCAATATTAGGCTGGATAAATCTTTTAATATGTCTATCTCATCGCAACTTTAACCGACGGGTAGCATCCTGTAATTCCTATCAATATTAGGCTAGATAAATCCTTTAATATATCGCCTTGAACCGGAGAGATAGGAATGTGTAACACATGGACTGACCCAACCACACATATCAGTACAACTACTTAAATTCTTATAATCTTTCCAGCAACTTATAAATTTGTCACTCCATTGTCGCATTCTGAGACATGCAAGCATCAAAATCGGGAAGCGTATAAGTTGATAAATCTCCATCTCATACTTTCCTTGGCATCCCTCTTTTCATTTTCATGTTTGTAGCTGCTCCAGGTGACACCAGGTTGCAGGGAGGTTAATAAATGATTAAGAGAAGTTATCCTCTTGATATTCTTCCTCAGATTGCTCGTCCTCCTTATCCTCGTCGTAAGCCCCGACCACACACAGTCTAGCTAGCGCCGCAGTAGTGATATTCTTATTTATATACTTGATGTGATCATTCTTGCACAACTTGTCCAGCTCGTGCTTGCTTTCGTGCATACGTACATCAATCAGGTCCTCAATGTATCGTATCCTTTAACGAGTATCCATCGTCGAGAAAGGCCTGTGGCAACCTGCGCACCGGGGCAAAGTTGCAAGCAGTCGGCCAATCACGTACATTGACGGTCAAGGAGTGGCCCAAGGCTGTTTCTAACGAAATGTTAAAACTTTTTAGCCAATGTAGTAATGTTAGGTGTTCAAGTCTCACAAGATGAGCGTCAATGAGTTTAAATATCTTGCAAGATGAGGCGCCAGATAGTAGGGCACATTGTTTTCGCAACCTTATGACTTTCAACCTCCCCGATTCGCAGTTTTATTTTTGTTTCAAAATCATAATGCGAAAAAACAACTATGTTCAATTTTGTTTTTTTTTCGAAATCATTATGCGAAAAAAAACTATGTCCCCAATTTGTCGCGTTTTGTTTTTGTTTGAAAAAACAAAATGCAAAAAACGACACATATGCACCCACCTCCCCACCCACCCACCCACCCACGCACTGACGTACAAATTGAGAAAACTGATCGCCTGGTGAGATAACCGTTGAGGTCGACTGGGTCCCTATGTGATTTTGGGGACCGTTTTTTTTTTTTTTTTGCCGGTGTCTAGCAGCTAGCACGTCAAGATGTGTCCATGCATATACAAAACCTAGCCTTGCACAGCGTAGAAAATCGGTCGAATGTAATAAATCAAAAATGCATCTCATTATCGCCACGACGCATTTTACAACTACAATAATTTTATTTTTTATTTATATTTTCCGCGGAAACAACGCAACGAAATTTACAAGTCCTAAAATTGTCAGAGGTGTTCCTATATTCTTCTGAGCTTGACAATCACCAAAGGTGCAAGTCTTTTTCCGTTGGACGACACATGGCATAGTGACGAAAAAAAAAAGCGTCAAATTGGTGTGACGATTATTTCACAGTCAAAATGATATTTTATGAATATTTTAATATTCTTCCTAAAAAGACCAAAACGAAGTTTGTAGGCTCAACAATTGTGAGTTTTTTTCATGCATTTTCTGAACATGAAAAATCAGTAAGGTTGCAATACTTTTCCCTTGGTTGGCAGGTAAGAGAGTGATAAGAATGGTAAATGCGTCTCAACACCGCGGCAATTGTTTCACGAAATGAATTTTTTTAATTTCACTGTCAAAAAGGATTTGAGTCTGACGTGAGAACCCCATGCGCAACTTGAAAAATAAAAAAAATGTACACTCCTAATTTCCTAAGCTACGAGAGTGTCCTTGGGCCACTTGCTTGGCCGGGCGAAAAAAAACCTTTTTTTTTTTACTTTTTTTTAAAAAAAAATATCAAAAAGAATTTTCATGTGACCCCGAGGCAAAAGTTGTTCAGTGTATTTTTTTTTCATAACACAGTTTAATTTCAAATTTGCTTTTTTTTTTTTTTGCTTGGACTTGGTCTCTACCTTGCACGACCAGGCCGTCTGAGAAAATAGGGTGACCCTGGCGGCCCGGCTGGTAGCTGAGCTAATTTCTATATTATGCAAAAACTAAACTGAACAATTTTGCCTCAGGATCACATCGAAATTCTTCACCATATTTAAAATAACACATACATCATTTTTTTTAATTTTTTTTTCATCTTTCGTTAGAATGACTGAACAAATCCCCAAGGGATCCCCTACGCTCGGGCGTTCATATTCATGTGTTTGGCCCGTTCTGAACGCTGGTCAATCTGTATATATATACAGGGTTACCATTCTGTACGTACGGAGGCCCGTAGGCGGACCTCCGTACGTTCGGGCGTTCGAGGTCCCGTTCGGGGACTGAACCTGCCCCCGCCAAAAATTATTTCGACACCTAAACATAATTGTTTTTTTTTCGAATTGTTTTTTTTTTCATTTCCTATCATATTAACTACATGCCTAAAAATTTTGAAGTCATTTGTCTAATTAAAAAAAAAAAATCTTCAAAGATGGAGGTGTCAAAACGTGCTCGCTCACTCATAATTTTTTTTAATCTTTTTACTTTTTTTTTTTTTTTTTTTTCGGAGCCTATATAATTTTATTTGTTTTGAAACTTTTTTCATGAGTTTTTAATTATCTGAAATACACACACATAAATTTTTAGGTTATTTAGCGATGCCAAAAAAAAAAAAAAAATCGCCAAAGATTGGGGGGTCAAAAACAGACTTGCGCACTTACTGATTTGAATTTTTTTCATTTATTTTTTTATTATTATTTTTATTTTTCGTATTTTCTTTTGATTTCGAATTTGGTAAGGAATTTGGATGTAATGCTCAGGCAAATGTTGTTTATTTTATTTTTCTTCACAACATAATTGTTTTCGAACTTTTATTTTACGTACGGGCGTTCGGGGTCTCGTTCGGGATCCGAACTTGATTGTTTACCACGTACGGGCGTTCGGCCCCCGCCAAAAAACCGTTCGGGGCCTAAAAATAAGTTTTTTTTCTGAATTTTGTTTAGTGAGTTCCCCGTGATGTGAGATACGTGCCTATAAATGTTCAAGTTATTTTGCTAAGCCAAACAAAACTTAAAAATTTTCAAAGATGGCGGTGTCAAAATGTGCTCGCCCACTTACTATTTTTTTTTATTATTATTTTTTACTTTATTTTCACTTAATTGCGGTGGCAAAAAAAAAAAAAAACAGTATTTTTTGAAACTTTTTTAACGAGTTTTGTATTATGTGAAGTACACATCTATAAATTTTCATGGCATTTGGATGTACCAAACAAAAATGAAAAATCGTCAAATATCGTGGTGTCGAAAACGTGCTCGCTCACTCATTAATTTTTTTTCTCTTTTTATTTTTATTTTTTTATTTTTTATTTTTATTATTATTATTTTATTTTATTTTTTTCCAATTTGGTAAGAAATTTGGATGTAATGCTCAGGCAAATGTTGTTTATTTTATTATTCTTCATAACATAACTTCTTTTTTTTTTTGTCTATGTTCGGCCCGAACGGTCAAACGCATTCTTAAGGGGTCCTCTACGTTCAGGCGTTCGGGGCTTGTACGTTCTGCCCGTTCCGAATGTCGGTTACCCTGTATATATATATGTGATGATATATATGCAGGGCCACCGTCCCGTACGTACGGAGGTCCCCAGGCCAACCTCTGTACGTACAGGCGTTCAGCGTCCCGTACGGGGTCCGAACCCAATGGCTTCGGGCCCCACCAAAAAATTATTTCGGGGCCTAAAAATATTTTTTTTCCTCTATGTTTTTTTGTGAGTTCTTTATGACGTGAGCTGCGTAGGACGGCGAATGTTGTCGAGCGCACGTCCCCGCAAGCGAGGTGACCTTCCCGACCGCGTCACGCAGGATTTGGAAGGACTTAAGTCGTAGAGCGTTGCCGCTCCGGCCAAGTGCGCCAGCCATACCTCTCGCGAACCCCTACGACAGGATAGGGTCACGTGAGGTACAACTTACCTCCACCTGCGGGAGCTGTCACCATCCCTTAGATGGGCGTATACCCGCCGAGCTACCAGTCCACAGTACGAAAGTTTTTTTATGCAATCGCAGAGGTGGACCAGTCGAGGGCGTTTTCCCGTACGCTGTAGCATAGAGGGTACGTGCGGTTCCACACCTTTATCAGACTCGTATGCAAGCCGACGTACTGGGGTCTGAACTCCCAAGCGTGACTCGTCGCCGGTCGACTAGGCCGCATCCTTGTTACCACGCGTTACACCCACCAGAATAAAAGTCAGATCAATCACACAAAACAAAAAACACTCTTAGTCCCTTTAGTATCCAACCCATAACCTTTTGATACAGAAATCGGTTAGGTATCGCGCGCGTGTCTTAATATAAGACCGCGCGGATGCAAGGCGTTCTCATATCCACTAGCCATGGAAGCATTCGCAAGCAGTCGCAATTATGGCGTACTATGTAGTACCCATAACCGCGCGGTCCTCGATGGTCTCGAGGGTTGCGTTGGACACTCAAGTGTCAGCTGACACACGCCTTGAGGGGTTAATCTCTCGACGCTAGACAACCGCCAAGGCGGTTGAGAACCACACCCTCTTCTGCACCCTACGGAGAGTGGGTGGTACACATGTTCCGACCTGTGATGGCAGTCAACCCTTATGACCATGGAGCCAAACTCCATCATCCAGGGTCTTAAGAGAGGTCAAGGGGTTTGACTTTGACAACTGTCACGGACATCAACGTCCAACTATAAAAATTAATAAGCAAAATCACCCAGTAAATAAGTAGGCATCCCAATACCCATATTAATTCATAACTCGAGATAAATAAAAGAGGGGAAAAAAACCCATCACGTATGTAGATCGTGCAACACATGGTTGTTATTCTCAGTGCCTTCAAAGTAAAACTCGTAAACCAAGCTCCAAAATACTAACCTGCATAAAACACACACACATACGACAGCCACATTGCCATGCACCAATGTGGTCAACTTTACTACTCCCTGTAACTCACACCATGCCTCACACGCTCATGCCCCAACCATTGTCAAACTTTCCATAAAAAATCATCAATTCTTTATAATGATCATTAAAATAAGTTTGGTTAAGACCTTCAAACAAACATAACAAATCTCAGGGCTAAGGCATCAAGCTGAGGTACAGGTGTAAGCAAAGTTGTGTCGTGAGCCGACAAGTCGACAATCAACCAACCGATCTGTTATCAAAGATAACAAAAGATGATCCTCATAGGACCGAGTTGAACTAGTCAGATCTTGAATCAAAAACGGCCAAGAATGACCTATTACAGAACACAGACCAAATCCGAAATACTTGAACTTTAAGTGTACGGAGAATAAATCTTCATATCACATCTTACTCAAAATTTCGTAAGACTATATCTTAAATTTATCCCTCCAAAGAGGCAATTAATAAGGCAATTAATATTCCTCACACAGTTCGTCAAACAATTAGCATCCACATCGCGCAATGAGGGAGGACGAAGAGAGAAGAGAAGAAGAAGAAGAAGATGAAGGAAGAAGAAAAGGAAGAAGAAAAGAAAGAAGAAGAAGTAAAAACACACATGTCACACTGTCCGCACGATATCCGAAAAATATATCGTTGTTAACCCAAACGCGACAATAGTCATAAGAATAAAACTTCGAAAACTGGCTATGGACTTCGGCGTGCGACACTACATGTTTCGGTCGGTCGTCGTACCGGCTTCTTCAGGGGTCTTACATGTCGCTTGGTGACATCATGCGATAGGACTAGTCTAAATACTAAAACATGTTACTTGAAAGAGACCCTATTCCGCCTTGCGTCCAGACTTCTACAAAAAAGTCTATTCGTCAACCGGGTCTATCTCGACCCTTTCCACAGCAGAAACCCTCGAAACTTCCAAACGTACAGAATCTCCTCACAAAATCGTCTACATTTCGAACCAAAACTTATTCCAAGGTCGGATTCATAGCATCCGAATCTTCCACGGGTTACCGGACCTTAAATCTGCCACCACTGACGCGTATTATCCTCCTAACGTTTTTTCAAACCCACTTCTCATAGAACCATGTGTAAGTTCAACACGAGAGAACCAAAGAGGTTGTTGGAAAATCAGAAAAAAAACACCGAAAAAAAAAATCAGAACAAATTGAAAATGTTTCCCACCCCTCATATCTTCCAACAGGTGAACACTTCCACCCAATCCGACCATATTCCCCCGCTCTTTTTCGACACGTTTTTCAGCGCGTTATCGAACCAGCAGTCTGGAAAACCCTTTCTTCGTAACTCCACCTTCAGAGTAAAAGAGGAAAGCACCCTCCATTCCATCCTCAGTGGTCATCACCTTGGCCCGATGAAGAAACGACGTTATAACGACCATCTTCTACTATTTAGAAGAGAAAGCGCAAAAATCATGGAGACTCTGCAGTAACCGGCATCCTTTCAACGCCTTCCGTTGGTTTTTGAGGTCCATCGTAGGGGCAAGCTTTGATGTCAAAGAAATGTTTAGCAATTTACCCCATGACTCGGTTTTTGAAGCGGTACGCTGGATTTCTGACTTCTGGATAAGGGAAGGAACGGTGGGGCTGTTGTTGAAGAAAATGGGGAAAGGTGCGAAGATCAGATTCGGGAAGAAGCAGGAGGGATGGTTGGCTTGTAACTTTGATTGGTTAATTGATTTGGTGCAATTTGACTTGTGTCATACCTACATTAGTGTTGCGGGCGTTCTTCTTAGACAGGATGTAGGTATTCCGATGGGAAAATCATCGAGCCCCGCATTAGCCTGCCTTCTATGTGTCTTTAATGAGTTTACCTTTTTATCTTCTTTGGGCGGAGATCCGTTAAGAGTTCACGGAATTCGTATGATCGACGATGTGTCAATTTTTGTTAAATACGTCAAAATGAATAACTCGTCGAAGAGCAAGGCTCTGAAAATCATCAAGGTTTTAAAGGGCTCGTACGATAAAACCTCGTTTTGGAAAGGATAAGCGAGGGGAATTGGTGGGACTTCTTGGGTTGTTTAATTCTAACTACTCCCGAGGAAGGGAGGGTTGGTTGTGTTGCTATGCACAAAAACCAACGTTTACAAAGTTTTTTTTTTTTTTTTTTTTTTTTTTTGCAGGGACTCTTCTTTCCCCTCGCCATATCACGTCGCCAGAGTAGAAATGTTATCAGCTAAGGATCTGGGTCGTTGGGCTTGGTGGGTCCTCGTAGGAGAGAAACGACCCGAACTATGGAGGAAAAAACAACTATAGGATTTATCACTGACAAAGCATTACTGACATCAAGACAACGAGTAATATCAAATATACTGCTAGCTGGTTGCCTAGATGCAGATAACGCGTTTCGGCATATCGCCTTGGTACATCAAAATTTGATCTATTGATTGTCATGTAGCAGATTCTTAGCGATTTCACCAGCAGGAGGTCCCTATATACGCTCTCACATTTTTCCCCTTCCACGTTCTTCACGACCCAGTTGCCAATGTTTTCTCAGTCGTGTCTTTCTTTCCTATTTCTATCTCTCAGTTTCCACCTCACCTCTATCATCTCTTTCGTTTTTTTCCTCCCGACATTACTCTTTCCGCCGTCCCTCCATCTTAATGATGATATAATTTATTTGTTTTTTCCCTCCCCTTTCTCCCACCCTCTCTGTCTCTCTCTCTCTCTCTCTCTCTCTCTCTCTCTCTCTCTCTCTCTCTCTCTCTCTCTCTCTCGACTCCTCTTTTTTTTTTTTTCTCTCTCGCTCACCCTCTTTCTCTTTCTCTATTTCTCTCTTTCTCTCTCCTCACTCGTTCCCCCCTCCCTCTCTTCCGCAATGAAACTTGTTCGACGCGTTGCATTGTTTTGAGCACTCAAATCGCTTGTAGGTCGGTTTTTTTAGTATAAACGTTTCGCCTAAGCAATTGTTGGCAAGCACAAGTGTCTCACTTGATGATTATTGTACTAGTGATACAACTGAAGAATATAGGAGGGTTTTGCTATTTTTCTTTCACTTTATTATTGACATTATAAGAAAACACGATTTTATGCGCTACTATAAGGTGCCACCATCCTTCTCGTCTCATCCCATCATCTCATCATTACCCCTTCTTTTCTCTTCTCACCTTTTCATTTTCTGTGCGCCCATAATCTTATTTAGTCTTTATCGGTTTATCAGTTTTTTCGATCTCTGAGTTGATGCTGATTTTATTTGCATACATTGTGTTTAATTTTCTTTGTTATCGGAGAAACGGTTTATCTGTTACTGTACGCCTCACAGGGTGGCGGAAACGCCAGTTCAACGAATGGGCGAGGCAACTTTAGGCGACTTCATATTCAGTTGCACACACGATTTTCACAGTTTGTTTTCTTTTTATTATTCATCTTTTTCTTCTTCATCGTTCTCTTCTTTTATATTATTTTTTCTTCTACTTTAATTTTTTATTATTTATCATTTTCCTCACGTAATGTTTCTACTGCTAAATCTAACAAACGGATTAGTGGATCGCCCTGTTTTAGGTAAGAAGGTAAGTGTCGCGTAATCCCGATTTGTTTCTCCATAGCGGACGCTGGGTTTAAAAACGGATACAGTAATTGCTATAATTGCGACAGGTATGATAACTATGCTAGGTTGTATCCTTACCCCCTTCATTATGACTCGTACGAGGTTGGGCCGCAGAGACAAGACTCGTTGTATGTGCAATGACGACCGATGTATGATGCAGCTCAAGCGCCTCGACCCCCCATCTCTTTCTGTCTCTCTACTCCCTTCTGCACTAACGCTCCCCCTTCCCGCTCCTAATCATTTTCTTGCTCCCCATGCATAAGGATCACAACAATATTTTTTTCAAGCTATGGTTTTCGTGACTTCAAGTACAACCATTTCATTCAACAGATAAATTTTCAGAATGATTATTTTATAGTAAAATTATATTCTAAATTTATAATTTTTATTCTATCTTAAAAAATGTCATTTCAATTTTAAATTTTTTCGTCTTACTTGAAAACTTTCATTCCAAGAATAGGGTATCCCTTCTTATTTGAACTGCATGCTAGAGATGAAATGAAAGTCTTGATGAGTTGATGAAATATTTTAATTGAACCGTCATTCGAAGTAAGGATTTTCAGTCATAAATAGGTTAATCCAATCTAAATAATAAGATATTTATTATAGTAGAATAAAAATTTAATTTAAAAAAATCGTAAACTCGTCCTGACTTTCATTCAATCTTGAACAAATAGATATAGCTGAAAGGGAATACTCATATTTATATGGGAACTTATCAAATAAAACTGAAAATTTTAGAATTGGACGAACATTGGAATGATAATGTAAAAATATGAAGTTTTTTTTTTAATGGATTTTTTTTTTTTTTTTCATTTCTCGTTGGAATTGTTTGTTGTTTGCATCTCATGCCATCACGCCATATGAACCGCCACATGACAATTTTGGTGGGGAACAATGGGTGCAGCTGTAATAGAACGAAAAAAATGGGGTTGGACATTGAGGCAATGATAATTTTGAAGAACATATGGGATGATGGATGGGAAGATAGTGAGCGTAGATATAAAGAGGAGGATTGAAGGAATATGGAAGAGTTAATGAGGATTGCTTAGGAAGAGGAACAAAGGAGGTTCGAGATTAATGGAATGAAAAAACTTGAGTGCGAAATGACATAGAGACGGAGAAGAAAAGTGTCTCAAATAAAATAGTAAAACGGGTTGAAAAAAAGTAGAAAAGGAGGAGAAATCTCCCAAAGAAAAGGAGAATAATAAAAGTGGTGATTGTGACAATCGTAAATACAATTAAGGTGTTATGACAAATAATTATGCATCACCACAACAGCAAGATGTTGGAAGGTAACGGATCAACAACTAAGCAACCCCACTTGATATAAGGTTGTTGGACATGAATTAGGATAGTGTCCACAATGCACTAGTGAAGGTTAACGAGTTTACTAATAATAAGTATTTGCATTCTGAATGTTCATACGCAGTGGGGCACTGATACTTAGACAATGAGACAGGGGAGGGGGGGGGGGGGGGCTTAGAATCTTCAACGTTTTTATCACTTCAGAATTTTCAAAAGCTTCAACATTCCTACACATTCAGATAAATGGGGATGTCCTTCAAAATTTTCAAAATCTTCAGAATCTTATGCGTTTCTACACAATCATACAAGAAGACAAGCGCTCGACATTTTGAAAATTATGAAGTGGTAAAAACGGTGAAAATTTTGAATTCCCGTCGCCCAACAGAAGGAGAGGGGGAGGGACGTTCAAAATCTTCATTATTTTCACCACTTCAGAATTTTCAGAATCTTCACCATTCCTACACACTTGTTCAGAGGGGGGTGTACTTAAGAGTTTTCAACATCTTCACCACTTCGGCATCTTCATCATTTCTACACACTCAGATAGGGGGGTGGAGGCTGAGTATTCTGAAAATTCTAAAGTGGTGATCACACTGAAGATTCTTAACCCCCTCCCCTTGCAAAAACAAAACGGGGGGAAGGGCGGGAGCGGTTCAAAATCTTCACGTTCACTTCATAATTTTCACATTCTTTAGCATTCCTACACACTTAGGGTTGTACTTTAAATTTTTTGGCATATTCACCACTTTAGAATCTTCAGAATGTTCAGCGTTTCTGTAAACTTAGACAAACGAGCAAACAATGAAAATTTTGAAGATTTATTCAAAGTAGGGGCATTCAACATTTTCAATACTTTAGAAACCGTTGAAACACGATTTCCGAGAGCTTCAAAAACACTGAAAGGTCTCCACTTCAGAATTAGTTTCAGAGAAGATTTAAAGTGTCGTTGACCACATGTTCAAAACACAAGATTCTAACGCACCGCAGTTTCAGGAAATGCTGTCATGTTGGAAGACGATAAAAAACTAAGGTGCGATATAAGATCTGTCTGCCCCGTTTGGCTCGCTCCTCCCTATCCTCCTCCACACCCTTTCTCGGGACAAACTTCTGCTCCAGAGTGATAACCTCCGGCTTATCCCCCTGCCGTTCCTCCGACCCATCCACCTCGTCATCCACCCTCCCTCCTCCACACACAATTAATTAATTTTATCCTTGCAATTTTAGATCCTCAGCCCCCCCTCGCCCTTGTTGTGCTTTCTTGTCATCCTTCCACTCAAACCCCGACTTCAATAAGAGCAAGAGCGACTACGAAGCCTGATCCATTTTGTTTGCGAAATGGTAACAAGGAAGCGTGATGGACGCAACCACATGTTTGCCTCTGTGGCTCATAATGGTGCAATGAGACATCCGACTGTAATAACAATCAATGAAGGCACCTCTCAAGATTTCAACTTTTACCTTATTAAGCGTCGTAAAACGCCCACGGTTGCCGCACATGCAAGGAGGGTAAAAGAACTAACTTAGCGCCCCCGGTGTGGGTTACGACCACATAACAAACTACCAAGGAGGTGAAAAAGTTAACACACACGCCTTAAATTCACTTTTTTTTTTCAAGTTGCACGGGGGGAGTTATAGGACTTGGATCCATATCTTGGTACAATAGACACAAAACCCAACCTAAACATACTCACACACCTATAAAAAATATGCATGTAAGTTAAATGAACTTTCTGTTTTTTAATAAATAGTTATTATTTTTTTTTTTTTCAAGTTCCTCTCCCTTCAATGTCGGATTTGAATCCATAACGTGCTTCACCACTCATAAAACCCGCACCACGGGTTGCTAAGAAGTGATGATGAATATATTTTTTTTTTAAATAGTAAATACTTATATATATATATATATATATACAGGGTAACCGATATTCGTGACGGTCCGAACGCGCGAACCCAAATGTCCGAACGTATGGGACCCCTTGGAAATGCGTTTGGCCATTCGGGCTGAACGCGGACAAAAAACAATAAAATAAAAAAAAACATCAAAAACATCTGAGAAAAAAAAATGTTATGGAAAAAAATAAATTAAACAAGATTTTTGTGAGCAGTACATCCAAATTCGTTACCAGATTTAAAATAAAAATAAAATACGGAGACCAAATACTAATAATAAAAATAAATAAAAATAAAAGATAAATAAATTTAGTGAGTGCGAGAGCATGTTTTTCACACCGCCATCTTTGGCGATTTTTCATTTTCTTTTGGCATAGCTTAATGCCCTGACAATTTACGGATGTGTACTTGACATAATACAAAACCCGCTAAAAAAGTTTCAAAAAATAATAAAATTTTTTAGACCCCGAACTAAAATCAGAACAAAAACTAAAAAGTGAAAAAAAATTTGGGCGAGCACATTTTGACACAGGCATATTTGGTGATTTTTAATTCTTATTTGGCTGAGTCAAATGACGTCCAAATTTATAGGCATGTACCTCACGTCCTATGTTACACCGTGTTCACGTTCGGAGGCGAACGTGAACATGTTCGCTTGAACGCGAACAATAGCCCCAAACCCTCCGAGGGCGAACATTAAAAAAAAAAAAAAAAAAAACATTCTCAGAAAAAATTAAAAAACCGATATGTTATGTAAAATAACAATACAAGCAAATTTTGCCTTGGAGTCATGTTCAAATTCGTAGCCAATCAAAACCCGATTTTTTTATTATTATTATTTTTTATGAAAAAACATTATGTTCGCCCAAAGATGTTCGCGAGTTGTTCGTCCGAACGTGCGAACATGTTCGCGTGAACGTGAAGGGGTGTGAACACGTTGTCATACCAAATATCCTCACAAGGGTATTTGGCGTGCTTTTTGCAATTCACGCCGGTGCGGCCTCGGTCGAAGTTAGCGGCTCGCTCGCAGGTGAGAGTTGAACCCTCGTCTGGGAGAGCAGCGCACACTGTGTATCTATGGCGGAGTGCAACCACGCGGTGCTTGGGTGTGCGAGGTGTTGCAGGCCAGCGGGACACTCGGCCCCTCGCCCCCTTAATTTTTTTGTGTTCCCTCGCCTGTACTTTAAATTTTTATTGTTATTATTTTACTAAGGTCTTTGACCCGGTGACCAGTCCCACCGGGGTTGGGCTTGACGGGCCTAGCTTTGCTGCTACATCGCCGGACACGGGGGGCTGTTAAGGCGGTCAAGTACATTGAGCCACGCCTCTTTCCGATGGGTGATTAGCCTACGAGGCGGAAGAAACATGGATGGCCGGGGTCGTTGTGGGTGCACAGTCCGCCACCCGCCATCTGCCATGAGAGGTTCAAGTGTGGGCATGCCCCCTGAGACCCGACGGACGGGGAGTTTGATGTGCATGCGAGTCGGTGGAAGTCGGGCCCACGAGGAGAAAGAAACTAGGGTGGTGGGGCTCGCTGTGGGGGCACAGTCCGCCACCCACCATCCGCTGGGAGAGGGTCGAGTGTGAGTATACCCGCCAGGGCCCGCAAGATGGTGAACTATGCCTGAGCTGGCTGGGGCCAGGGGGGGGCCACCGGTGGGAGGCTGCCACAATTTTGGCTGGGTGGCAGGCTATTCCACCAGTAGGTGAGATTGAACCCGCCCCCACTTCGGCTTGCAAAACTTCTCAATTGAATATTTGCTTCTACCACCAAGATCTGCACCAAGACCCGCTCCACTTGGGCCCGTGCTGCAGGTTCCGCAACAGGCCCTGCGCCCTTCTACTTACCGCTGTGTAGGAGGAGCCACTACGGCCAAGTGTAGGCCGTGCACTACAGCGCAATCCCTTTCGGGACTGATTGGTTCCGACAAGTGAGTTGTTACTCACCCCTTAGCAGATTTCGACTTCAATGACCAGCGTCCTCCTATCTGTACCGGTCGGCCCATCTTGGCAGCGTCTGGATTAGAGCACAGTGGCACCAAGCAAAGAGAGGAAAACCAGAGAATGAACATGGACGGCATGCTGCGCAGGGGGCATCCGAGGCAAGAAGAATGCAACAATGGAGAAGAAGCATCTATGGCGGGGCGAAAAGAGTGTAACTCGTTCGTTTCTCAATGAAATCAGGCGATAACAGATGCTAGATTGGGGTTTTTAGGCCGGGCAAACCGGAATCTAACATTAGTTTCAGTGGAAAGTCAGTAGAATGGGAGATAGAGAAGAAAAGAGGTGCGCGGGAAGATGAAGGAGGGTGAGGATGGCGAAAGGAAAAAAGAGGTAACTCACTCAATTCTCCATGGAATTGAGCGAGTGAAGATGCGACACGGGGTTTTGAGGAGGGTCGAACGCAATGGTAGTATTAGTTTTTGCACTGGGTCGTTAGTGTGTTCGAGATGAGTGGTAGGAGCTGCGCGTGAAGAAAATACGCTTCACAGGGAAACTGTAACTTTCGTGTTTCGGGAGAAGATTCATTTTCCTTTTTCTAACTTGTTATTTTCTGCTCGTCATCATGACCCCGGCCTGACTACTGTCCTTTCTGCTCACCGTTATTGATTAATCTTGAGAAATGCGTTAGCAAGAGTGAGAGAGAAAGAGGCATGAGAAGGGGGGAGGGAATGAACTTACCCGCGTTCTAGTCGAATATTCATTCTCATTTTTCTTCGAGTGTAGTTAGTTCCAACTTCGAAGTTACATTCCCCTCCTTTTGCTGCTATCGGGGTCGCGATTGTTATCACGCTGATCAAGGTTTATCTCGATCATGGTGCATACCTCGGATTCGTTTACTCAAGTCTTGAACGAACCTGGCACGGAAAGCGGCCAAGTGCGCTCGTGACCTGGGGGCTGAGTAGCGGGCGGAACGAGCGCAGCAAAGAGAGAAAAGTGAGAAGGGGGCGGGGGATCGAAGGGGAGAAAAGAGTCTTTCGTTGCCCCTTCCGTTCGTCTCGTGGTTTTTTTTTTGTCGCAGCGCGACTGCTTTTTGCTATAACCATCCTCGACTGGTTTTGCCCGTTTTCTCAGACTACGGGCTAGAGTAAACCTGGCCGCTACGATGGGTTAGGTGCGTGAGAGAGAGAAAGACAGAGAGAGAGAGAGAGAGAGAGAGAGAGAGAGAGAGAGAGAGAGAGAGAGAGAGAGAGAGAGAGAGAGAGAGAGAGAGGAGAAGAAGTGAGCGTGGGGCACGTACCTGGCCAGTGCGAAGATCTGCACAGTCGAATCTGCATTTAAGGACTCAATCACCTCCAGCCAACCGCATTTGTTTCTGCCTGCTTACGCTGCAGGAAGCCAAAGTGGAGTGGGCCTGGTCTGATCTTCGGGCTAAGGACATTCAGAGAGGGAGAGGACTGAGTAAAGGTAAAGGAGAGTGAGAGAGGACAACTCACCTTCGTCCGAACGTGGACTAGGAGGTGGCCGAAAGTCAGCAACCGGTTGCAAAGACCTACATGATTATCACGTGGGGACTTAGCTGAGGCGGCACTTTTGCTGGTTTTCAATGTGAATTTGCGTTTAGGAGTTTTGTCATTCCGCTATCGTTCATTCTCCTTGAAGAGAAAAGAGACGGGAGGAGAAAGGATCGAGAGTACACGCCAGGAAGCCGCGATAGGTTGGGGGATAGCAACATAAAGTTCAACGGTGTATCCTTCCACACTTCAACAGGAGATACGTGATCATTTTGCATTAGGCTAGACTCGTGGTCGCTAGGGTCGGAAGCTGTTTGTCGCTGCAGTCGGCAATCTAGTTCTGTTTGCGATTACACAGCAGTTGTGTTGCTGTGGTGTTGTTGTCGGGATAGGGTGTGACAGTGTTGAAGCTCAAGGCTGTTGTTGTAACTTTATACAGGCTGCAACGAGGACTGGTCCCCGACTGTTAGGTTCTGTTATCGAAGCCTAAGACTGTTGCCGCTTGTTTCAGGGGGGTAGTGGGTTTTTCTCTAAGTATTGTTGGACAGAACGAAGGCGGTTGCCTTCTTCCTGTTTGAAGATGCTGCTGATCGAGTCTTGCCTCGACCTGCCATTTCCCGCTGTTGTGCGATCACTGCATCGTTGTTGAACTGGGCGATCTTTACTGTTGTGCTGAGGAAGACACAATCTCCTTCCAAGCCAAGAGCTATACTGCGTATGCTGTTCATTTTTGTGCAGGTGCTGTGAACCCACTGTGTGTTTTTTAGTATACGTTGTGTCTTGCTGTGTGACGCTGGGTACTACTATTTGGCACTGCACCTTGTCCTTCCCTGAGCTGCTGCTGGGCATTGTTGTTATGCCCACTGTTGCACACAGCTATTGAGCACGCTGCGTACTTGTCGGGGTTTGCTGCCTTTTGCCTACAACTCGAATAGAGCACAGGGATGTATTCTATTTGAACGCGACCTTTCCAAGCTACGTAGCAGCAAGTTTGACCAGGGGAAACGACGCTGCAATCGAGGGAAGTAATCAGAGTCTGCAACGGGGTTACCGTTGCATCTTGGAGGTTCGTCAGAGTTGCTGATAGTACTGCATTTTGGCTGCGGGTTGACCGACATTCTGCGTATTTGACCATCATTGCGGGGCCCTCAGTCGCATCAACATTTCAAGGCCCTCTCACGCAAGTCTGAGCGCACCCCTCTCGTATATGAGTGTCTGAATATCTCTCCTTCTGCCCTTCTCACTCTGAGTCTAGTCCTTTGGTTCAGAGAGGAAAGCGGCAGGCGGGATTAAAACCCGCAATCCGTGTCAAGGCCTCTGTGGGAGGTTCGCCCCACTGATTGCAGGAGCTCTGCCAAGGTTCAGGTAGGACCCTGAAGGCAGGGAACTATGAGGCAGGCCGACGTGATTTCCTTTAAGATCCCATATAACCCTATTTATATCAACCTTCATCTAGTTTGACTGAGTTTGACTTTTTGTATATTTCCTTGACTTTAATTCAGGACTTCAACTGAATCAGAGAAAATTTACTATGCTCGCTTAATTTCATTTTTCTTGGAATGGAATTCACGATGTCTGCTTGCGATGATTTGAACAGGGGCTGGAAATTAGGTTCTCCAGACTGATCCGGTCGCCTTGCTCGTTTGCCGAAGACATTGAACTGGGGCTGGAAATGAGGTCCTCCGGACAAATCCGGTCGCCTTGCTCGTTTGCCTAAGAGATTGAACTGAGGCTGAAAATGAGATCCTCCAGACTGATCTGGTCGCCTAACTCGTTTGCCTAAGACATTGAACTAGGGCTGGAAATAAGGTCCTTGCTCGTTTTGCCTAAGACATTGAACTGGGTTGGAAATAAGGTCCTCCAAACTCATTCCGTTGCCTTGCTCGTTTTGCCTAAGACATTGAACTTGGGTTGGAGATGAGGTCCTTCTGACCGATTCGGTCGCCTTGCTAAGTCTTTCATATTGCATAGGGTTGATTGAGAACAACTTTGAAAGATAATCAACCAAGTAAGATATGAGACTAATGTTTTTGTGATCACGACAAGCAGAAGATGAACACTTTAGATAAACGAACCCCTGTTTTAAATTCACTAAATGCGTTGTGGACCTGACATGCTTGCTGACAAAGACTTCTCTTTTTGTTCAACTTTATCTAATTTTGTTGCTTAGTAGGGTAGTCTGTTGGTGCTCGCCACGTGCTGGAGCTATATGAGTTAGTTCAATTCCTCCATTTTCTGAGTTAAGTTTATTTTACTTACTAGATCAAATTCTCGCGTTTTCTGTGACTTTTTTTTATTTTACTTGGCTCTGTATAAATTTTGGATAGCTACTTTTCGTACAGGAAGCTCAGCCGAAATTTTTATAAAACCAAGGAGTTAGTCCAATTTTGATTTTCAAAGTTCAACTTTTGTTTGAGTTTATATCTGGCTTAGTTAAAATCTGGGAAACCTACTTTTTCCGGGGAGGTGTTGCCCAAATGTTTATTAAATCAGGGAGTTGGACAAAATTTGACTTTGTGAAGTTTGAGTTATTTCTGAATTTTATATTTAGCCTCGTATAAATTTTGAAAATACAATTTACCTACGGGAAGCGTTTTTCCTAGTTTTGAAGAGTTAGATTATACTCTGGTAGGAGAATTTTTGGCAATTCACCTTGTATAGGGGAGATGCTGCCAGAATTTCCATTATCCTTTGAGGTCCATTGGAGGGTGTACTTGTCAACGCCTTCCGTTGGTTTTTTAGGTCCATTGGATAAAGACAAATTGAAAATGTTTCCCACCCCTCATATCTTCTTCCCAAGTTCTTTCTTCTGTTCCTTGATAATTTGAAAACGCTCGTTCACCTCATTGGCACCACTTGTCATTCTTCCTGCTGATGCCTTCTGCTTTCCCTTTCTAACACTCCTTCATCATGTCTTTCAACTGTCTCCTCCATTCTCACGCGCAGGTTGTTCACCGGGGTGCTCGCAGCCCTTCCCGCTTTCGCCAGTTGACCCGCCTTTCCTTCATTCTGATTACCTCCGCTTGTGTTGGTGCCTTCCGTTGTTTCAGAACATCCATTTCCTGCATAGTAGCTTGATACATGGCTTTCTGCTCGTGTAACTCCTTCGACTGCCGGGCAGCATTAGGTGTCTCGATTGTTGTTCATAAGCGAGTGCGAGTTTGCGCCCCTTCCGTCACTGCACCACCTTGCATAGCTACCGATCCTCGCTTGTTGCCTGGTCTAAGCGCCTCGTTCCGCCACGTGACCATTTCCTCGTTTGCTCTCTCAGTACCTCTATGCAGCTCCTGGTTCTCAATAGCCAACATCTCCAACTTTCGCTCCAGTGAGCAGCGCCCTGTCTTGGCCTCCCGCCGGAGTTCGTCCAGTTCTCGTTTCAGACTTAGTAACTCGTTGTTTCCCTGAAAGTCATTCTTCAGACCCTCCTTACATTGTCTCGAACATCCAGACCCCCTCAGCCGTAAGTCAACGCCGACCGGGGTTCTGAGTACCTCCCCTTCCTTTCTTCCGCCTTCTTCTCCGTATCTTTTAACCGGTTCATTTTCTTCACTTTGTTGGGCAGCCGCCTTGCTTTTTGCCAACGCCGCCTCCAACTCCTCCACTTTCTTCTTTAATTTTTCCAGTTCATTTTTTTCTTCCTCCTGCCTTTTTTCAAAGAAGGTGTTATTCATCTTCTCAAATCTTTGCTCCATACGTGTTCCCATAGCCTCCTCGAGATCCTCCCATTCCTTACGCCGAATCGCCCTATTCTCCTCTTCTTCCCGTTGTTTTTTTGCTTTCTCTTCGTTCTCCTGCTGTTCTCGGTCCCTTCCGTCTAACCTGTCCAAAATCGTCTTTATTTTCTCAACACGTTCCCCCAACCGAGGATACCAGTTATTTCTTGTTGCTTGCGCGTATTGAACTGGTTGCGCAACGCTTGGTGGCGCTTGTAGTGCTAGCAGTGACTGCGCCTGCTTCAGTGGTTGTGCCTGCTGTACCGCTCCGTCGTAGGCTCTGTGCGCTCTGTTCGGACATTCTCTCCGTATGTGCCCTGCAACCCCGCACGCATAGCACGTTGGTACAAAACCCGACATGATGCTACAAGTTACTAAAGGGGTAGATCGAGGTGAGACAGATGAAGAAATAGAAGTAGTGAACGAGGATGAAGAAAGGAAAGAGGATGAGAATGACCCCCCTACCTTCGTACGTCGTGAATATCTGTTGACGCAACGTAGCCATGCTAAACGTAGTTCTATTTCTACGTAGGTTACCACGTAAAATGACAATTAATATTCCTCACACAGTTCGTCAAGCAATTAGCATCCACATCGCGCAATGAGGGAGGACGAAGAGAGAAGAGAAGAAGAAGAAAAAAAAAAAAAAAAAAAAGAAGAAGAGGAAGATGAAGGAAGAAGAAAAGGAAGAAAAAGAAGTAAAAACACACACGTCAAACTGTCCGCACGATATCCGAAAAATACATCGTTGTTAACCCAAATGCGACAATAGCCGTAAGAATAAAACTTTGAAAACTGGCTATGGACTTCGGCATGCGACCCTACATGTTTCGGTCGGTCGCTGTACCGGCTTCTTCACGGGTCTTAGATGTCGCTTGGTGACATCATGCGATAGGACTAGCCTAAATACTAAAACATGTTACTTGAAAGAGGCCCTATTCCGCCTTACGTTCAGGCTTCCGTAAAAAAGTTCATTTGTCAACCGGGTCTATCTCGACCCCTTCTACAGCAAAAACCCTCGAAACTTCCAAACGTATTGAATCTCCTCACAAAATCGTCTACATTCCGAACCAAAACTTATTCCAAGGTCGGATTCATGGCATCCAAGTCTTCCACAGGTTACCGGACCTTAAATATGCCACCACTGGCGAGTACCATCCTCCTAACGTTTTTTCAAACCCACTTCTCATAGAACCACATGTAAGTTCAAAACGAGAGAACCAAAGAGGCTGTTGAAAAATCAGAAAAAATAACAGAAAAAACAAAGAAAAAATCAGAACAAATTGAAAATGTTTTTCACCCCTCATATCTTCCAACCGGTGAACACTTCCACCCAATCCGGCCATATTCCCCCTCTCTTTTTCGAGAAGTTTTTTAGCTCGTTATCAAACCAGCAGTCCGAAAAACCCCTTATTCATAGCTCCACCTTCAGAGTAAAGAGGAAAGCACCCTCTATTCCATCCTCGGTGGTCATCGCCTTGGCCCGATGAAGAAACGACGTTATAACGGTCATCTTCTGCTGTTTAGAAGAGAAAGAGCAGAAATCCTGCAGACTCTGCAGCAACCGGCAATGTAAATTCTAGGCTACCAAAGTGGCCCAGGATCACTTGCTCGGTCGGGCCAAAAAAGAAAATAAAAAAAAATAAAGGGGTAACCGGCGTTCGGGACGGGCCGAACGCCCGAACCTGAACGCCCAAACATATGGGACCCCTTGGGGATGCGTTCGACCATTCAAGCCGAACACGGACATAAAAAAAAAAAAAAAAAAAAAATATATCATCAAAAAAATATGAAAACCAAATATGTTATGGAAAAAAATAAATTAAACAAGATTTGTCTGAGCATTACATCCGAATTCCTTACCAAATTTGAAATAAACATAAAATACCGAGAACAAATACTGATAATAACAATAAATAAAAATGAAAAGAGAATTAAATTTAGTAAGTGCGATAGCATGTTTTCGACACCGCCATTTTGTGCGATTTTTTTTTTTTTTTTTTTGCATAACTAAATGCCTTGAAAATTTACAGATCTGTACTTCACATAATACAAAACCCACTTAAAAAGTTTCAAAAAATAATAAAATTGTCTAGACCCCGAACTAAAGTGAAAACAAAAAGTAAAAAGTGAAGAAAAACGTGGGCGAGCACGTTTTGACACTGCCATCTTTGGCGATTTTTAATTCTTCTTTGGCTTATCCAAATAATGTGAAACTTTATAGGCATGTACCTCACGTCATAGAGAACACACAAAAACAAATTCAGAAAAAAAAAACGTATTTTTAGGCCCTGAAATAATTTTTGGCGGGGCCGAACACCGTAAGGTTTGGAATTTTCGATGTGACCCAGAGACAAAAGTTGTTTAGCTTAATTTTATGCATAACAAAGTTTGTTTTGGGATTTTTTTTGTTTTGTTTTTTTTGGGACCTTCCCTGGTTCTTGCACGGGCTGGCCACCCAGGACCCGGGCGGCCCGGCTGGTAGCCTAAGTTTTTTTTTTTTTTTTAATTTTTCTCTTGGCTGGGAAAGTGGTCGGGGACCACTTATAACATGACTGCTTGCACTTTTTTCCTTTTAGGAAAAAAAAAAAAAACTTAGCCATATGTTTCTTTTTTTGAATATTCTCTCTCCTACAACTGACATAACAGGAAACCGAAAAAAAAAAAAAACTAGAAACGGAAAAAAACAAATCATGGAATTTTAACATGCCCAACATTCACTCCGCAAGAGAACATTACTGACAAGTTGTCCGACTACCCAACCCCGCAACCTGGGGGACCAGGTATTCCATAAATTTTGTGAAAATATTTACTATGTACAGCACTTGAATTGCACTAACCACTTCTCTCCACCCAAAACGAGAATAGTATTTGAATTGCGATAACCCTCCAAAGGGAAATCCTGCATGTTTTTTTTTTAGTAATGACGGAGAAACTTATGCGAATTTCATTTTTTCATAATCAAGAGTTGCAAGCAAAACTCCACGAGGTCTCCGTTTTCTTTTTTTCAACTTAACCTCCATAGTATATGGTTTCAAGATTTTACAGTTTAGCGTTGAGGGTTTTCAAGTTAGGTTTGGGATCGAAAATTCAATGTGAACGTCGCACTTTCCACCACCCTCGGTCACAACAACAGTGAAATTTATATGATAGGAAGCTATAAATGTATTGCCCTCAATGAATATAACTTTTCATATTCATCAACGATTATGACTACAAAATTCCTTTAAATGCTACAATGCAACCCCTTTCGTCAAAGAAAAATATTTGAAATTTTTGCGGATTGCAGTGAGAAAAAAAAAAAAAAACCTTTTCAATTTTGAAWTGAGTTATGWYATCAACMTMWCWCYTTCWMTTACGTGAACTTCCTYYCKMWCTAWMWCTCTCTCTCTCTCTCTCTCTCTCTCTCTCTCTCTCTCTCTCTCTCTCTCTCTCTCTCTCTCTCTCTCYCTTTTTTTTKTTTTYTAGCTTAGTGGTAACGGAGACAGATAAAACTTCATCTTCAATAAATAGATATAGTTGGAAGGGAAACTCATTTTTATGTGGGAACTTATCAAATAAAACTGAAAATTTTAGAACAGGACGAACATTCGAATGATACTTTTTAAATATGAAGGATTTGTTTTTTAATGTAATATTTTTTCGACTTTTATTTCTTGTGGGAATTTTTTTTTATTATCTGTCTTGGAACAAAAAAGCTTCAAAATGTCTATGTGACATGATGAATGACAATCTCATAAACTTAACGGTTACTAAATAGAGCTAAGTTTAAAGCCTGATGGATTTCGGTAAATGAAAGAATTCTGATTTGCCTGGGGTTAGTCACCTGAATGCCAATGATGCTAAGTCATCGTCCATAAACTTTAGGGCTCAAAATATAGGGTCCCACGCTTTGTGGGTAGGGTGTAGGGTCAAAGTATGCAACATATGCCTTTAGATTTAACACGTAGGGTTTAGGATCTCGTGTGCAAGGCCGCGAGAGAGAGAGAGACAGACAGACAGACAGACATACAGAGAAACAGAGAGAGAGAAAGATATTTATTATCAATTTCGATGAATGTTGTTGGGTTTGTCTCCTTGTTGACAATCACATTATGCTTGTACGTATCCCATGATCATCCTTGTACTATTGTAGATCGAGACAAAAAAAGAACCCTGAGATTATATTTTTGCTATTATGGCCTTGCCTGATTTTGTTTCTTTCTTTTGACCTAATAACTGTTGATTTCTTCCCCAAGCTAAGTTCAAGGTAACCAATATGTTTTACGAGTCGACGACTAAGCACAAACTTGCAAGAAAGTTGACGACCCACCATCTACTTTTGACTGTTTTCAGGGTGTACTTGCACTAAAGGACTTCTACAAAGTCCTTGACATGGTCTCCGTCAGATTCAAACAGATCTAGCCGAAGTTGCAATCAGATGCATTATTCAAAAATGTCAATTTGAGAGTCGGGTCCGAGAGTATTTGATTTTCGTAAAAGCCTAAAACAAACGAACAAGCTGAAAGTGTACTGCGAGGAAAGGAAAAGGAAAATGAAACTCTATAGGCTCGCGCCCAATAAAGCTTTTACAAGGCTTGAGGCGGGATTTTGCCACTCGGTCCAATAAAAACAAAGGGTAGACACGAGAGAGAGAGAGAGAGAGAGAGAGAGAGAGAGAGAGAGAGAGAGAGAGAGAAAGAAAGAGAGAGAGAGAGAGAGAGAGACACATAGTGCTCCACTGTAATTGTTGGAGGACTTTCCTCTTAGAATTGCGTGCTCCACCGGTGTTTTTACATTATTTATCTTTAGGAGATTTTGCTTATATTCACTTAAGAATCTCTTACATTCACTAAAAGTGAGAGTTCCCCTCTGTTCTCCACAACCAGGTGCTGATTCCGGGGGGTTTAACTCACTAGTACTTGGCCCATACATGATCGGTCGTGGGCCTTCCTCGTTAACGTGCCAAGGGAAAGGCCGATCACTGCTTGAACGTCCGGCGCCACTGTTTTCAGCATGACACAACCACGAATAAGGAAATCTAAAAAAAAAAGTTGAGAAAAACAATTTTGTTTTCTTCGTTGGTGTGCACGTGCGCTCGAACGACAAAGAGAGAGAGAGAGAGAAAGAGAGAGAGAGAGAGAGAGAGAGAGAGAGAGAGAGAGAGAGAGAGAGAGAGAGAGAGAGAGAGAAAGAGAGGAAGAGAGAGAGAGGGAGAGGGAGAGGGGGAGAGAGAGAGAGAGAGAGAGAGAGAGAGAGAGAGAGAGAGAGAGAGAGAGAGAGAGAGAGAGAGAGAGAGAGAGAAAGAGAGTTTTTGTCAATCGCTATGGATGTTGTTTTGTTTGTCACCTTGCCAACAGTCACATTACGCTTGTAAGTATCCTATGATCATCCTCGTAGTGTAGATGGAGACAAGGTAAGGAACATTGGGATTACATTTTTTTAATGATGGCCTAGCCTCTTTTTTTTTTTTTCTCTTCGTGGATGTTGATTTCTTCCCGCAGCTAAGTTCAAGGTAATCAATATGTTTACGAGTCGACTTCCGAGCACCAACTTTCAAGAAAGTGGATGACCCACCATCTACTTTTCGCTGTTTTCAGGGTGTACTTACGCTAAAGGACTTCTACGAAGTTATGGACATGGTTTCCGTCAGATTCAAACAGATATCACCAAAATTGCAATCAGATGCATTCTTGAAAAAGTGCCAATCTGAGGGTCTGATCCGACCGTATTTGACTTTCATAAAAGTCTAAAGCAAACGAACAAGCTGAAAGCGTACTGCGAGGAACGGAAAAGGAAAATGGAACCCTGTAGGTCCGCGCCCAATGAAGCTTTTACAAAGCTTGAGGCGGGATGTTGCAACTTAGTCTAATAAAAAAAAGTGGTGGAGACGAGAGAGAGAGAGAGAGAGAGAGAGAGAGAGAGAGAGAGAGAGAGAGACAGACTGACAGACAATGCTCCACTACAGTTGTTGGAGGACATTCCTCGAAGAATTGCGGACTACACCGACGGTTTTACTTTATTTCCCTTTACGAGATTTTGCCTATATTCACTTAAGAATCCTCTACATTCACGAAAAGTGCGAGTTCCCCTTTGTTCTCCGCTACCAGGTGCTGATTCAGGGGTTCTTAAACCACTAGTACTTGACCCATACATGATCGGTCGCGGACCTTCCCCGTTAACGTGCCAGTACCTTAGGGGGTCGGCCAAGGGAAGGCCCAGTCGGTGCTTGAAGGCCACGCGCCACTGTTTTGGCATGACACCACCACGAACAGGGGAATCTAAAAGAAAAAGTACAAAAAAAAAACAAAGTAGAAAAATAATTTTGTTTTCTTCGATGGTGTGCACCACCATGCAGGGTTTTTTTTTTTTCTCTCTCTCTCTCTCTCTCTCTCTCTCTCTCTCTCTCTCTCTCTCTCTCTCTCTCGTGTCCACCACTTTTTTTTATTAGACTAAGTTGCAACATCCCGCCTCAAGCTTTGTAAAAGCTTCGTTGGGCGGGGACCTATAGGGTTTCATTTTCCTTTTCCGTTCCTCTTAGTACGCTTTCAACTTGTTCGTTTGCTTTAAACTTTTACGAAATTCGAATACGGTCGGATCAACCCCTCAGATTGACACTTTTTCAATAATGCATCTGATTGCAATTTCGGTGATATCTGTTTGAATCTGACGGAGACCATGTCAAGAACTTTGTAGAAGTCCTTTAGTGTCAGTACACCCTGAAAACAGTGAAAAGTAGATGGTGGGTCATCCACTTTCTTAAAAGTTGGTGCTCGGAAGTCGACTCAATAATGCTCTTTTACTTGGATCCCATTTTTTATCCTTTGATATATTTTTTTTTTCAGAAACGAGAAAGGTTCCTGTTTCTCTTGTTTTTATTTTTTATTTATTTTTCTTTTCTATTTTTCTTTCGTTTTTTTCCATTTCTTCTTCAAGCAGGTTCGACAAGTGAGCTCTTGGTAGTTTGAGCCTCAACACAGCTCGGCGTACCAATCGGTCGAGGCTCGAACTTTGTAGTTGGGCCACATACTGGTGGTTTAACTTGAGACTATGTGTGATGGTATCCATTTTCAAAAGTTTTCTAAAAGGTGGTTCACTTTTTCAATGCATAAAGTCGTAATTCTAACCCCCGTGGAAATCAAGAGCACGGTTTTCCTCCAAGACCACGCAGTGGAGCACAACCCTAAAAAAAGAGTTGAGCACCTGTTTTCTTGCGGCAGGGTAGGGGGCATCTGCTTTTGGAACTTCTGAGCGAGACGTGCCGACCTTGGCCGCCTACTTTTGGAACTGCAGAGTCATGATGTGCTGACCTCCACACATTGAGGGCATAGTCACATCAGAAATCTTTCCAGTTCTCTAGGGTGGGAAATGCGGTCATATACATCCAGGAAAGTCCTTTTTTTTTTCTTTTTTTTTTTTAACATCCGGGAAAGTTATAGTCTAAGTATCCCGGAGTGTGAGGGCCTTGTTCCACACCACTTGAGTTCAAGAGCGAAGCGAAAAATCACCGTTCCCCCCTCCCCCCCTTAGAGTGACCCGCTTTGGTTTCACTTTTTGGCTTCCCCAAGGTGTGCGCTTGAAACTCAAGGGCAACACAGCCAAAGTCGCCCTTGAATTCAAGTCGCCTCCAGGAGGTGACTTGAGTTCAAGAGCGCACCCTTTGGACAGTCGAGAAAACCCGGTTTTTTTATTTCCACATTTTCGTTTGTTCCTGGATCATGGCTGTTTTTTGTTGGCGGCCTCGCAGAGAACACCATACAGTCCCTTGCTGGTGGCCGGTAGAAGTAGTGGTACCGCGGTCAATTGAAGCCGTTGTCCCAGCAGTGGTATCGGGGGCATCTTTGACCATTGCTGCGCTTTGCAAGTCCGTCGTGAGGTGACCGTTTTGAAAATTGAAAGGTAGCAGTGAGGAGCGAGGGGAAGGGTTGGGGTTGGGAGTGGTTGGGTTGTGGTTTGTTAAGGTAAACACGACAGCGTGAATGGTGTTGTGTGTACTACAAGATAATGGGAAATGAGGCAGGAGCATGCGTGCCAACCTGCAATTCTAGAGCCACTTGCATGGCTGACCACGTGAGGAAGTTGTTGTGACTCTGTCTCATCCTCCTCTGCCTGCTCGTCGTCGTCCTCGTGCACTTCTACTTATGATTGTGGGTACGTCGTTTACCACGGAGGTGGAAAATGATGAAAGTGGTCAAGCAGACCGCCCATAAGGGAGGCATGGCAGGCGGTGACGAGCGCGAGCACTTGTTCTACGACATGGGGGGGTTGAGGGGGGGGGG
>BFEA01000586.1:669187-679913 GCA_003427395.1 Chara braunii
AAAAATGAAAAAAAAAAAAATGAAAAAAAAAAAAAATGAAAAAAAAATAAATGAAAAATGAGCTGGGACTCTAAGAGTATTAATCAGCCTCCTTTTCTTTTTGTAAAGCTTCGCTTATGTTCCCACAGATTGTAAGGCAATTTGGAAGCATACTATTCTCGGACAAAAAAAATAAAAAACAGCATATTCATTCAATTCTTTTTTTTTTTTTTTTGTTTAGAGAGAGAGAAAAATAGCATACTTATGACCATTTATTAAGCCATAGCAAACACAGCCCCACCATTTTCATCTTTTTTTTTTTTTTTTTTTTTTTTTATGACGTTTTTTTTTTTTATTCTCATTTTTTTTTTTTTTTTTTTTTTTTTTTTTCTTATTATTTTTTTTTTTTTTTTTTTTTTTTTTATTCTTATTATTATTTTTTATAAGGGTGACGGCCTTGAAATATAATCATTGAGCAGCTGACCGGCCCCAGGCAATTCAGGCAATTCAGAAATATCTGGGTTTATTAAATTAAATCTATTACCATCATCTGGATTCAAACTCTGGTCTGTATTTTAACAGGTCATGGGTGTAGCGCACTCAGCCCCTGAAGATGGCCATTCTGGTGAGGTGGCCGAAACATGTTCGGGTGAATCGCCGACCTCGTGCCTTGTACCGATCATATTTTTTTTGAGGCGAGGTTACTTTTGCGCTACTTCCGAGTTCTTTTCTCTCCCCCTTCCTCCTCTATTTTCTTCTCCTCCTCCTCCTCCCTTTCTTCTTTCCTCTCCTCTCCTCTCTGCTTTCATCTCCTTTCGCTTACTCCCTTCTTCTCTCTCTCTCTTCTTCTCTCTCTCTCTCTCTCTCTCTCTCTCTCTCTCTCTCTCTCTCTCTCTCTCTCTCTCTCTCTCTCTCTCTCTCTCTCTCCCTTGTCTTTCTCTCCTCTTTCCCTCCATTTTGTCTTTTTTCACGAGTTTCGTGCATGGTTTGGTGATGTTAATCGATCGTCTTCTTCGCTGCACGGTCCGGGCTATGCTCAACTGTCGCGATCTCTCCGTCGACTTTCCAAGTCATGCAGATTATGAGATCAACCATTGCTGCCAAAGGAGTTAAGAAAAAAAAAAAAAAAAAAAAGAAGTGGAGAGAAGCGGAAAAAGAGGACAAGAGCGTATATACTTTATACAAGAACCACCAGTACATTGTTTTTTGCACGAGAGCTGGGTAATGCCTCTATTCCCTCAGAACAGCTCAGAATATAGCTAAGACTATTGCTCAGAATATAGCTCAGAATATAGCTCGATTTCCTCAGAACAGCTCAGAATATAGCTTAGAACACAGCTCAGAATATATAGCTTAATTACCTATATAGCTCAGAATATAGCTGAGAATAGCTCTCTCAGAGTAGTTAAGATTCTTTAGAATAGTTAATTAACAATAGGTTTGGAGAGTGACTTATGTTTGAAAAAAAATATATATGGTGGTCAACAAGTGCAGTGGGGTAGAGGAGGAGAATAGAATTACCAATACTTACTCTTTCGAAGAGGTTTTTTTTTTTTTTTTTTAGCCATAGTTACGCACCAAATTTTCCAACTCTGGTGAGCCACACCTAGTATAATTATAAGAAAATAAGAATATTATAACGCAGGGGAGTAGAATAGTCAGGGGGGGGGGGGGGGCTAAGACGTAGTTATTGTAATCATCTATTACTAATATAAGGGGGTGTAGTTCCACTGCTGTAAATAAGTTACTGCAGTGAATAAATTATTTACAGTCACTTGTTTACGGCTACCTTCCCTCCCCGACTCACTACAGCTAACCTCGTACGATTAGAAATGAAGAGAGCTTAGGAGAGATTAGGAGAGGAGAGATTAGGAGAGTGAAGGAGAGTGTGGTACCCTACACTGTGCACTGCAGGATGTGTGACTTTCAAGAATTTAGGGAACAGCAGGTCTGATTTTGGTATGTCTGGCGCGGTGGGGTTAAGCCTCTGGCTGGAGAGCGTGGCTCATCGATGCAGGCTGTAGCTATGGATGTTGGCCATAGCTACAGGATGTTGGGCTGTTTCGCAGGCTGTAATGAAGTCCTCCTTTTGTTAAAAAATATAAAAAAGAAGAAGAAGAAGAAGAACATGGCACATCTCAATTGCTCAATTAAGCGAAAGAAGAAGAAGAAAAAGAAGAAGAAGAAGAAGAAGAAGAAGAAGAAGAAGAAGAAGAAGAAGAAGAGGTAGACGAAAACAACACCATAGTATCCATGCTGGAAATGTGATAACTCCCTTGCTTAATTAAGCGAAAGAAGAAGAAGAAGAAGAAGAAGAAGAAGAAGAAGAAGAAGAAGAAGAAGAAGAAGAAGAAGAAGAAGAAGAAGAAAACAGCATTATACTATCCATGCTGGAAATGCGATAACTGAACAAGTTTCACCAATCGCCAGCTGCTCCCCAGAGATCTCAGCACCACCACAATTCTTCCCCAACTGTACATAATAACTTACTCAGTAGTTCTTCTCTTTTGGAGCATTACGGCTCGTCATCCTCGTTTTGTTTAAATGCTGGAAAGCAGGTCCAGAGTCCCTCTCAAAAGATAATGGGATTTCCTTTTTTCTTTTTTTTAACCACTCATCAGTGACTCGCCCACCTGAGAAGAAAAGACGCAAGTTTCCCCACATCTGCTCCTCTCCTCTCCTCTCCTCTCCTCTCCCTCTCCCCTCTCCTCTCTCCTCTCCTCTTCTCTCTCCTCTCCTCTCTGCTTGCCGACGTGACTTGTACAAATCTTCTCTCAATCAATGTTCTTCGATTTGCAGTTGCAGAAATGTTCGCTTACGCTATGTTTCTTACCGCATCGTCAATTGCATTCACGAGGTGAGGCACCGTCGCCGTGCTCAACCCGGCCATGCTAATGCGTCCGTCACCTGTCATATAGACATGATACTTCTCTCTCATGAAGTCGACTTGCGGCTTGGTCAGGCCTGTGAAAGTGAACATGCCAATCTGCTTCAGGATGTGAGTCCAGTCGCCTGGTGTACCTCTCTGCAGCAGAGCGTCATAAAGCTTATGCCTCATTTCAATGATCCTGTCAGCCATGCCCTTGAGCTCGGCCTTCCAGTCGTGAAGCAACTTCTCTTCGCTTAGTACGGTCGCTACGATGGCTGCACCATGGAGTGGAGGGCTGGAGTACATCGGGCGGATGACGAGCTTCAGCTGGCCCTCGACAAGCTTCGCAGCCGCTGCAGTCGCGCAAACCATACTCAGCGCGCCAACCCTCTCTCCGTAAAGCCCCATGTTCTTGGCGTAACTCTGCGCAAGCGCGAGCTCGCCACCGTCCGCCGCGAAACTCCTCAACGCGTACGCATCGGCATCGAGATCCCCGCTCGCGAACCCCTGATACGCACTGTCGAAGAACGGAAACTGCCCCTTAGCTCTGATGAGCTGTCGAATGGCGTCCCACTGCTCGGGGAGAGGGTCGACACCAGTGGGGTTGTGTGCACACACATGCAGCAGAATGATGGCCCCATCCGGAGCCGCTTTTAGGTCCTCCATCATTCCGGTGAAATTCAGGCCTCTCGTCGCGGGGTCGTAGTAGCGATACGATTGCACTTTTAGACCCGCCTTCGGGAATATCTTGTTGTGGTTGCCCCAGGTTGGGACTGGGACATAGATGATGGGCGTGTGGTAGTGCTGGCCCATAAACTCTGCACCGACGCGCAGCGACCCGGTCCCGGAAAGACCTTGCACCGTTGTTATGCGATTCGCTACAACAGCCGGATGGTCAGCGCCGAATGCCAATTCCTTGCTTAGCTTGTTGAATGCAGCAAGGCCAACGATCGGCAAGTACTCCTTATAGCGGCTCCTGTCGGCCACGAGACGAGCTTCAGCTTGCCGGACGACTTCCAAAACCAATGGCTTTCCCTCATCCGTTCGATAAGCTCCGACTCCAAGATTCAGCTTGACCGGATTCGGGTCCTTATTGTATGCGACCGTCACCCCGAGAATAGCATCCTCCGGGGCTTCCGTCAACTTTTCCCAAACGGAAATGGGCATGGCTTGGGCACTCGCCATTGTGGGCAGTGGCAAAAAAAAAAAAACAGTGCGCACTGCAATGTCACCTCCGCCTTTCTGTTCCTTGTCCTCCGGCTGCTGTACACAGACAATGTGTCACAAACTAGTAGGGTTAAAACAAACAAACAAACAAACAAACAAACAAACAAACAAACAAAACAAAACAAAACAAAACAAAAACAAAACTAAAAACAAAAACAAACAACTAGTAGGGAACCCACTCTCCCCGGGCGAGGTCCCACTAGCAAAGAGGGTTGGATAGATATCCTGAATCTGGACGTGTTGTAAGCAGAGATGCAGAAAAGCAGTTCAATATCGATTTAATGCACCTCTCCACAAACATGTCCAGGGTCAGGCATTCTATCCGATCCTCTTTGCTAGGCGTTAATGTCAAGGGCCCACGGCCGATGGGTGGGACCACCAGCCATTGTTTCCTTTTGGCTGGCACCACCAGCCATTGAGGTCTCATAGCCCCAAAGCTTGGTTAACGGGGGCGTTAATGCCAAGGGCCCACAGCCGATGTAGAGGAGCCAAGTACTGGCGGTTAAAACAACCAGTGCATCCAGCTATCGTTCGGGGCCCCTTTTCAGAGGCCGCCCGCCGCCGATTCAATTTTTCTACGCCGCTGGGCCTCCAAAAATTTTGTGGGCGACGAGTTTTCTTTTCCGCAGGGCTGGGCCCGTGTACTGGGGGTTAAGCACGGGTTGGGCGGTACTGCTGTCTCTTATACACATCTAGATGTGTATAAGAGACAGCCATGGAGGGGCTCTGCCAGTGATTTCTGATGATGTTGCCGTATGAGGGGATACTCCCGCTTGAAGGTTTTATACCACCAGGCTAGACGTTTTTATTCTTGTTTCTTTCTTTTTTTTCTAGAAATTCCGATGGCAGCGTGGAGAGGAGGATCATGTGACTTTGAGAGAAAGCACCAAATGTTTGGCTTCACAGAAGCCCTAAACCATAAAGCAGACAGAGTCCATCATGCAGGCAAACAAAAAGAGGGCCCACCTGAACCTTGTAAAAATGACTAGGGGGGTCGAAAAAGGCGAAAACCCCGGCCTCGACCTCCTGTTGAAATCACACAAAGAGAAAACTCATCAATGCGGTCGAAGAAGGCGGCCTGGGCTTGGAAGTCTTTCTGTATTTTTGACTTGCTTGAAACCAGAAGTATGTGTGGGCCTAGATGAACAAGTACAAGGTGCCAGGTGCCTGGGCCCAGAAGAAGAAGTACCAGGGCTGGAGAACCATAGTAGTATCGCTTTGATTTGTTTGGTTGTCATATATATGACAGGGATAGTGCTGCAGGTTTGAGTGGTGCAGCCATCTGCAGGCTCGTACTACGGGGGGATGCCCCCCCCCCCCCCCCCCCTTATTAAGGCCAGTGGATCATGTTAAAAAAAAAAGGGAAAAAAAGTTTTGAGCAATGCATCTGTTCTTGACACATGTTTTGAGGGAACGTTCGTGTTTTTTTGGACAAGACAATCGCGTGCTGGTGGCAGAGACGAGGCAGCCATGTTCTGGAGGTTGGCTACCTTCTTCCCTCGAATACAACGTACGCTAATTATAGCTGTACTTGGAGTATCTTTCAGTCTAAATACAGCTATAGCTACCGTACGTTGTATTCGGGGGAAGAAGGTGGTATGGAAGACCTGTATGATTGTGAATGAAGCTTGAAATTGAGTCGGATCATTGCCTGGGGTTGAATTGTGAGGTCCCGGTAGGGGAGTTCACGGGCGCAGCGCTGCTGAGAGTGCTGCGCCCGATGGGAAGGGATCTAAGAAAGTGTCTGGTAATAAGGCTATACTCAACATCGCCCACTTCGTGGGGGAAGGGGCCTATATCCAGAAATATCTATCTATCCTAATCGTAAGTTGAGTTGGAGAGCTGTATGATAGGTGACTATCTCATACGGTTCGGAGAGGACTCGAGTAATCACCAAGGGTGTGAAAGTTTATCAACGTTCGATAATGTTCTCGATAAACTAGTAGGTTTATGTAGGACCACGCCCGTCTCAGCACATTGAAACTGTGGACCAAATTTCTTCAGTGTGCTTCTTTTGCCCGGTGGATGCTGGACGCTCTTGCACGTACGTATTGGCGGCAGGTACAGCGGCGGGAGGACGATGGTTGAGGAGTGGCGCGGTGGTGGGAGATGGCGTGATGGTGCCAACCTGCTGCGAATGGTGGGAAAGGGATTACGCAAAGTATACGAGGAGGGGAGGCGGCAGCCGGCAAATCATCGGTCTTCTTCTCCAGTTGCGGTCCATATCAATGGCTGTCGTGACGGTCCACTCGAATTCTGCCCGCTCAATATATCGTCCGGAAGGTAAGTCTACCTAAGTGAGCTATGGTTGTGAGGAAGAGGCGCGCGACAGGTGAAACCTCCTTCCCTCTTTCCCAGCTGTACTACGGTAAGCGGTTGCAACTCCCGTAAGGTGTAGGGAAGTCGTGCCTCACGTAGGCCCTATCCTGTCGTAGGGGCTCGCGAGAGGTATGGCTGGCGCACTCGGCCTGAGCGGCTTTGTGGAAGCTCCATGTATATATTCGCGACGAGGATTTAGACCAACTCCTGCGTGACGCGGCCGGGAGGGTCCCGCGCTGCCCCCGTGCGGTGCCGGACCGATGCGCTCGACACCGGGATGAGAAGGATCGCGTAGCCAAGGAAACCATAAGTCTTACTGCCAGCTATGGCAGGACGTGCATAACAAATTCTCTAAACTGACCGCCTTGTGACGCCCAACCTCACGCCCGACGCGACTTCCTGATCGGAGTGTGAGAGCGCTTGGAAGCGCAAAAGGGAGTGTGCCAAGGAAGTCACGCGGCCGCTAGGGTGGTTCTTGAACTCCCTGTGGCGACTCGCCAACAGGCTTGGCGAGGGGGTGTCACACTGTTTTTGATTCCCGGTAGGAATTGAAGATGGTTGTTTTTGTCTTTGGTGTTAATTCTGCTTCGAGCCTGAGAAGCTAACAGTGGGAGGAGGGGAGTCCTTCCTTCCCCAATTTGGTGTAGGGTTTGAAGGGTGGGAGATAAGCGGTGTGGTGAGGAAGATGGGATAGGAGGTTGTTCTTGTTGACTTGGAATTGAAGCTACGATGGCCTTTGACATCCATTAATGACCTCGTAACCGAGCTTTTTAATTCTGTTGTTTTACATTGATAATAATTTGGGTGTTTTGATTTATGATTCTCGAATGTTTTTTCTAGGTTGGTTGACTGGAGGAGTTCGTATTTTGTTTCGTTTGATTTTCAATGTGAGAGTATTTCGTTTTTTTGACATCTCCTGGACCAGGTATCATTCACAACGATTTTCTGTGCAATTCCTAGTCATGAGTACGATCCTTGCCATTTAGTCGTTTCCTGTAAACAATAATCATATCTACGGTCTGGATTGTTTTCTTGATTTTTGATATTCGTAAGTCCAAAAATGAACATCTTAGATAGATTTCTTAAACCACTTTAAAAGACAAAAACCTTAAACTCTAAAAAATGTTTCAGACACATTTTGCAAATTCGTTTCTGATCTCCGATGCCTAAAAGTAGGCTTCTGAAGTATTTTTCAAAAAAAAAACGAAAAAACCTACGTCTGCTAATCTCAACCTCTTGGTCTTGAGTACCGTGCGGTAAATTTTGACTAGTCAAAGCATGCCCGGGTCTATACCGTGCGGTACATTTTGATTCGGATTTTTTTTTTTTGTTTGCTAATCTCAACCTTCTGGTCTTGAGTGGTATAATTATGGCTTGCTGTGCATATGTGTGGGGTCTTCCTTGAGGGTTGGAGCCTCCCCCCGTGAGGGTTTCACAAGGCGGGAGGTGTTATTCTTCGAGGGGGGAGGCGGTATTTGGGGATAGTCGTCTCTTAGCCAGACCGATTTAGGGTCGGATCAGTACTGTCGGGTGGGGAGAGAAGGCAAGGGGATGGCTGCTTATAGCAGAGTGTTCTTTGAGGGAAGGAGTGACTTTGATGGCTACACAGTGAGCCGAAGGGGGGGGAAAGCTAGAATTGAAGGAAGGAAGGCAGCAGGGGGATTTTCAACAGAAAAAGGTTGTTTGTTAGGGTAAGTAGGTTAGAAGGACGATGGTGGGACGACACAGGCCGCTGCTGGAGCCTCTGCTCTGTAACCCAGGGGGAGCTTGAGGCCTGTGAAGTTATGCCGAGGGTGGAAGGCAGAACCAGATCGTCCGACGTAGTTGGCGCCGGGGTATTGACCCTGTAACCTGCTTAGGGGCTCGCCGCTGAGGGAATTGTCGAGGGAGGAAGGCACTTCCTGTCCGTCAGAGCTAGGTTGGTCGGTACTGGGGAGGGTTGTGGTGCCCTGTTACCCTAGCAGAAGGGGGTATGAGATCAAGTGAGTTCTGGTACGAGGACTGTAATCCTGGACCGACGCCCCGTCTGTTGAAAGGGGGAATCTATGATAGTACGCAGTTTTAGTCTTGCCCCCCCTGCTCTCATATTTTTCTAAAGCTTTTCGAATGTCCCAAAAAGAGTTGGTTGCTTAGTGGTCCTAGAAATGTTTTTTAGGACTCTGGGATCCCTACGAACTCTTCTTAGTTGGCTTCGATGCTGCTATACTAAGTGATCTGCAACTGTTCGATGTCAGAACGACGCTGAGCGGTGCTGGGGTGTTGCCCTGTAACCTGCGCTGCAGGAGCGTGAGATCTGGTAGAGAGATCTGGGGATGTCTTGGGGTGGGCTTTCCACGGGACAACCAAGGGTTGCTGCCGGGACGACGCTGGTCGGAGCTGGGGTGAGTTGTGTTGCCCTGTAACCCAGCAGAAAGTGGGGGTGTGAGACCTAGAAGAGATCGACAGGGAGTAAGACAGTTTTGGAGAAGGGTTTGTGTGGGATTTCGAGGTTTTCGGAATAATCGTAGGACCTTTGTGGCCTATTCTCATGCTTCTTGAACGACGGTAAGAGTTCTTTAGGAACCTCAAAAACAGAATAAGGTGAGTGGGAGAAGATGGTGGGTTATCACATGCCCTACCAGTGAGGGGGCTAGCTGGTAGGATGTGAGCATGGTGTAGCAGCAGCAGAGATGGTGGCTCTGCTGCAGTCAGTCTTGCCGGAGTGAGGTAAAGTGGATTGATGGGGGTTCTTCTGAGTCGTTTCTGAATTTTGCTTAATCATGAAGTTGTCGTAGACATGTCTGAAGAAGCTCCAATTTCTTTGAGCCAAAGCCGGGTAATGGCCCCCGTATCTCAATTTTCAAAATTCCATCCTTAGGCCAATTAGATTTTTCTAGTAGGTTCCTAGTCTCATTTTCATGAAATTTTCTGATGAGTTTTCTGAACGTACTCGTTATGGGACGCTGGGACCGGTTCCCANAAAAAAAAAAAGATCTTGAAAGTTGTCAGAGGAACCCCGTCGTCCGAAAGGATTTTCGAAGAGGAATGCCCCTCCGGCCTGTCACGGCCCTCTTCTCAAAAGCCCTCTCTCGGTCTTTCGAAAACTGGCCATCTTCAGGCCGATCTGTCACCGTCGCTACCCTGACACCCGTACAAGCTGTCGCAGGTTTTTGTTTTCTTTTGTTGTTTTTCTTTTGCTTTAGCGCGGTTTCAAAAGTATAAGTGGAGAAGGGGGCGGCGGGGTTCTTTCGAGCATCCACCTTTCGAATTCCGTCTGGCAAATTTCGGAAAATGCCTCCTTTCTAAAGGCTGTGTGGCGAGCCCCTTATACAAGGGACCCCTGCGAACATAGCTTTGTTGTCTCCCTCCAGCCATCAGAGAGGACTACTTTAGTGAAGTTTAGTCTTTAGGAAGTATATATAGATACATATATCTATATATCTAGATATAGACATATAGATATATAGATATATAGATAAAGAGGGAAAATAAGTTGTGAATGCGAAGTGGATGTGACCCAATTTGCAGCTAGGAGGCTGCGCTTTACCCGTTTTGTCTTTTTCTGTTGTGGCAAAAATTGTGAGGTGTTTTCTCTTTTTCCGTTGCGGCGAAAGTTGTGAGGTAAAATGACAGCTTGGAGGGGTTTGTATTGGGGTTTGGAAGGGGGGCAGTTGGGGTGAGGTATTAAGACGGGTAGACTTGGGTTATGGAGGGTTGTCTTTTTTTTTTGGTGTTGGTGAACTGGTGACGGCTTCTCTCGGCTACAAAACATTCAAGATGTATCTGGACAAAAGGCATTGGTACTGATCCAACATTTGGACTGAATCCTGATACGAGCTTGTGCAGTGGCGCACGGCCCCATCACTACCCCCCAGCTTCTTTTTGGCAGAAGTGTCGAACAACAAGGGGTGCATTTTCTCTGTTTTCATTTTTTTTTTTGGGTGGCCAGTGCCGCCAGTCATTTTGGGGTGCATTTTCTGTGCTTTCCTTTTTTTGCTTTCCTTTTAATTTTTCTGTGGCTACGGGTAATGACCCCCGTGATTTTGGTAGGCTACCGGTTCTCCCCCCCCCACGATCCGAACAATGCACCCTCATTTTGGCTGCATTGGACAGCAAAAGATAGCTTGTATACATTCTTTATCAGGGTGCATTGTGTTGGGGCGGAAGAAGGTAGCATTGTTCATCTGACTGCCGCTGCAGACCAGCATTTTGAATGAATCTCAACATGGAATCTGTCCTAGTAGTCCTACTACATTCAAAATTTCATTCAAAACGTTGGTGGGATCGCGGGTGGTGAAACAAGGTCCTGCGATCCGGCTTTTTTTTTCTTTTTTTTTTTTTTTTTTTAAGCTG
>BFEA01000586.1:723141-738620 GCA_003427395.1 Chara braunii
AGAGAGAGAGAGAGAGAGAGAGAGAGAGAGAGAGAGAGAGAGAGAGAGAGAGAGAGAGAGAGAGAGAGAGAGACAGAGAGAGAGAGAGACAGACACACACACACGCACAAACAGAGAGAGAGAGAGAGAGAGAGAGAGAGAGAGAGAGAGAGAGAGAGAGAGACTCACCAGTATGCAAGCCGCAGAGGAGATGAGCGGGCGTCCGGTAGAATGGATGGAAGATAATGAAGAGTGAGTGAGTGGACGATGACCTATATTCTTTGTCACCCACTTGTGTCACGATATATAGTGCATAGCATTGTATAGGTACCCGTACACTATTGAAAAAATGTATATTATAATATAAATAATTATAATGAATATATGGCCTAGATTCAGGGCTTATCGTCTTCGACGGAAGAGAAACCCCGGGGCCAAGTCCCACTAGCGGCGTTGAGCTACCTCAACGCCTGAATCTGGACGTGTTTGTGAAGACGTGCAGTTCAGGAAACTCAACACCATTTCTGCACATCACCGCAAAAGCCTCCAGATTCAGGCGTTGAGGTAGCTCAACGCCGCTAGTGGGACTTGGCCCCCGTGCTTATGACAGCTGTACTCGGTCCAATTTTCAGTCTATATACAGCAATATTGACCGTGCGTTCTATTCGAGAACCTGCGTCTTACAGCACTGTCAAGAACTGAGTGCATCTGACCGCTATCACGTCCAAAGCTGAGTTCAGGAAGTCCGCGAATGCCTCTCTCAGTGAATACTTACAGTAGTTTTTTTTTTGTTTTTTTTTTGTTTTTTATTATGGATGTAATTGCGGTCATGTACATCCCGTACGGCCGTAAATGCGGTCATGTACATCCGATATGGACGTAAATGCGGTCAGATACATTTAAGGTGGAGCTAGTGTGAGTATGCCCTCTGACTGTAGATCAGCAAGAAGGCAGCATGGCAAGGTAAGGAGTGCAAAGCAAGGTTTTGTGCTTTTGTTTTTCCCCCAATTTTTTTATTTTTATTTTTTTTTAATTTTTGGGCATGAAGAAAAAAGAAAAAAAGAAAGCACTGAACAGACACGAACTCTTCTTTTTCTGCTTTTTTTTTTTTTTTTTTTTTTTTTTGCATGGCAAACACGCTGCTCTGACACAACGTCGACTTTAAGACTCATTTGTGGCCGTAATTGCCCTCAGATGCATGCACGAGGACGTAATTTCGGTCTTTGCATGAAGGTGCATGAACGTGCATTGATCAGGAAAAAAAAAAAGGAAACCGAAAACGGAAGGATATTCGGTTTGTTTTTACTCCCTTGGACGTAATTGGGCCTCGCTGCAGTACTCTCCACATCCACAATCGACAAAAAATATGGCAGTGTATAGTTCCACGTTCTTGGGGAAGATTCATTCTCGTTATGCACATTTGGAGAAGAGCGCAGCGAGGCCCATGGTTTGGATTGAGGCCGGGGGCCAGGAAGTCCCACTAGCAGCGTTGAGCTACCTCAACGCCTGAATCTGGACGTTTTTGCGGAGATGTGCAGAAATGGTGAACACGTCCAGGTGTTGAGGTAGCTCAACGCTGCTAGTGGGACTTGGTCCCGGGGGGCAGGTGGTCCCACTACCATAGCATCGATAAACAAATATAGGCCGTCGATCTTCGTTATCTACCCCCAGTTTCTCTCTTGATCTGTGCATTTGGGCCCTTGCCCCAGGGTCCTCACAATTGAACCTGGTACCGCTGGGCCCATTACCCAGTTCCAGCTACGGTCTTCCCCTGAATAGAACGTACTGTCATTATAGCTGTATTTGAGGCGTCTTTCAGTCTAGATACAGCTATAATGACCCTACGTTGTATTCGGGGGAAGAAGGTAATGCTGGAAAAGGGTCCAGCGTCCCATTCACTTCAAAAAATGTCCAAAACTTTCTTCTTTCCCCCCCCCCCTTTTTGGTCCAAAATTTCCCAAAGTCTGCTTGTTTCAGCCACTCTTGCCCTCCCGTTCACATGCAGAAGAAACACTCCGTGGTGCCATTCTTACGACCCTTAGGAACTTGCGAAACTCGGCTGTTCGCAGGGGGGAGTAGGGGGGTATGTCTTACTCCCCCTATGATCAGAGCGGAGGTTAAATATAATATTAAACTACCAGTACTTGGGCACTGCGCGCCACGCCGGCCGCCCAAATCTCAAAGCAGCGCGGGCTGTCGATTCGATTTATCGACGGCCCGCCAGCCGCGGAAATCGCGTAGCGTTAACGCTAAGGCGTCGCCCAAGTACTGGTGGTTTAAATTGGTGATCTCGGCTGACTGGGAATTCCGTGTTCAGAAGAAAGTGTGTACGGTTAAACCACCGGTACTTGGGCACTGTGCGCTGCGCCGGCCGCCCAAATCTCGAAGCAGCGCGGGCTGTCGATTCGATTTATCGACGGCCCGCCAGCCGTGGAAATCGCATAGCGTTAACACTAAGGCGTCGCCCAAGTACTGGTGGTTTAAAGCGGTCAAATGGTTTCCAACCAGATGGGGAGCTTTTGATGGGCTGTGTGTGATAGCCCAGGCTGTGGGGACTCCTCCCACTTTGAGCTTTTCTGATTTCTTTTTGGGATAGATTTTCGGATTACCATCATATAGATCTACACGCGTTCAGATCAATTGCGTATAATGTGCGAAGGAATTGTAGGAATGAATGCGAGGTTGTGGGTGAGTTGGGATTGGTAGGACTGTGCATTGGGATTTTATAATGATAGCTAAGCCTTGGGATGGTAGAATAGGACTATGACATGAATAATTGGATACTGTTTGTGTGTATAATGTAGGACATATGAAGATTACGATTGTTAGGAATGTAGTTGCTTCTTTTGTGGCCAGCCAGGAATTGGTAGAACTGGGACGGGTGGGGTCTCCGTAGCTGGTCTACTGTAGTTGGGGATGAGTTGGCCGGAAGTGCCTTTCTCAGCCGCAGGTGGCTACAGTGTCTATGTGAGGGAAGCCGGACCCGTTTTCCAGTTTAATAAAAAGAAACTGTTCCATTTAAAAAACAAAAAAACAAAAAAAGAACTTTTTTTTTCTTTTTCTTTTTTCTTTTGGAAAGCTTCAAAATTCATTGCATGGAAAACAATGGGACGAGGCCGGGGACCTCACAATTCAACCCGGAGCTATCCTGGGCCATGGTCCCATTAGCAAGAGAGCATCGGATTGAATGCCTGAATCTGGACGTGTTCGAGGACAGGAGCAGGAAATCGAGATCAAACAGCTTTTCTGTATCTCTGCATACAACATGGCCAGATTCAGGATTTCTATCCGATCCTCTTTGCTAGTGGGACCACTCCCCTGGCAGCATCAGCCAGTTTCGCTTACGACCCAATCTCGCAGACCTACCAACTGTTCCAGATTTTTTTTTTTTTTTTTTTTTTTTTTTTTCAGCACCTCTCTGTTCTGGCCCCCTGCCATTCTGGGGAGCAACAGTCCGGTTCCTATTCCCCCGGCAAGTCAATAATAAATACATTGAAACATACACACGCTCCAGGCCTCCCCATTATGGCTGAGAGGCCCGAGTGGACAGCATTGATTGCTTCTTTAGGAAAGGATGTACCATTGATTGCTTCTTTAGGGAAGGATGTACCACCCCTCGCCTCTGCCTAAGTTATCCTATGGTAAGAGCATACCCTTTTTTTTTTTTTTTTTTTTTTTTTTCTTTTTTAACACACACCCTCACCAGTGTATACCCTTATCCAACTGTTCCAGATTCATCAAAACTACTGCTGGAAATGGGGTCCAACGTCCCATGCTAAGTCTTTCCAAAATTAAGCCTTGAAGCGCTGATAAAAAGGGACTGCATTTGCAGCCAAAGTATTGGCATGCTTGTACCAAGATAAGATACTAGTCTTGAAACTCCTAGTCTCAAATTTAATCTACATACCTCACAACTTGAGCAGATCGAAAATAGACTTGTAGTTCCAGCAAACCTGCCTTGGCCTATCCATCCTGAGTCTAACGTGACTCCTTATCTATATCTATACCTTTAAAGCAGGCGTCTTGTTCACCTAATATTCTTGGCCATCCGAGCCTGAGCCTCTCTGGCTACGAAACCTCACGGCGGTTTCAGCCATTTGGCAAACGCTAATCTTTGATCTGTTTTATTTTAAAAAACAAAACAAAAAAAAAATATTTGATTTGGTCAATAAAAGCTGTTACAATCATTAATAATAAAATGACCACTCCAAGACACCACACTTATTCTCGCGGACTGGCATAGCTCCCATAATAAAGACCACGGAAAATATGAAGATAAACCACAATAAAGAATAAGACTATTGAGACTAAATTACTGGTCTCCGCCCAGGTATGCATGAACCAGTTTCTTCCTTTTTTCTTGCTTCTGGGCCAGGGGGCCAGTCTGCAATTATGGTTCGGCGAATATTTCACTTGATCTGTTGTTGTTGCTCTTGAATTCCAATCCTTTTCCTCTTGAAAATTAAAGAGTTTCTTGATCTCCAGATTTCTTGGAGTATAATCCCTCTGCAGACCGTCTTCCCCAGAACGTAACGCACCCTGAAAATGAACGTATACAAGGTATGTTTCCGGCCCGATACAGGCAAAATGGGGGTGCGTTGTGTTCAGGGGAAGACGGTAGTGCCACGTAACGCCATCGTCTGCGGTAGCCTCCATTCTGAACTGGCAAGGTCCCGTATAATATCCAATTATCAGACCAGGTCCATACGGAGTCTGTCACCATTTTCCATCTTTCTATCCACCACATCCATAGCTTATCAGATAACGGGCAGAACAACCATAACTGAGCATTACTTTCCCAGCCCCAATCACATCTGACGCATGTTACGCTGAGTTCCATCCCTTTTTGACTCAGCCCCAGTGAAGTAGCCACAACCAAAAAGGACTGAAGCCAGAGTAAACTTGCATCTTTTTGTGACGGGAACCACATTAGACCCTTCCAAAGGGCTCTCCAGTCCGGTTGCCCTGCTCGTCGACTGTTCTTAACCTTTTCCAGTCTTCTTGCTGATTTTGACTCCGGAGTTATGGATACTGAATTCCTCAGTATCCTCATTCCAGTCCTTGGCTTGTATGTTATCAGAGGGATGGGATCCTGGCCTTGGCCTACCTGGTCCGCCGTCTTCCATGTACAGGCCATCGGTTCGATTCGAAAACTGGAGGCTGCCCCCAAGAAGGTAACTTTTTTGCCGTCCCTTCTACTTGTTGTCCTTACTTCCTGTGTGGACGAGACTGTCATCTCTCCCAGTCTTCTGGGAAGTGTTTTGCCAGATTCTTGGTTGTCTGTTAACAGCGGTAAACTCCATTCTTCTACCGTTATTCCGGATGTCAGGTCTGGGCCTAGAATCTTCCATGCTCTCCCTGATCCATTGTCTGCAAATACCCACGAGTTTGCACTATGCTCTGTGTCCGCTTTCAGTAGATTGACCCAGGAATCTGGGATGGCCGCTAGTAGTTCTTCACAATGGCGCATGACATTTCGTATTCAAGGCAGTTTTCGTCTGAGTTCCTGATCAGTAATCCGTTGATTGTTGTCTGTGTCCCAAAGATGTTTGACTTGAAGTAGCCCCCTCTCGATCCAGGTCTCTTACCAAAGGATCCTCCTCCTTCGCCTGCCGAGAATTTCTCTTGATTTGCTTTCAGAATCAACGGATTATCAAAAGGAATCTGGTTTGCCACTTCCTGTTTTGTCGTAGGTGGGCTAAAGTTCCTTGGATGTAGCTTCTTCTAGCCGTACAGGATGTTTTGCCAGGCTCGCGACTTAGAACGCTTACTGGCAAAGGGGGGGATGAGAAGGCCGATCCAAACGTGACTTGGTTCCGAAAGGTTCCATTCATGGCTCAGGATGTATTTTGCCAGTTGAATCCACAACTTCGAACTGTCGTCAAACGTACCTTTAATTGGCCATTTAGCCAGTGATGCAAGGTTTTGATCATGTGGGTCTAGTACGCCCAGACCTCCATCTGGTCTTGACTACATGACAGTATCCCAGGAGACTTTCTGGATGAAGCCCCCTTCTTCTACCGCCCCTAGCTTCCATAAGTATCTAGAGGCAGCTTTCTTTACGAGTTTGTAGGCTTCATCTCCCAGTCTCACTATAGTCAGGGGATACCACAGAACCGAGAGCGTTGTTGCAGAGAGGACCAGCGCCCGCCCAAATAAGGACTGGTTGTAGCTTCTTTGTCAGCTCAACATACGACTCACCACTTTATGAAATAGCTGCAAGTCCTGAGTTGTAGAGCAGTTTGATAAAAACACCAATATTCTCAAAAATCTTTTCGAGTTCTTCATAGGGACTTGTCACAGACCGCAGTCCACTTTGAGTGAGTAACCGTTAGGTAAGAAAAGGATTGACTTGTGCCGGTTAATTGATGCCTCCGACAATACACAATAAGTATCTAGGGTTAATTTAACTTCTTCTAACACTATTACAATGTTTTTGTAGGTTAACGTCAGGTCATCTGTCAGGGCTCCTCCCTTCCATTGAAGGGAGGGAGAAAGGGTCAGTCCTGTTATCACTGGGTTATGTGTGATATTATCCAGCAAGGTTTCTAATTGTATAACAAACAAGAGGGGGGCTAACGGACAACCCTGTCTCAATGATCTCGTGAGGTAGAATTCTTGAGATAGTCTATCGTTAATCAGGAATGAAGATGTGGAATGTGAATACATTGCTTTAATCCAGGTCTTGAACCCTGGTCCAAATCCCATCCTGTTCAATGTAGTGGACACGAAAGACGAGCCTACCTTGTCATACGCCTTCTCCATATCTAGGAGAAGGACAACTACTTCTCGTTTCTCTGATCCAATTATTTCGAGTGCTTGAGTCGTAGTTAAGATATTTTTGAAGATTGAATGACCTTTTACGAAGGCCCCTTGTTTCCATCCCACCAGGTTAGGAAGTAGATCAACTAGTCTAAGGGCTAAGGCTTTGGGCAAGATCTTATAGCCCACGTTGAGAACCGATATGGGGCGATAGTTCTTGACCTCCCTTTTATCCCCCTTCTTGTACATAAGGGATATAACTCTTATGACAAAACCCTTTGGAAGATGGCATGAGATTAAGGCTTTATTATAAACCAGAACAAGGAAAGGGCCAAAGGCCTCCAATGAGCTGATAAATAATTCCACCGGGAGACCATCCAACCCTGGGCATTTACCCAGGGTCATCTTTCTGACCGCTTTTGAAAGTTTCTGTTCTGTCAATGGGGCATCCAATCTATCCCGGTCCGTAGACTGAATCAGGACCTTAGATTTGTCCCAGAAGTTTGAGTCCAATGACAGATCTGTCTCAAACTGATCATGAGGTTTGCGTGTGGACACAATATCCCTGAAGTATTCCAGGGCATGGTGGCACATCGTTTCTGTGTCAGACGCTAATGGAGCCGTTAACGAAAAAGGATGTTGCAATTCTCGCAAACTTAAATGCGGTTTAGCCTGCCGTAGGATCAAAGAACGAAATGTAGGTTTTATCATTCTGTCATACATCGTTATCCCTCGCAATTTCAGCCATTCGGCCCAGTCTTTCTGTTTCTGTTGTTCCATGCCTTCCATGTGTAGGATGACTTTTTCCCCTCCCTGCCGAGTTGCGATATCGCCGATATGGCGACCTGGTTTAGGCTCAGGCAGAACCGTACAGCTTCCTGTGTGATTAAGCACATGTTCCTTTATCAAGTCACACATTAAGTCCACTGCAGGGAGACTAGGGATTTCCAGGGCCGAAAAACTTAAAGTTTCATCCTTCATCTTCTTTAGCAAGATCATCAGACCCAGCGGTGAATCAGAGAGGATTAATGGGACGAGGTACTCCTTCAGAGGCGTTTTGGGTTTGTCTGATCGACCCAAAGATGTCATAGGTTTGGCAAGGAGGAGTGATTTTTTTGTCGTTCTCCCTGCCGGCCCCTTCCTTTTGGATGTCTGCTTTGTTTTCCCTTCTTCCACAATATCTCCTAGACCCGTATCTACGACCGTTCGAAGAGTTGTTTCATCATTCAATTATGCTTTCTTTAGTGAACCAACAGTTCTTTTGTGAGGATTGAGCCCTCAAAGGGGCCTTGCCGTGATGTACATGTTCTGGGCTAAGGCCCCCGGCAAGCCTCGTGCGCGCCCTAAGTGAAGGCGGGCCATCAAATCAACAAGAGCCCTTTGTTCAAACATTTCACGAAGTAGGGTCCATACAGTTGCTGCACGCCAGTTGGTTGGAGTGCACCGAGTATCGGATCGCTGCAAATGCAGAAATCCCAGGGCCCCAGAATTGGTTAGGCCCTGGGCACATAAACGTGAGGCCGACATCATCACTCCAGCAGGGGGTTGTAGTGCAGATAGTGTTTGCCTAACTGATGAGTGGGTCAGACACCGATGAGGATAGAGTTGACAATGCGAGACTGACACGTTCGAGATCACTTAGGGTCCCGCACGTGTTTCAGACCCTACAACCGGGATATAGAGGCCGAAAATGTCAATGGGAAACCGGTCCATTATCTGAATCTGACCGCAGTCCTTGATGAAAGGGGCACAACTGCATCTCCTGGGCCCCAACCATATTGGGCCTGGGTACAGGTACTGGGGCCCAGGCGCAGGCTCAAGGGAGGCCGCCCACACGCAACACTGGCATATAGGCAGGGAGGGCCAGTGGGGAGGGATCTTGGCCATTGCAAGCAAGGCTGGCACGCTGCTGCATTGCAAGTGTGCCTGTGCTGCGCTAGGCTGAGGGAGAGAAGCCTGGCGCTAAGCGGTAGAGCGCAGCCTGGGCGCAGGGTGCTGGCGGCCATAGCCGGGCTGCCTGTGGGCGCAAAAGAGGTGAAGGGCGAAGGTGGTTCTTCGGAGGTGAAGGGCGTTGTGTGGGATAACAAGGGAGAGTGAGGGTGAAGAGAGAGACGTACCTGGTGGAGAGGAGGTCGGCATTGGTGTTGACATCATCACTCGTTGTCGCCAAGTTGTCTGGTTGCTTCCATCGCATGCGTGACCTACTCCCATTGGGTTGGCATGGTGACCGTGACCCAAGTGCTTCGACCAGGGCCCTTCAGAGGCCCCGCCCTTTCTCCTTCCAGATGCTTCCATTGTGCTATCTGCTCTTGCTTTGACTACCTGGACTTCAGTGTGATTTTGCGATTCGAATTTTTGTGCTTTGTCCATATTCATGTTCCTTGCACTTTTTTATTTGAGATGAAAATTTTCCTTGTGCTGATAATCCTGCGACCCAGAACTTCAAGTCAAAGTCGGCTTGAACCGGCCCGTCGTTTTGTGGCTTAGACCCTGACCCTTCCTCCCCTTTCGGCTCCGACTTGCTCATGTTTGTGTCCTTGTCATTCTTGTTAAGAATAACCGATCCAAACAAGACGGGTTGGGAGGGGAGGGGTTGGTCTGTGTCTGCCATCTCATCAACCGGATTATCCTTCGAAGCAGGAGGAACCTGTTCTCTTGAGGATCCGTTCCTCCCCACCTTTCGAGATTTCTTCTTCGATTTCTTTTCCCCGAAAACGAATGGGGCAGGTGAGCTTGATCCTCCCTCGGGAACATCCGATTTACCTTTTTTGGGAACATATATTTTCTTTGTTTTGAACGGGTTTCATATTTTGGGCGGGAGTACCTTGGTCCAGGGATGAAGAGGGCGATTTGCATCGTCCTTGTTTATCTCCTTAATCGCCCTTTTATTCGGGTCATTTAGCGGTTTTTTTTTCTTTTCCCCTAACCAGGATCTCTTTGAAAGTAGGGGGGTTGGAGGTCCCATCACCCTCTGGTACTTTGTCCGTTGGGAGGACCTTCGAGTGGTCAGCTCCCCCTTCGGACTTCCTGCTTTTGTCATCGTTTTTTGACGCTTGCTTTCGTTTCTTCTTGGGACAACAATTATATGATTCTTTGTGAAAGTGGCGTCTACAAACTCTACACCACGACATTATTACGTCTATCTTCATCAGGCCGTCCTTATTAAGATCGATCAGCAAGCGTTTCTTGTATCACAAGCGGGCTGAAGGAAGGAGGTCAAATCTTACATTTATGAGGTTAGGTTCCAGCGGTTTTGTATATGCCAGATGGTCTTTGATGACTGGACCAAAGGCATCCTGGACTGCCCTTTTTAGTAACCCTAGCGCTGAGACCGGCACCTCCATGCAGCGCATCAAAAAAAAATTCTGCTGCAAAGCTTCTCTCCAATCATGAAGCTTCTGTTTTGTCATCCAAGCACAAAAGCGTAGTGAATATGTTTGACCGTCTAATACGACCTTTTCCACCCCTTTTCGTAACATCCAATCAGCAATTGGTTTCGAAGATGCTACATACGTAGCTAAGTTTCTTCCTTCATTTCTGAACGAGCCTCTTAATATCGGAAGCAACCCGCGAATCCCGGCCCAACCATTCTCGCACATTCGTACGAGGTTGCTTTTAATGTCCGGTGACAGGGATGTGGCCTCGTCATCAAAGAAGATAGAAACAGTGTGATCACACAGCCAATCTGCCTGCACTTGGTAGGCGTCCTGGTTCACCGTAACCCTAACGAAGTCATCACCCGTCTCTACGAGCCCGGGGATGTAGAAATCTGGAAGTACTCCTTCATTGAAACAAATTCTCAGAAGATTTTGAATTCGTTTTTTACCTTCCTCAGATCGAGGGTTGATTGGGGGGGTCTTCTTATGTGGGTCGGGATCAGCCGAAGCCATTGTCTCGTTTACCGTGACGGTCCGCAACATACACTTAGTCCAAACAATCAACACGAGTAAAACTAAACCTACTAAGCTATATTGAGGCATCAATAACTTAACACCAAGTCAGTTAGACCATACGACACATTTACCTTCTCTTTCGGATGAGACTCGTAAGTGGCGACCAGCAGGCCTCTTCTCCTTCCTTACCTGGATAGGCGAACGTATCGTCAGCTGAGGATCAGACGCCTATCTCCATTACTGGCCCTTCTCACCATTCTCCCTGGTCAACTCTCTATTCTGTGGGCTCAGCCTCGAAGTTGACGAGAGTACCCTCCTCCACCGCCATATAGAGCTTCAGCCCTAATTTTTCTGATGTTGAATATTTGATGTCTTTCCAATGGGAACTTTCAGCAAGTCCGAATCTCCCCCTCTTTTCCCCCACCGCAACCCCCCCCTCCCCCGCCCCACCCCACTCCCTCCTCCATCCTTGAGCAGGGGACTTGTCCCAATAGCAGCGTCGAGTTTTCTCAACGCCCGAATCTGGACGTGTTTGTGGAGATGTGCAGAAAATCCATTGAGTTTCCTCAACCACACATATTCAGAAACAATCCAGATTGGGCAGTTGAGGAAAGTCAAGGCTGCTACCTTCTTCCCCCGAATACAACGTACGGTCATTATAGCTGTATTTGAGGCATTTTTCAGTTTAGATACAGGTATAATGACCGCAAGTTGTATTATAGCTGTATTTGAGGCATCTTTCAGTCTAGATACAACTATAATGACCGTACGTTGTATTCGGGGGAAGAAGGTTGTGGGACGAGGCCCCAGGGGACATGCTAATCTTCCCTGTATCTGTCCAATTTTGACGGATGTCCCTTAAGGGGCTCCCTTTTTTGGGGAAAGTACTATGTGTGGCTGTCATGAAAAGAGTCCGAGCCTGACAATGCCCCCACCCACAAGTGGAATCAATCCTCTGGTGGTGGGGGTGTGTCATTGCTGGGGGTGTTTTTTGGGGAATGGTAGCGACAAGTTGGCTGAAAGAGTACGGGGAGACCAATGTATGGAATCAGTCTTTTGTTTTATCTGGAATTACATCGATAAAAAATGGTAAGAAGATAACATACAAATTTCGGTCCATTGCATTTTGGCCACAGTGACTGTGGTTAGCACGCAAAGATAGGGCCTAGCCGCACGGTGCACGAAACGGAAAAAAAAACAACTTCGTTTCACAAAGGAGTCGCCGCACAGCACCCACACGAGCTCGGTCAGAAGATAAGTCGTGAATGCTGTCAGACTCCAAGTTCGCGAGGTTAACAGCTTGCGCGAGTCCTCCCTGCCTGCAGCGCTCGTGAACTCGTAGGTCCTCCACTGGTATGCTGGAGGAGTTGCGAAATCTCACGAGTGTGCTGCGTGGCCCCAACCGAGGTCTGTCCGCAAAATTGGACCATAGCGTCCAAAAATTTGGACCGCAGCGAAAAGAATCCCGCACGACTCTCGTTTGGCGTTCTTGCGAGAGTTTTCATGTGTGCTGTGGGGCGGTGAGGCGAAAAATGAAGCGAAACGGTGGATCTGAGTTACGCGTGGCCTCGCGAGTTTGGTGGTTGTTTCATTTCGTTAGTTGTGCTGTCCAGTGAGGCCCTTTGAACCTTCTATGGGCCTCGCCGGAAGTAAACGAGCCGAGTAGGAAGGCGTACACAGGTCCCAAGTGTTATTGTGGGCGACTGTTTAGATGGGCAGGCTCAGTGGAGTCAAGTAAGATCTTCTTCTGCTTTTTTTTTTTTTTTCTTTCCTGCAAAAGCGCTTTTGTAAGGCCAGTATCCCGGCAGTGGTAAGAGAACCACCGGAATTGAGGCCTTAACTGTTGGGCTGCTCCATCTATTGGTGGGGAGCGACACCTGCTGGAAACCGGGTCCAGCATCCCTTTAATACTTGCAAGATCTTCTTCTCTAGACTACTGTGAGATGAACAGGAGACACGACCCCAAACAGCCGTCAGCCAGTAGGCTGGAAGGTCCTCAGCAATAGGGCGTTCAGGTACCCTTGTTTTGGTCGCAAACAAATCTGGGATAAGCAGTGTAGCTATCAAGAGGGGTCATCTCTGTAAAACTTCTAAGAGGCAGAGGACACTGGACCTGCTTTCCAGCAAGAGACAGGATGTTGGACCTGGTTTCCACCCGGTGATATGAGGATGCTTAACCTGCTTTTCAACAGCATTCCCGACTCCAATTGTGAGGTCCCCGGCCTCAACCCAATTTTAATTGAAAGAAATGTTTCTGCCCAAAAAATGGCAAAAAAAAAAAAACAAAAAAAAAGGAGTCTGACAATACACTTCGGGCAAAAAATAGTTTCAAATTGCACTTCGGGCAATGTGTATACACGCTAGCTTTCTTGTCAAGTAGGCTTGCATGGGGGTGTGTTATGTTCGGGGGAATGCCGTGAAGTGTAATTTCAAACTGAGTCTGTTCTGGTTTTTTTTTTTTTTTTTTGGTTTAAACATGGCTCCATTCTATTTGTGGGGAGCAACACATATTGGGAACCGGGCCCAGCATCCCTTATAAGCAATTGAACAAGGTAGCTCGGGGCCGGGGTCCCCACAGTCTGCCCGGAGAACTGAGCAAAGAACAGGACGAAACTGTTACAGTGGGAGTAGGCCGGATCTCGTACCCGTATGACTAACCTACGAGAATGGGGTAAAAGGAAAGAGCTCACAATCCCTCTCACCACTAGGCTGCCTGATTGAAAGTAGAGATACTGGGACTGGGAGATTGATCCCATAGGAGGTCCGAATAGAATAGTTTCTTGTTAGCACCAAAACCAGCCCATTTATAAGGTACGGTCAATTTTCTCCGAAAGTTTTCCATAGCTAATTGCGGGGAACTAGAGCAACGTTTAGCTTTGGTCCATTCTGCTGTAATCTCCATTCTAACAGAGTGCCTAAACTTGGCTATCAGGGTAGGAAGAGGATGTTTGGAATTAAGGAARYGCCTATCGCGCCTTGCTACCCATAGTATCCAAAARGCTCTTSTTCTGAAGATCTGAGCCACAGAGCCCGCCTGTTGGTGTTTGAAAACCTCCGGTATTCTGCCTGTTATTACCAAATCTTGATTCCAAAAGCCCCTCACTAAGTACGCCTTCAGCCATAGGGAATCTAAAAATTCCGAGAAACCTCTAGCAATGATGCATTCCCACCAGAGGTGTAGCCAATCTTCCAAAGACGGGTGGGATCAAGCGTCACATAGTGTTGAGACATCCATACCTTTTTCAGAGCACCACAGAGCAGTAGGCACACATGAGTGGAGGTGCATCCATTGGAGTCCCCCCACCTTTGTTTCCAATGACGAAAGCAGAAGTTGGATAAAGAAGGACACCCAAGAAGCTGTTCTGTGTTGCTAGTTAACACTGAGGCCTGCTTGAATAGAGTGAGCTTCAGAGTGGAGACCATATCCTATTTTCGATGCGTAATCCTTTAAAAACACTTTGCTATTTTCCTTTCCTGGGATAGAGAATATCCAACCTAGTTTGTCCGTGTCTACTTTCGTGTCCTGATCTGTGGTAACCTGGGCAGATATGCGGAAAGAGCCATCCTGTTCCTGAAGGACTTTTATTTCCTGCATACCTACCATACACGTGGGCACAGAGTGCTTGGTCTGCTGGAGTGCCAAGTCGAAGAGAGACCATTCTGAAGCTTCCGTCTCCCCACTGACCAAGACTTTCTCTATTCTGAAGAAGCGAATTGGGAGGGTTGGCGTCTTGAACCATTGCTGCTCACAGTAGTCCCTGGTATGATTGGAGAGGCAAGTGATCCACTTCGAGGGGATCGCNAGTAGTCCCTGGTATGATTGGAGAGGCAAGTGATCCACTTCGAGGGGATCGCAGAGATCAGTTCCGCCAGATGAGTGTCCACTTGATGAAGACCAACCAGATATTGTCTGAGTTCAGTTACCTTCTTCCATGTTTTCGTATCAGTGTCCCAAATATGTCGAGTGAGCCAGATGCCTCGTTGCATCCATTTGCGGCCGAAGTTACCAAGGCCCTTGGCCACAGAGAACGCCAGCCCGACTTGGTTACGAATCGCTGTATTCTCGAATAGACAAGAGTTAAGGATGTCTTCTATTGTGGATGGTTCCTCTAGGCGTTGGGGAAGCATTTTTCCCCATGCCTTGAGAATACCCTCCTAGGTCTTAGTTGAGGTACAGGCAGTGAAGGGTTTCATTAGTAAAGCGTGCCACACAGCTTCAGGGTTAGAAAATTTCCACTGATTCGCCAGGGAGAATTTGGCCAGAATCATCCAAGGTTGTATTTCATTAGTTGTCAGGGCTCTAATTGGCCATTTTGCCAGTAGTGCCTTATTCTGCGTTTCAGGGTCTAGAAGCCCCAGACCACCCGCCTTTTTTTTTTCTGTTATTTTAGACCAACTGACCTTGGACAGAGCTGATTGGGCCTCCGAATCCTCTTTCCAAAGAAAGCGGGATAGGAGGCGTCTGATGTTGGTACCTGATTTTGGGGGGAGTGCACAGAAAGATAAAATGAACCATAATTGAGATGATATAAAGGTGTTAATCACCATATCCCTGCCAAATAGTGATAAGAAACGGGTTTTGGACCAACCAGCGCATGAGTCTCTAATCGTGTTTTCAATAATTGAGTTTTGAATGTCAGATGAGTCTTCAAAAGATACCAGGATCCCCAGGTACCTGACTCGCAGACGTGGATAAGCATTGTTCTAAGGCTAAAAGTGATGAGACTGAATTCTCAGAGATTGCAGAAAAGTCGTCTGCCAAGGCAGACACTTTGATGGAGTATGAAGGGGAGATCTGCAATCCTTCGAAATCGGGGTGTTGCCTTACCATATTTAGCAGAATTT
>BFEA01000586.1:762525-773588 GCA_003427395.1 Chara braunii
ACACACACACACACACACACACACACACACACACACACACACACACACACACACACACACACACACACACACACACACACACACACACACACGAGGACGCTCCAAAAGACAATGGCGAAATCTTTCTCAGACATTGTGTTGTTTTAACATGAAACATAACAACAACGACACGTCTTGCAATAGGAGTTCATTGTAGAAACGACGGTCATAATAAACCACATGTGTGGAGCCAAAATATCCATCACGAACGCATTCCTTTAAAGACAAACTTAACATTGCATAGACTAATTGGAAAACAGACCGACCAAGCCCCCAACAAAGGCAATAACAACGTCCGAATGGATCATAGCATCAACGCACAAACATTTAAAACACACCCTAGTCGAAATAAGCACGACGATAACAACGTCCGAATGGGTCATGACTTAAAAACAGGAACATTTAAAACACACCCTAGTCGAAAGAAGCACGACGAATCGTTTGTTCAAATGAACGATACACGTAGCTCCGGTGATGTCATTTTCTAGCAATGAAGATGACGACACATGACTCCACCCTTCCGTCAACCCAGCCTTGCGTGCACCAACTCCCCTCCGCCCCCCCCCCATCCAGGATCATCATCATCAATATCACTATCAGATTCATCATCATTGACATCATTTAGTTTCACTTTAACAAGTTTAACATCATCTGTTCTGAATCATTAGCATATTTGCAGGGAAAAAAAAAAAAAGAGGTCCGCTGTGATTTTTCAGGTTTTTATTTTTTCCTTCGCCAGCACCCTCCAAAAATTCCCGCCTTGGCAGCTGGACCACAGCACCACGAGACAGACATCAGCCAATAGACCAAGGGATGCAATCCAGGGGCGGCCAAATATAATATGATGAAGTGGGCCGCGGGGGCCGAAAAGGAATCGTCCTCGGGAGGCCGCCCCGAGGATAGGTGGAACAACGGAAGAATTTTCCTTCGAAACCCTGAAGGAAATTTCCTCCGGCCCCGAGGACGCTGTAAGGAATGTCTAACGAGCCCCAAGGTCAGATACAGCCACAGTCTTCACCCGAATATAACTCCCAGTCATTATCGCTGCATTTGGACTGAGAAATGCCCCAAATACAGCTGTAATGACCGGGTGTTATATTCGGGTGAAGGTAGTGTGAGCACGCCTTCAATCCACTATTGTAGACAAAATTGTACACACATACAAGTCTCAAATTACACTCTTATGGTAATCCACATAGTTACACCCGACCTGGACACCGGACCAATCTGGACGTTTGGCAGGACGCCGGACCAATCCACGGGACCACTTTGCGGATGGCTCCAGACTGTCCAATTTGACACCCCGCCTTCTCCCTGTTTTTGTGTTTTTCTGTACATGGCCGCCCTCGCCATCAGGGCATGAGAGCACCTGACAGTATAGGCCGTCTGGCTTCAATGGCTCCATTCTATTCTTTGACAAAGAAGCAGGCCATAGATATGAGGGCATATCCTTTTCTTTGTGAAATTGGATCATTCATTCTGAGGAAAAAAGAAAAGGGGGGCATACACTATGACAGCACTTTTTCCTTGCATCTCTGGACCTAATTGGGGTTACATTTATCTTCTTTTTTTTTTTTTTTTTTTTTTTTTTTTTTTTTTTTTTTGAAAAAAAAAAAAAAGAAAAGGGTTACATTTATCCAGTTCTGCCCATTACTGCAGTCAGATTTATTTCAGAAAGTGCTTGTGCGAGTACGCCCTCAAAAAGGGGTTGGTGGTGGTCCCACTACGTAGCACGGAGGATTGGATCGCCTGAATCTGGATGTGCTTTCAGCAGGGATGCAGAAAAAACACTGGCCAATTTCTGCACCTCTCTCCCAAGAAGTCCAGGTTCAGACTTCAAAATCCAATCCTTTGCGCAAGTGGGACCTCACAGGGGGGCATGTTCCGGCTTGCACAGCTTCTTCCACCACTCACCACATGCATAAAAGAGAGAACTTATGACCATGCATCTTTCCTCGTTCTAGCCGAAGATCCGGTCTCATTTTGCACATTTGTTGAGTGGTGCAGTCAGGCCCTAACAGATGTCGGGTCTGGCTCCACTACTCTCTCTGAGAGCTGTCAGACTCTCTCGGGGCATAATCACACTAAGACTTTTCTTTTTTTTTGGGAGAAAATCAGACATTTCATTCCAAAAGAGGGACAGGGGTCCGGGAAAACACCCCACAAATCAAACCGGTACATCACATGCTAGGGCCATTACTCAGCTGTAGGCTCCTGGAAGCCGGGTCCAGTGTCCCTTCCCAAAAGGAATTCTCCAAAACTAAAAAAAGAATGAAGCCTCAATAGGCAGATTGTCTATTACAGCAATAACCGAGAATAACGCACCAGAAAATCAACTTGCTAGAGTGAAGTTTAGGGAGGGGAGCTAAAGCTCTCTCCATAATCAGCTGGGGAGAGGAGCCAGGGAGAAAAGCATAACCTGCCTTCTGCAGTAAGCTTGACTAATCTGGACTGAGTCTCTCTACCTCAGGTGTCCCAGAACCATTTTCTGACCCTATACCGGTTACCTCCATTGGACCTGCGGAGCCAATCACTATGAATCGAGGCCCCTTTTTTTTTTTTTTTTTTTTTTTTTTAAAAACCTCAGATGGTTCTGCTAGGGATGAGTTACCGTATTCTTGATAGCATTATCCGAGATGAACTTGCTTTTGAAAAGTTGATCATTTCTATCGTCCAAGGTTATTTTATTAGAAGTGGTCGAGCCACTTGTGCTACACACAGCCATTCACAGGCCTTAGTGCTGGCCTTATCATGAACCCCATTCAAGATCCAATCACCGGACCAGACAAAATTACCCCCTATGATCTGATCCCAGTGTTGTATCCACCAGTTCCATCTTCTTCTTGATGCCCGACATGTCAACCACAGATGGCGTGAGTCTTCCCAGATCCATTTGCACCTTTTTTTTTTTTTTTTTTTTTTTTTTTTTTTTTTTTTTTCCCCCTTTTTTTTTTTTACTTTTTTTTTCTCCTTTTTTTTTTGGGGGGTTTTCCCCTTTTGGTTTTTTTTTTTTTTTTTTTTTTTTCTTTTTTTTTTTTTTTTTTTTTTTTTTTTTTTTTTTTTTTTTTTTTTTTTTTTATAACTTGACCTTGGGTAGTGCTAGGGGTGCTGATATGAGCAGACACCGCTAGCACCCCCAGGCAGGCTCCATCTACACAGGAAGCTGGAATTTTCATGCCTTTAGCTACCAGACATACTGCAGAAGCTGTTGCCAACATGGATTGTAGCGGCCACAGAATGCTAGCTAACCTCTGAGAAGGTAAGTGTTTAACTTGCTTCCATATTGACGAAAGTTGTTCTACAAATATGGGCAGAAGGCTCCGATCTTGTCTTCTCTTAGCCACTACTCCTTGGGGTGGTTTTTTAACTTTATGTCGCAGTAATCTTGTGCCTTCTTTGGTGGACTATTCATCTAATCCCAACCACCTCTTATTCTGCACATGCCACCAACCCACTGTCCTGCTGACCATTGGAGCTAGCTTCACTGGAGACAAGCCTCGCAGGAGAGAGGCTATTTTTATCAATGTACCTCCCGCCGGAGCTCTCTGAGTCTTAGTTCTGACAACAACTTCAGAGTAGCCCCGCAAAGTAGCCAATCTCACATTACCCCCTTGAGTCAAAGTTCTGCTGAAGGAGAAGTCACTGCGTATGGACCATTCTGTTGCCGCCCATCCATCTTCACCCAAGTCTGCTTTAACCTGCAGTACAACATCTTTATGCGACTGTGATAATAACCATAGGTTTTGCGTAAGAATATTGCCGCCTGTCAGTAAGTTGATCCAGCTATGGAGGATGGCTTTCTGTAGCGCGCCTAGCCTAGTAGCAATGTGTCTCAGTGTTCCTAGGCAGTCTTTAACCTGGCAGTGAGCAGATCCAGATGCGATGTCCTGGTGGTGCCAGTGCTGCGATGGGCCAGCGCTGCTACGTTGAGCGGAGTGCTGCTATGAGGCAGAAGCGCTGGTTGCCAGCAGGGCGAGCCACGTGGTGGGGCGAGCATTAGGTGTCACGGGGCGGGCGAGCAGTGAGGGCGTTGGTGGCCTAGGGAGGTGGAAGCTGAGTGCCGCAGCTTTACAACGCTTGCGCAGCGGCGAGCGAGTGGGACTAAGCGGTGATCATGGTTGATAGAGCGGGAGAGAGGAGAGAGTCCTTAGTTTTGTCTTGTGCTGAACTCCTGGCATCGCAGGCTGGCACGGGCAGTGAGGGGGGGTTGGTGCTGCTCTGACGGGGGTGCGAACTTTCAGGCATCCGTATCTTCTCTATGTTTGAAGATGCTTGGCTTCATAAGGTGAAACGTTCTCTACGTGTCAGTTGACTTTCAGCTTCAGCATCCGGGTGGTTTTCTCGACGACCTATTACTTGTAGACGGGACGTGCGACAACAACGGTAATCTTCATTATCTTCATCTTCAACATTATCATCATCATCGACGACCTCAGCATAGTCATCTTCACGTCATCATCATCATCATCATCATCATCATCATCATCATCATCATCATCACCATCATCATCATCATCATTAGCATCATCATCATCATCATCATCATCATCATTGTCATCATCATCTGACATGAGTGACTCCACTCTCCTCATCTGATCACTCCTACTTCTTTCCTCTCCTCTTTTCTCCTCTCCCTTCCCCCTCTCCTCTTTCTCTGCCTACTCTCTCCATCCGTTCCTCGTCCCTTTTTGTTGTCTGATGCTCTGCGCTCTGCTCTTCCCATTTTAGGGAGAGAGACGGGAGAAGTGGGGCTATGATGGGTGAAATTGGAGGAGGGAAGAGTGTGGAAGGGGCGTAGATATGAGGAAAGAGGGAGTGTAAGGACAATGGGTGAAATTGGAGGGAGGATTGTGGGGGAAGGGGGAGGGAGTAGCGTTTAACAAGGATGGGGGGAAGTATGTCTCACGCTTCTATATTTTCTTCTCCTCTACTTGTATTTTCATGATTTTTCCAATCAATCTTATCATCAACTAAATAACATCTTAATAATATTCTAATCATCAATCTGACCATTAATTTCACAATCTCAGTACCATCCCATTTACGAACCTAACTACTTTTCTATAACTAATAATCCTAACTAAAGTCGCAAACATTCCTGATCTTTCTTATCTTCAAAATCTGAATTTCTTGTCTAACTAACATAAAAGGTATTTTTATATGCCTAAAACTCCAGGTGAAAATCTCTAATTAGTATATATATTTTTTATTTTTTAATCATGTTTATCTACTCTCAAGTCCTACTATCAAAAACATAGTCATAAATTACTCTTTGGCTTTTTATCTACTCTCAAGTCCTACACAAAAGTCCACCCCACCTTATGATACGCCTTCTCCATATCTAGGAGCAGGATTGTCACTTCCCTCCTCTCTTTAGATATTATTTCAAGGGCCTGTAAGATGGTCATTATATTTTCAAATATTGACCATCCCTTTACAAAGGCCCCATGTTCTTGCCCAACCAGGGGCTGTCTTGCCGCGCGTTCATTGAATGCATGTTTCACTTTCAATTTTTGAAGGCGGTGAACGCGCGTTCACTGAACGCGGGTAAACACGTTTGACGCGTTTGTGCAGGGTGTTTTTGGCGCGCGCGTGTGTGTGTGTGTGTGTTGGGTGACGAGTATCGGTTTCACAACCATGGGGATACACTCGGCTATATGCACAGTTTCATAGTTCTCAGTGGTAGAGTGCATGGTTAGTTGGATCACCCTCTCTCTCTCTCTCTCTCTCTCTCTCTCTCTCTCTCTCTCTCTCTCTCTCTCTCTCTCTCTCTCTCTCTCTCTCTNTCTCTCTCTCTCTCTCTCTCTCTCTCTCTCTCTCTCTCTCTCTCTCTCTCTCTCTCTCTCTCTCTCTCTCTCTCGTGCGCGCGCGCGCACGCAGTCGTTTGCTTGCTTGCTTGCTCGCTTGCTCATAGCGCAACAACTTCTTCCCGCCACGCAGCCCGTTTTCCCGCACGCAAGTAAGAGAGGTTAGCGCAGCTCCTCCCGTTCGTGCGCATCTGCGCAACTGGCTATGATTATTTGGATCTTTTTTTTTTTTTCTCTCTCTCTCTCTCTCTCTCTCTCTCTTGTGTTTAGATCACCGCCCCCTAACTCGTGCGCATCTTTTCTCCATCAGGGCGCAGCAACTCTCCCGATGTAGGTGCGAGCTTCGCTGCCCGTGCAGCTTCCCAATTGTGCGCACCTTGTTTCCATCGCACAACTCCCTCCTTCGGATGTGGTTTCTCATTTTGAGAGAGAGAGAGAGAGAGAGAGAGAGAGAGAGAGAGAGAGAGAGAGAGAGAGAGAGAGAGAGAAGTGTATGCAGCGCACTCAATCAATCAATCAGTCAATCAATCAATCAACCAATAATCAATCAATCACTAATCAATCAATCAATCAATCAATGAATCAATCCATTAATCAATCCACATACACACACACACAAACGGTTTTTTTTTTTTTTTTTTTTTTTTTTTTCCCCTGAACTGCATGCTCCTCCTGTGGCTTCTGACACGTGCAACCCGGTGGGGGGCGCGTGTTCAATTTTCTCCCACCGTGTGCCACGTGGCGGTATTGAACGTGTTTGAACGTGAACGCGCGTCAAACGCGTTCAAGCGGTTACATAGACCAGGAGAGGAAGCATGTTTGCGAGTCTGATTGCATATGACTTAGCCAATATTTTATATGCTACATTTGAAACTGATATTGGTCGGTAGTTTTTACCTCGGCCTTATTCCCTTTCATATATAGGAGCGATATAATACCCTTAAGTAAACTCCCGGGTAGTCTGCCTGTTGACCTGACGTTGTTGTATATGTCACGAAGGAAAGCCACGAAGGCTGGCCAACAGGCTAGGTACAACTTTACTTGTAATCCATCGAGAGCTGGGCATTTTCCTAATGTCATCTGCTTTACCGCTCTTCCCACTTGCTCGATTGTGAATGGGCCGTCTAGGGCCCTTGACGCAGAACGCGAGATCTGTGATGAAGTCCTATCCCAGAAGCTGCTAATGTCTGATAGATCTGTGTCTAGGGTGTCGAACGGTCTTCTAATGGAGACAATATCTTTGAAATACTCATAGGCGTTTGCACACATTGTGTCCATGTTCGAGGTCGGGGCCTGGTCGATTGAGAACGGGTGGTGCAACTCCCTTATCAACGGTTTGACTTGTCTCAAGATTTATGATCTAAATGAAAACTTAGTCATTCGGTCATAACCTATGATTCCACGAATCTTCAGCTAGTCTAACCATTCCGCTTGCTTTTTTACTTCCGACTTTTTCAACTCTATCAATGCTACTTTCCTCCTTTCTGTCCAATAGTAGTGCAGAAAAGGATCAGTCCCCACCAGCCTTTCTGCTTGCGCGATTTCCTTTTGGAGTTTAACTTCATGCCACGTTCGGTTAACCGATTTTATCCGTGAAAATTTTATTAGAGCTACTCTTATTATAATGATTCCTACTTCAGTCCATTCTAATAGATCCTCGAATAGGTCCTTCATGGTATTCCACAATGTCATTTGGTCGGTCACCCATCGCTTGATTCCTTCATCCTTTAACATGTTTACATGAAGTTCGAATGTCGGTTTCTCTCTTTGTATCACTTCCGCTGAGACTATGTCCATCAGAACCGGGTGGTGATTCAAGATTGATTTTGAGTCTAGGAGCACATCGCACCAGAAGCAGGTGTTCCAGGGAGAACTTGGTGCCAGAATGAAGTCCAATCTGCTTCTTGGAGCTGGTGTGTTATCTGCTGGTTTGACCCCGAACCAAGTGAACTCATTTAAGCTCGGGTTTAAAGTGCGAAATACATTTATTAATGAGTAGGCATCCAGCAGGGTAGTTAATATTCTTGCATCCTGCCTAGGGGGGAAAACTGACAGTGAGTCAAGACCTGGGTTTAGTATCGTATTAAGATCCCCTAATATCACTAGATTGTCGGTGTCAGGTAGGAAGGTTGAGAGGTTGGCTAAAAATTATATACCGTAACAGTCTATTAGTTTTGTCGGGGCATAAATTGAACAAATGCCCCATTCCTTCTCTCCTATCAGAATTTTGATGCATGCGATTCTCCCACTTGAATCTGCATATGAGTCCAAAACTTCTGCATCTAGATCCTTATTAATTAATATTGCAACCCCTCCTTTGGTCCCATCTGTCGGGGACGAGATTTGGGGGCCATCCTAGTAAGTCGTCAATTTCTGAAGTTTACAGGTATTTAACTTCGATTCCTGGATACCAAGAATATGAACATTGTTTGAATGCATCCAAGAGCGAAGCCTTGATCGTTTGTATCTGTGTGATGTGTCACCTAAACTGTGAACATTCCATGATGTCATTCGTAGTTTAGGCAAAAGTACCATCCGTAGAAATCCTGCCAGTGGCTTGGATCCGGCTTTGGTCCTTGGAGTGTGATAGGGATTTCCTTGTATCCTGTGCCTCCTTTCCCGGAAGTCTCTCGACTAGATATACTCCTGATAGTTTTTATATCACATTCGTATATCGCATCCACTCCAAGACCATTGACCTGGTTCTCCCCGCTGGCATGTGTAATTTTCCTATGGATTCGGTATTTCCTGCAAGGAAGGCCCGGAGTGGGATCTAATGGACCCTAAGGTCACACCATTTATCAAATGAGTCACAAATGGTGTGAATACCTATCAAGGCCATATGGAAAACCATCGGGGGGAGCTCGTGTTTTTGTGATAAATAATTGTTTATTTTAAAAGATGGGAGCATTGTCACTGATCCCGTATGGTTCAACACTTCTCGCTTGCTTAGATCCACTACCTCCTCATCTGAGAGGGGGGCGGTTACGGGGATTGATGAAATTTCCAGTCCATCATCCCTCGTAATTCTTGTTTGCAGCATCGGGCCAACCGCAGACTCCGAGATGATTAGCGGTACCACCAATTGTTTGATTGACTCTTTGACCTTTTTTGGATTGGCTTAATGACCTCGACCTTTTTCTCCCTTCTTTGTCCATCTCAATTCGTTGGTCTATATGAAGGTTCAATGTCTCATCCCCTGACAATCCTTCCGCTAGTGTCATTCCGTTTTGTTTTTTCAGTTGGTGAGAAACCATTTGCCTGTGCCAGTCCTGATTCGCTAAATAGCTGATGTTTTCCCACTTTCTGAAACGGAAAAATATTCGTTAGTTTCCATGAACTTCCCTCACCAATCCTTTCCGGCCCAAGCCCGTCTAAGTGGTCTATATCATCCTGGTTGAAGGATTTATTATTATGGATCGTGGAATTTGTCAGGGGCTGAGGTTTCACTCGCCTGGGGCAGGGTTTCTGCGGTGTATGCTCCTTATCAGAGGTCCCCCTAGGGTCCTTTGTGCCGTTGTTTTCCCCTGGGTCGACCTCTTGGATTTTCCGTGGTGGTCCTGCATCTTCCTCTCTTCCTTCTTCGACTAACATTTCGTTAAAACTGACATTTTTTTTTTAATTCACGAAATTGAGCGTACCAAAAAGCAACATTTTTTAGTGTTGTTTGTTCCCATGACGTCCGATGATCAGATCATCGGGTGTCGTGGCGACTCCCGATGATCTGACCATCGGATGTATGTTAACGGTACTTTACGTTGAGGGACATCAGATGGACAAAGTGAGATAACCACTTTCTCCCCCGATGAGCAATGAAATTTTGACTAAGTCCACTTTCGTGAATTTAGAAAAAAATGTAATTTTTAACGAAATGTATGTTCTTCTCCGTTATCCATTCTGGGTTCCTCCTCCTTAGTCGTCTCTTTCCTTCCATCTCATGCTTTCTCTTCCTCGTCCTTCTCTCTTTCCTCTTCGCCTCTCCCATCTTCCCCTTCATCCACTTTCTCATTTTCCCCCTCCTCCCTCGTTTCTTCTTCTTTATCCTCAAAACACCTATCTTTATCTGTTTCTTCCTCCCCGTTTTCTTCCCTGTTGTCCTTCTCCTCACTTTCCTCATCTGCTTTCTTTTATTCTTCGTCCTCTTCATCCTCTTCCTCCTCTTGTTCGTCTTCCTCCTCTTCACCTTTTCCTCCATCCTCCCCCTCTTCGTCCTCTTCATCTTTGTCTGTCTCCTCTTCCTCACTCTTCTCCTCCTCCTCCTCACTCTCTCCTTCCTCCTCCTCAGATTCTTTTATTTCCTGCAGCTCTTCATCCTTCTTCTCCCCCTCCTTTGCCCCCTTTTCTTTCTCGTCTTCTTCTTCTTCATCACTCGTCATCACTACATCCATGTCCCCGTTTTCCAATGGAGTTTTCCAAGGGAAGCCCTCCTCCCTTTATTCTTCTCTGCCTTCTTGCCCTGCTCCGCTTTGTTGTCTATCCTTTCTGAGGGCTGCCCTCTCTTTTCTTCCCCTAGAGGGATATGGTGACCTTTCCTCCTTTCCAAGGCATTAGGGTCCTTCCTTTTCCAAACCACTATCGCCCTTCCATCCCTCTGATCGCGGGAGGTAGTTGGGTGTGGCGGCTTGTTTTTCTTGGTGTTTCTGTCCTGAACCCTCTCTTTTACAGGCTGAGTTTTGTCCCCTGCTGTTTTTTTACCCTCCTTCCTCACTTGAGGGCCCTTGCTCTTTTCCGCTTTCTCAGTTGCCTTATTCTTGTCCCGGGGCATATCCCTGTTGGCTATGTGACACCCGCGGCCGTGGCCAATGAGGCCCAGTCCACGGCCCAGTTTTTCAATATTTTTTTTCTCCCCCTAAAAATACGTACAAAAATAAAATAAAATATGAAGGTGTAGGGCTTGAAAAACCCTACACTCCTATATTTTTCTTTTTGGAATCCGACTTTGTTTAAGATTTTTAACAAATCAAAAACTAAAATCGATTTAAACAAAATTAAAAAACAAAAATATAAAGAAAAACAGGAATGTTTTTTTGCTATTTTTTATCATGAGATATATGGTCCCTGCGTACACCTGTATTTTTTTTAGAATTGGATTTTTGTTTTTTGCAGGGAAATGAGGTGTTTAAAAAAAATGTCGATGCAAAATTTTAAAAGAAATGAAAAAAAAAAAAGGTTTGATTGATTGATTGATTGATTGATTGATTGATTGATTGATTGATT
>BFEA01000586.1:783308-790808 GCA_003427395.1 Chara braunii
TTTTTTTTTTTACAACAAGCTCCATCAATTGGTGGGAAGCAGCACCTAATGGAAACCGGGTCCAGCGTCCCATAGATACAACCATATCCTCACTAATTGGCACAAACTGGGAACCGTCCCATAGATACAACCATATCCTCACTAATTGGCACAAACTGGGAACCGGGCCCAGCGTCCTATAACGAGTATATTCAGAAAACTTCAGAAAACTTCAGAAAACTTCAGAAAACTTCATCAGACAACTTCAAGAAAATGAGGCAAGGAACTACTAGAAAACATTAATTGGCCTAAGGATGGAATTTGGAAAATTGAGATACCGGGACCATCACCCGGCTTTAGCTCGGAACTATTGGAGCTACTTCAGACATGTCTATGACAACTTCATGAGAAAATTCAGAAACGACTCGGAAAAAGCCCCATTGATCCACTTTGCCTCACTCCGGCAAGACTGACTGGAGCGGAGCCACCATCTCTACTGCTGCTATGCCATACTCCCATCCTACCAGCTAGCCCCCTCACTGGTAGGATGCGTGATAACCCACCATCTTCTCCCACTCAACTTATTAACTCTTACCGTCGTTCCAGAAGCAAGAGAATAGGCCACAGAGGTCCTACGATTGTTCCAAAAACTTTGAAAACCCACACACACCCTTCCAACGTTCTCCAAAACTGTCATACACTTCTGCCGCCCTCTTCCAGGTCTCACACCCCCACTTTCTGCTGGGTTACAGGGCAACGCAACTCACCCCAGCTCCGACCAGCGTCGTCCCGGCAGCAACCCTTGGTTGTCCCGTGGAAACCCCCCCCAAGACCTCCCCAGATCTCTCTACCAGACCTCACGCTCCTGCATCACAGGTTACAGGGCAACACCCCAGGTCCGGTCAGTGTCGCTCTGGCATCGAACAACCGCAGATCTCGAGTATAACAGTGATGACGCCACGTAAGACGAGTTGGTAGGTATCCCTAAGTCCTAAAAATATCCTAGGACCGCTAAGCACCCAAATATCTTTAGGACATTAAAAAAATGTTTTTAAAAAATATAAGAACGGGGGCCTGCTATCCTAGATTCCGCCTTCCAACAGATGGAGCATCGGTCCAGGCTTTCAGATCTCGTACCAGAAATCACTTGATCTCATACCCCCTTCTGCTAGGGTAACAGGGCACCACAACCCTCCCCAGGACCAATCAACCTAGCTCTGACGGATAGGAAGTGCCTTCCTCCCTCGACAATTCCCGTAGCGGCAAGCCCCTAAGCAGGTTACAGGGTCAATACCCGAGTGCCAGCTATGTCAGACGATCTGGTTATGCCTTTTACCCTCGGCATAACTTCCCAGGCCTCAAGCTCCCCCTGGGTTACAGAGCAGCGGTTCCAGCCCCGGCCTGTGTCGTCCCAGCCTCGTCCTTCTGACCTACTTACCCAAACAAACAACCTTTTCAATTGAAAATCCCCTTGCTACCTTCCTTCCTTCAAACCTAGCTCCCCCCACCCCCCTTCGGCTCACTGTGTAGCCCTGGAAATCACTCCTTCCCTCAAAAAATCCTAACACTGCTATAAGCAGCCGCCCCCTTGCCTTCTCTCCCCACCCGCGAGTACTGATCCGACCCTAAATCAGTCTGGCTAAGAGACAACAATTCCCCAATACTGCCTCCCCCCTCCAAGAATAACACCTCCCACCTTGTGAAACCCTCACGGGGGGAGGCTCCAACCCTCAAGGAAGACACCACAGGTATACACAGCAAGCCACAATTACACCCCTCAAGACCAGGAACTTGGAATTAACAAGCCAATTCGAATCAAATTTTACCGCACGGTGTTATGATTAGTAATCATAGGATTTGAAAAACTGCGGCAGCTCACTTTTAGGCATCGGTGATCAGAAACGAATTTGTATCAAAAATCAAGAAAAAACAAGACCATAGGATCAATGATAAAGAAGAGTACTGAGTGACGAAAATTGCGAGAAATTATACGAAATTAGGCTTAGATATCCATAACGTATTTTCAAATTTGATTCCCAAACCACGGTTTGAGAAACTCTTAGCAAAGACGTATATAGCACGAAAACGTTTAAGAAATTATTTTTCAGAAACCATACAAAAAACACTGAATCAGATCATTATCATTGAAAATATCATGAATACGTCTACAACACTCGAACCAGAAATTCAGATTAGATAAAACACAATTCAGAAAACCTAATTAGATCATCATCATTTGGTGAGCATCAAGGGTTGCGTACTTATCCTTTTTGAATTAATGGGATTAAAGGATCAATCTCGAAAACATTTGTAACAAAATCCAGGAATCAACGCGTCCGTAATCATGAGGATCAAAAGTGAATATACCATGCTAAGAAAACACCAAGAAAGGCTCCTCCATGAATCCTCTCCTCCTCTCCCTTCCCTTCCCCCTTCACTCGCATGTGACATCACCCCTACCTCGCGGGAACCATCGCCCTCGCGCCCCTCAGCGTCCTCACCCTTCAAAACGGGGCGCACGAGGCATCTAACACGTAGCACAGGCAGACCTCATCGGAGCCGTTCACCAAACGCATGGCACAACAGCCCCTCCTCAATCTTAACCCTGTCAGCCTGTGACGTAGGCAGATCGCGGCAGCAAGCAAATCCCCAACACGTACCAACCAAACTAAGAAGATCCATGGAGTAATACCATCGTGAAAACACTAACCTATCCAAACTGATCCATCACCCTCACCGTCGCGTTCGATGCATGGCATCCCGTATTCCGTGGCTCGAATAAGAGTTCGATGCATGATGATGCTGGCAACCATACTCATTGCAACACTTCACCACCAGCCTCCTCATAACAACCCCAACCTGTCTGCTTGCTGCACCACCCACATCACCAATCCACCCCATGGCCATCACTCCAAGCCTCTCATCCTCCACCTCACACCACCCCAAACCCTCTCCTCCGAGATCGCACCGCTCCACCGCTCGTTACCGCCCGACACACCATGACCCTGCGCCACTCCACCGCCTGTTGCTGCACGGTACCGTTCGATTCGACTGCGTGGGTGGGGCGCAGCGCTCCCGGCCGCGCTGCGCCCCCTCGAACCTGTAACCTTCCTCTTTTGCTCTCCTACTCATCCTCGAAGAAAAGTTTGTATAACCTTGAACTCCCCCATCATACCATCTTTTTTTTTTCTTTTTCTTTTTTTTCTTTTTGTTTTAAACACCCTTCGTAGTGCTAGTGTTGCTGATAAGAGCAGATAGCGCTAGCACCCCGAGAGAGGCTCCATCTATTGGTGGGGAGTATCACCTGCTGGAAAACGGGTCCAGCGTCCCTTATATAGAGTGCGAATCAGGATAATGTCAGGAAAAACAAATAAGAAACACATCTGTCATAAAAAACCTCTTCACCTAAAATCAGGCGCCAGATATGCTGCTAATAACCTCTGGTTCCCTTTCCACCCTCCTTGACATTTTAAACAACCTTTGTCCATTTCTACTCCTGTCCAAACCATTGTGCTTCTACCATTGTTGTGGCTGCTGGGGGAAACCTATCTGGAAACTCTTCAGGTATCTTCATCGGAATGTTGGGGTCGACCTGCAACCAATCCTTGAACCTGAGGTAGTAATCCTTATTGAGGGCAACCCCTCCTCCCTTATTCCCCTTCTCCCCTGGCCATTTGACCTGAGCCATCCTGCCACCCCTGCCCCCCCCCAGCCAGTTTGCGCAGCATGTTTGTATTTCCGTGATGATATATGCTTTCTGTGTGAAGTGTTCCATTTTGCCCTGAAGCCTTTTCCATTGTATCTTTATTTCGGTTTCGATAAATTGTTTGACAATGTTCGTTGTTTCCCCTTCCCCCATTCAGGCCCCTTCCTGGTGGAAAACACACCTTTGACCACACCACCGCCTTTCTGGCAGTGGAAAAAAGGGTATTGGCATAGTGGGATGCTTGTGGTCTATGCCACTCACCTATCAGTAGAGACTCCCAACTCCACGGCCATTCCTCCTCGGTTCCTAGCTGTGACCAGATGTGGTCCCTCCATTGCCACATTAGTACCGCCCCTGGGCATTGGTGGAAAATGTGTTCCATTATTTCACATATTATTCGACTCGGGAAACTTGCATAGGGTTTGCACGATGGGAGAGCCTCCCCTCTCTGTTCCAGGTTCGTCTAATCAATAATCCAATTGTTTGTGGGAAGGCACCTATGGCTGATTTGCCATTGCAGGGAGACGAACTTCGCTGGTTTCTCTTTCACGCCCTTGAACCATTGTCGGCCTCTAATCTGATTGTCACCTAAGTTTAACTGTCTCTTCCATCTGTCCCCTATCCTTGCCCGTACATCCACCCTGGGTCTGATCATCCTATAGGTGGATCTTATTGTCAGTTCAGTGAGATGCATTGGTTGCCCTCGCCGACCCCTCTCCCATTGCCATTCGAGTGGGTCCAGGGCTAAGCAGGACAGAGGGGGTTTCCGGTCGATAGACTTGCCATTGAGTCTTCCCCTCCTTGAGGTACTGCAACACCCGAATTCAGTAAAGGTTGGTTTTGTCATGCCATGGGACCGAGTATGGGTGATATATGATCAGTGTGTCGTCCCCTCTTCTCTCAAATAGGTTGATCATCGCCCCTTCCATTCTGGTTTCCACTACGGAACCTATTTGTAGGGGGAACTCCTCTATCTTGACCGCTACTCAATCTTGTTCTTGTAATGATGGTCCTTTCCTTAGGGTTACCACCCAGGCCAGGGGAATCAAAAATATTAATTGTTCTAGGGCGACCGCCATCTTACGAACATGGGGAAGGCCGAGTCTGAGTTGTTGGGCCGATTTCCAGTCCTTGTTCACTTCATCCCATATGTCTCCTACCCTTAGAATCCCGTATTTGACCTAGGGGGACCAAGTTGAACGGGGATCCGAACTACCGAAGACCCTGCCTTGCCTATCCGTGATTGCTCTATTGCCAAACAGGGTTTGGCGCATGATTTCCTCCATGCGTTTCGGGAACAGTCTATCAGGGATGGACAACATTCTTCAGTTTCGGATAAGATTGACCCATAACTTGTCCTTGATTATGTCTTGTCTTGCTGCTCCTTTGTCCCCTTCCACTGCTGGGTGTGAGTGTGCTTGGGGGATAGACCAATACCGGTCCTCGAACCATGTTAATGGGTCCACTCTGTGATCGGTGCTCGGTGCAAGTCTACGGATCTGTTCCGTCGCCAGGTCCCGCCACGGGGGGTTTATACCGATAATCAGTCCTTTAACCCTGGGCCATTGGATTGATAGGGAAATGGCTTGTAGAGAGGGATCCAACAATCCCCAACCTCCATTGGTCTTTGGCTGGACAATCGTGTTCCCCTCGCCAGAGAAAGGCTACTAAGTATCGTTTGAGGGTCCTGACGCTGGGCTTGCTTAACTGCCAAAGGGCTGATTTATACCATATTGATGCTAGCACTACGTTATTGATGATCACCGCTCTTCCAAAGATAGAGGTGTTTTTCCTTGCCCATTACTGCATTTTTTGTAGCGCGGGCCAGTGATTCTTTCGTCGTTACTTGCCGACGGGCCTAAAGCGAAAAGTGTTACCCCTAGGACGCGTACTTGTTCCTCGAGGGGCCTCCAGTCTACCTTCGGTTGTTTAGGGGGACAAACCCCGTAGAAGTGGACCCACCAGCCTTGTGTTTTGCTTCCCCAGTTGACGGCCATATCCGAAACCTGAGCAAAGCGCCCCATCATGGCTTGAATTTCGTCCATATTACTTTGGGTGACTTCTACAACTATTGTCAGGTCGTCTGCAAATATCGAGTAGACTGGTATGACTTCCTCTGGGATATCTGCTCTACCAATCCATCGCCTCTTTTGGAAAGAAGAGAAGTAGGTAGTCGTTGAAGGGAATCATCTAGAGTGTGATTGAGAAAGTTTTCATACAGGGCCGAAAGAAAATTGTTGTTAACATCCCTTTCACCCTTGTTCGATGTAATTCCATTATTCACAATCTATGTGTTTCTCTTATACGTCACATGTGTCTCTCTTATACGTCACAGTAACCTATCGTCCTGCATATCGAGTGTTCTCTATGGCAAGGTTAAGAGTTGTATGGAAGAAAAATGATTCTTCGGGAGATCTTATTTCACCGACCATAATGTTGTTGTCTGTTAATATAAGATTCAACATTCCAGAACTGGACGGTCTTGTGCATGTTCGCATTGGGGAGTTGGATAATATTCATAGCATAATAAAAAAATGCGGAGAACATTCCCGTAACCTCACGCGATTCGTTAAAAAAAATATAAATTACGAGTGCTCCGGAAGATATTTGTAAAACTAATTTATTAAACAATGGTTTGCGATGGGATGCTTTAATATCTCACATGTACTACTTGGAATAATTATACAATAGTTTAGGAATGCTCACCAAGATTGGATAAATTAGTCAGATTACCCATAGGCCATACGTCATGGGATACCATGGTTTGATATGAAGAAGTGTTAAAAAAAATGGTTTGGAAGAGTTTGTGCTCTGTGATTATTTTTGAGATAAAAAAATTTATAAGAAATAACAGTCATTTCGTCAAAACGGACATATTATATTTTTTGAACGAAATTAAAACTGACTTTTTTTGCCAAAATTTTTTGCTCCTGGGGGTCCGACGTTCCCAAAACGCCGTCCCCCCTACATATATCTGGTCTATGGTTGAGACCAAATACAAAAAAAAAAAAAAAGACCATGTACATGTAGGGCCCCCAGGAGCGAAAAATTCTGACCAGATTTTGGCAAAAAAAGTCAGTTTTGATTTCGTTTAAAAAATATAATATGTCCGTTTTGACGAAATGGCTGATAAATATAAAGAAATATACGTATCCCCCATTTTCCACAAGATTGAACCTCTGAACAAGAAAGCTAAAGTGGGTAACGAGTATGGTATTCCAAAGCACAATGATATAACCAAGGAGCCGTCCATTTGCCTGATCTTCTCGTACCAACGGACCTCGTGAATCGATTATGTAAGCTAATAGCCAAAATTTTCAATCGTATTCTTTCTGATACGCCTCATGCCTCCCCCGTCAATCTACTTAGTTCTACTGACTTTCCTAGTAAACTTGAACGTATTACTATGAAAACTCTAGATATCTTATGAGATTATTGGAATAAGTTACAATATTTAAGAAATCGTTTGCGAACTTCTATATATGCATGACCCAAATAAAGATTTGTGTGTTAATTTAACGAAGAAGAAACATCACACGTATATAATGGTTTCGAGGTTCGGTAGGTACACCAACTTTGTTACTACAATGAATAGAAAAACCAATTTCCAATGAGTGCAAATCTCGTTCAATATGATTTTTGACCCTGTGCAGTTTCTCGAACTCATTTGTATATCTTGCCGGAAAACAATAAAACAAGTGGTTGACACTCCAATGGGAAAGTCGATGAGCCCTCCGTTAGCGTGTATACTGGCCTCTCACTACAAGTCAATGTTTTTGATGCCAATCAACTTCGACCGGACACTAGTCGCTGAT
>BFEA01000586.1:793308-794427 GCA_003427395.1 Chara braunii
GAATGGGGTTATGTACGTGTCTTGAAAATGTACCGTCTTCATCCGAACTCTCTCCCTCTCTTTCGGGTGAGGGGTATGGTGAAACAAGAAAAGGGGCCCCTCGGGAGAGAGGGTCCGGCGTTCCTGAAATGTCGGACCCCATTTCATTACAGAGGAGGTCAAGCATGAGATGAATGTCGGACCCCCTCCCCCTCATTTCTTTTGGGAGGAAAAAGGGGGGAAGGGGGCAGTTCCCAGCATGTCCGGGAGCGTGGGAACCCCAACTTTTGTTGGGAAAGGGGCCCGGTGTTCGTCAAACACCAGACCCCCTATCAGTGTCGAGGAGGTACAGCATACTAGAAACGTTGGATCCCCCTACCCATCATTCTGTTGGGGGTGGGCGATGGACGGGGTGGATGGGACGGGGTCGACGAATCCGGGAACACCTGGACCCCCCACCCCCCCCCACCATTTCATTTGGTGTGCGGGGGCGGGGTTTCCGACGTTCATGAAATGTCGGACCCCACTCCCCGGTAATTTCGCGAGTGGGGCTCCCGGTGTGCCCCGACCTGCCCCATTCCATATGGAGGGTTCGACGTTCCTAAAACGGCGGACCTCCATCCCCATTGATTTTGTGGGCGAGGGGGTGGGTGGGTGTCGGTGTTCCCGAATTGCCCGGACCAGCCCCATTTCATATGAAATCCTTGTTCACTTGGTGGGCGGGGGATTCATCCTTCTCGGACCAACGCAATCCCGACCATTTTATAGGGGGGGGTCCGACGTTCGTGAAACGTCGTTACGGTACCCCATCCCCGTTCGTTTGGTAAACCAGGGGGGTTCGGCGTTCCCGGATAGCTCTGGAGCCTCCCACCATTTCATATGTGCGGGTCTGGTGTTCCTGAAACTCCAGACCCCATCCCCGTTCATTTTAATGTGCGTGGGGGGGGGGGGGGGGGGGGGGGGGGGGGGGGGGGGGGTGGGGGAATCTACATGTGTGTCAATCAATCAAAAAAAAAAAAAAAAAAAAACGAAAAAAACTGATTTCAAACTCTGCACAATTAAGGGGGGGGGGGGGGGGGGGGGCGGCGACCCCCCCTTCACCAATTAATGAATGAATCAATCAATCAATCCCAAAAAAAA
>BFEA01000586.1:820579-832698 GCA_003427395.1 Chara braunii
AAAAAAAAAAAAAAAAAAAAAAAACCAGCCTCACTAGCCTAGTGAAGCTGTTTTGGCTTTCTGGAAGAAAAAAAAAAGTCATAGGAGGGCGGACCTGGGCGGTACGAGCAGCCTCCCTAAGTATGCGTTCCGGTACTGTGTCCCATCACAAGAGAAGGACCGCAGCGTTCTCGACAGTAGTCTATTACATTCGGGACACAAATTAAAAAAAGGTGGTTGCCTGCTGCTGATCCTCCTCTCCATCAGCATCCTGCAAAAAAGGCAGAACACTTGGAAGTTGGAAAACTACAAGAGTTTTTTTTTTTTTTTTTTTTTTTTTTTTTTTTTTTTGAACACCCATAAAACACAGCTCGGGGTAATGATAAGAGCATGACATTGTAGGCCTAGCTATATTCGTAGGTGGCTCCGGTCTGTTAGTGGGGAGCATCACGTGCTGGAAACCGGGTCCAGTGTCCCATCATGACATTAAAGGATGAGCATAGTTAACCAAGGAGCAAAGTTATTACAAACATCTCCAGAAGTGGGAGTCCAATGCAGCACCTCAGCCCAACAGGGCAGGAGCCAGCAAATGGACTCCCCTTCTAAACTCTGGAGCAGATCTGAACCCGTCTCCAGGTGTTTCTGCTGAGAATTGACAGAGTGTATCTATAAGCCTTGTAAAAGCAAAAAACAGGGCCTCGAGAGGCGAGCCCTGTGGGCCCAGGAAAACTCTCTCGTCGGATGAATTTGGGCGCTTCCGTAATGGCCCATTCGTTCATCATTGTCGCCGCGGGTAACGCGACGTGACCTTCGGAGTTACCCGGATCTTAAATCGTCTACTTGCATTAACCACCCATGCTATGGATGTAGGAGAATTAACGCCTTTTCTTTGGGCTTTTGAAGAACGAGAAAAATTGTTAGAATTTTATGAAAGAGTTTAGGGAGCAAAAATGCAGGCTAGGCACTGGTGGTTCAAGGGGTTTGCTTAGAACCTTGGGGAAACGCAGGTGCATCAGCAGGAGGGGTCTATAGAGTAAACACTTCGGATGGTCCACCGCACACATCTAAGGCTACAATATTTCATGGTAGGGGTTATGTTTCCCCATCAGGTGCTAGCTAGGGTAGTGGTCCCCTGGTGATGCAGATTCCGATGCCATTGGGAGGGCTTATCTCAGTCCTTGGCTCCTTTGCAGTTACTAGAATGCACCCACCACCACCTCCACATTAAAGATGGCCAGGTCCGTGGACTGCACCATGGCCCTGGCTGAACTTTCTAGGCTTCATGTACACACTCGTCAGGAGCTTGGGTACTGAACTACGAGTCCATGGTCGTTAGTGTCGATCAGCAGCCCAAAACTATTTGCGACGGGGTCTCCATTTTGTCGTGAGAGAACAATGTCTTGCTATGATGCGACCACAAAGAGACGGAGTGGAAGGGCTTTGTCTGAACTGTCCAGTTAAGTGTGTTCAGTGAGAATTCAGTTACCTCATAGCATTTTGAGTAACAAACCTCGTTGGTCATTATTGTTTGAACCTGAGTGTACTGTCCCGCATTGAGTCCCAGAGGGCCAAGCGCCGCCCTTAGGGCAATCATTATGCCGGATTCCACACTCCCTACGTGGGTTTTGGCAGTTAACTCCTCGGTGATATTGGTGATGATGCTGTATGTGACCTGCTGGGCAACTGTGACAGCCCCACTGTTGCGAGGGCTGCCATGGGCCCTCCAAGTGGTTGCACTCCCCCATCTTGTAGAAAGGAGAGTGGAGCGCCTGCCATGCAGCAGTGTGATTGATGTCGCTGACGATGGTGCCCGGCCGGCATGGCGATGGTGTGGTTGGCAGCTTTGGGTGTGTCGTGAGGATAAGGCTTGTCACATGGACGCGGATCCACACAATGGGAGGAAGATCGAGCAAGTATGGTGTTGCAGTGGGGGTAGTGTCATAGATGGTGCCCGCAACGAAGCCGTTCACAAGGAGAGAGAGGTGCTCGTTAAGACCAGTTGTACTGCCAGCACCCGGATGCCATAGATCGTGACATCCTTAGCAGCACCAGACCCAGGGTGAAGCTAGCCTTGGAGGCACAGCTGTGGTTAGCGATTGCTGAATCGAGAGCAACGCAGACAAAGGGGCCCACTTCGGGAGCTGGTGCGGCCCACGAGTCCATTACAATGTCTGAGAGACAGGCATAGCCTGTTGGGGGCAGGGGCCGCCACACAGATCCGTAAAGATCCATTGATTGAATATCCACCAATGGACGTTTGTTCATCCACACCAGAGTAAAGCCGATTGGAGACTTGAGAATGGGCAGGTTTGCATTCACATTTCGTGCCACAATTGTCGCCACCAGGCCACCCAATGGTTGGTGGTGAGGGATGGCAACATGATAGAGAATCCTCCATCCTTGGTCGAAGTCTCCGTGACTCGTTGCAGGAGAGAAGAAGGCAACATCCTTGGTGGACCTTGAACCCCGGTCGTTCCACGTGGGAGCATACAATGTCGTGACCCCAATCATCAGGCCTCCGTACCGCGTGCCTTGGATGGATGCAGGCAAGTTGAGGACGTGTACAGTGCGAACCGGCCTGGCATCGTAAATGCTGCAATCAATGTACCCTTGCACCAGACTTTCCACACTCCATATATACCCGGCATTGTCTATCCGCCACAGTGAGCAATTGAATCTCGTACAGCACCCAGGGGCATCCCAGACAAAGTCTCCAATGGCTGCTTTCTTGGTGTAGTCTGCTCGTACGCAGTCATCGGGTACCATGCAGGCGTGGAATTTGCCCAATTGCCAACAAACACGTCGCCAAGATACACGTATCCTTGAGCTTGCACCGGTCTCCACACAGAGCCATCCATCGGGTCCGGACTCGATCCAGCAGGCCTGCTCGAACCCGAACCCCTGTCATACCAAATCCTCTCGTAGTCCACCGGAGGGGCCAAGACTGGATTGGATGAATTCACATTTCTTGCCACTATCGTCACTGCCACATCCCTGATGTCTTTGTAGCTGGGCCGGCTGAATTGACCGAGAAGCCTCCATCCTTGGCTCTTCTCCACAGGGGTCAGGTCGGCCTCATAAATGGACACATACAGCTTCGCCCCTGAGTGTTGGTCCAGCCAGACTGGGTGGAACTTGGAAGTTGCAGCTACCTCCAAGTTGCTGAATAGAATATGTTGCAGCTCCGTAAACTGTTGGTGAAGTTCGCGTCTTTCGAGGTATGGCATACTTGTTTTCGCCGTCTTCTTGAGATTGCCATGGCCGTTGAAGTCCGCGTTGAGAAGAGCTTGAGCATGACCACAAAGTAAGGTGCGCTGATCATCATTGCGGCTTGCTGCCTTTACCCTGTAGATTTCAGCAACTTCTCTCTCTCTCTCTTTCTCCCATGGTCATCATCCAGTGATGCCACATCATTGCCAACAACACTCTGGCACAGCATCACACAGCTAAGCATCACAGTGAAGGCAGACATACCCCCACGGCTATTGAACAATGCGAAATACCCACCCCTCGCACGGCAGAGCCTCATGGTGCAGTTTAATACAGTAACCCTGTAAGGTAGCTTAATCTTCCTCCCTTCTGTCTCTCCTCCGCCTGTCACGTCGTAAAGGGCCCTGTCTCTGTTACAGTAGCAAAACGACATTCAATCAAGAGCAGTCGTTTGTCGCCACTACGTGGTACACAGTACTACACACTTCATTCATGGTAGTCAAATGCGACGATTCCACCTTCTATTGCATTAGCTAACGATACCATCAGCCCCCAGACTGGGATGGAAGTTTACCGCCCGGCTTCCCACCAAGTATCAGGGACGTCAAATTTTGTAGCCCACACTTCCCTTACCTTCTCCACCTGCACCAGATTCGAGAACAATCAATTAGCCCACCCATGGCTGCCAAAGGTTAGACTGGTCTACACAAGAACAGGGGAGATGAGAAAAATGTTGTTAGAGACAACTGCGCCAGTGACCACTGCACAGTTCAGAATTCGCAGAAATAACAGTCCACTGCAAGCTTGGGCCAAGACCAGTTCGAAACTGCAAGGGAAACAGTAAACTATGCGTTCTACGGCCTACTGGTTCAATAATGGGCAAAAACGGGAGGTGGCGGTCACAGGCGCAGTATATTCCTGTGGCTTGGGCTACTGGTACCGCTCTTTTTCCCATGGCGTGGCCTGGCCTGGGAGCAGGTACCGGTATCAGGCCCTGGCCTACTGACCATGCCACGCGCCCCGTTAACACCCGCCCCATCCTCTCTCTCTCTCTCTCTCTCTCTCTCTCTCTCTCTCTCTCTCTCTCTCTCTCTCTCTCTCTCTCTGTGTGTGTGTGTGTGTGTGTGTGCGTGCCCGCATGGCTTTGAGCGACAGTGTGAAGGAGTTGGTGAGTCTACTCATGGTGGAACGTGAAGAGAAAGAGATGGCAAAGAAGGAGGAGGAAGAGAAAGTGAAGAAGGAACAGGAGAGGAAGGAAAAAGAGGAGAGACTGTTGAAGAAGGAAGAAAAGAAACGAAGAGAGCAGCAGGAGAATGACGAACAAATGGTGAAAATAGTAGATCTGCAATTTTCCAGAAGATGGGGAGGAGCAACGGAAAGGTTAGGACCGGACAGCTCTCCGGAAACCTCGGGACGACGGAGGCGATACCGGAAAGCTTCGAGAAGAGGACGTCGCCACCGAAGGACTGGGTATGCCTCTGCGAAATCGGACGATCTGTCTGAGATAAGCGAACGAACACGAAAGCTGTCCATGATTTCCGAGAAGAGAAAGCGTTCATCTACAGTCACAGAAGATTTGTCTTCAACTAGTCCCGCAACAACTCCGCTCAAGGCTAACCGATCTCGGGACCTGCATCCAAAGTCTGCAGTGAAATTGGCGTTCCGAGCCAAATCGTCCTCCGCGAAGAAAATGAAGACTACACTGCAGCCAACTACCTTGAAGAAGCTTAGGGAGAAAAATGACCCAACTGTCAAGGAACGACAATTTCTTCAAAATGGACATTTTTTATTTTTTGAACGAAATTGCAACCGAGTTTTTTGGCCAGAAGCTCGTCAAAATTTGCTGTTCCTGAGGGTCCAGCTTTTTACGAACCCTGGACCCCCTGGCTGTACATGGACCTAGGTTGAGACTAGGCACCTCCAGACAGGACTGTCTGGAAGTACCTGGTTTCAAGCTAGGTCCATGTACAGCGAGGGGGTCCAGCGTTTTACAAACGCCGGACCCTCAGGAACAACAAATTTTGACGAGTTTTCGACCAAAAAACTTGGTTTCAATTTCGTTCAAAAAATAAAAGATGTCAATTTTGACGAAATGGCAGTTAAGGGAGCTGCGGCAGGTCAGGGAGCAGGATCGCGAAATCAGTTTGTCAAAGATACCATGGACTATCTTGCTGGCTTGGACTACCATGTAGTGCAGAAGATGTGTAAGCAAGAGAAGATCCCGTATGTCCGAAAGGGACAGGCAATAGCAGCACTAGCCGAGAAGAGTGCACACGTGGCGTACGAAGGGACAAATGATGGGCTCCCGGAATATGCGAAAGAGAAAGAAGAATACACAACCTCGAGCGAGAGCTCAGATAATGACGAACCGAGTACATCCAAACTCTCCCCTAGCGCTGAGAAGGAGGTTGCATGAAGTGGTAAGAGTGATGCAGATCTATGGGAATACTGTAGGTTGCTATCTCGTAGACGAGGAGCGTACTCACCTGTGAAAAAAGAGGATGAGAGTCTGTTTCGTTGATTGATCCTAGCTCTGACACTGCAGGGTTGTATTCCTTGGCTCAAAAAGTACACCAGCTACTGGTCGGATCTGTTGCTGCGTAATCCCGAGTTTTTCGATAATCCGGGTAGCTGTGTATATGTTGGAGTGTCTCCATGGTGCCGTGCCACGTACATTGGGAAAATCGAGCGATCTTTACATACCCGATGGGCTGAGCATAGGAACAGTAGTAGATGCACGGCTTCATCTTCCTCTCGTTTTCACTGGTGGTTGGAACGCTTCGATGTAGGGAATTGTGTTCTTGTTCCTGTTTTTGTCGAAAATGCCAAGGAGTTAATTAGTCTGGAGAATTTTCTGATTCGAACCTGGTCACCCACCCTGAACACAAGATAGACGCGAGAAGTAAGAAGAAGAGACAATCGAGGAAGAAACGTCGAGGGAGGAAGGAACGAAAGCATGGACCAAATAGATCTAGTCCTAACCAGGATTTTGACAAGCCGAGAGTGATCCGGGCTAGGATTAATGGCGCAGGGGTAGGGTCAGCCAAGATACTGCAGTCTCTGTACGATCAGGAGAAGAAGCACAGGAAGTTTGTTTTGAGCACGGGCGGTGGCAACACGTGGTGTGATGGCTGGAAGAATGTTAAAAGAGTTTTCGGAAATCCGGAGGTGCTTGTAAATGGTAATGGGAAACTGATGAGACACTGCAAAAAAGATCTCGAGGAAGGTAGGACGATTCACATAGAATATCTTAAAAGATGGAAAAAACATTCCAACCGGAATCATACCTTCCCGATTTGGATCCTGAAGCAGTTCAAGAAGCGAGCTACTTTGCGTTTCCGTGATTTGAAATTTTTGGTGGAATTACTTGGAGCCATCAACGAGTTCTCGAAAAAAAACTACTCGGTAGCTTCTGAAGAGAATTGTGTATAATGAGATTAGAATCGGATATGGCTTTAATCGTGGAGCTAATGTCGTTGCACGTGGTAGATTTGATGATAGAATCAGTTTAGCAGGGGTGAGGAGGCTATGTGATGCGAAGATAGATAATTCTGGCTTTCCTAAAATGATGAACGACATTTATAAGACCGGAGTCAGGGTGGTTTGGACCAAGAATCCAAACATCGCTGACATTCTTTGCAATTATTGGAAGACCGCCGCAGGGGAAGTGCAGGTCTGTTGTTGCAGAGGGTACGATCTCCCTCGACAGGAGGGGCATGTCAGATGTCGGCTTGGGGAAATTGAAGGTCTGCCAGATGGATTGAAGAACGGAAAGAATATTCCTAAAGCACATAGGAATCATCGGGAGGAGTCTCTGTTAACTGAACTTTCGGAGACTTTCCTGAATTGGAAACCGGGTGTCTGGACCGATATTCATGTGGAACGAAAGAATGTGGTAGGGTGCTTTAATCAGTCAAAGACTGACGTAAACACCATTTCCACCGAAGTTCAGAATATCCAGCGAAGGTTCGCAGAGTTGGTCTTGACTGCTGTTGATCGAAATGCCGGTGAAATTGTGGTGATGTGTCTGCAATTATACTATGAAGCTATGTGTGAGATGTTCGTATGATTTTCGGGGTACAAGATATGCCAGAAGAAAGAAGAGGAGGTGTGGAAAGAGGCGCGCCTGGATCTCAAACAGGTTGATTTGGCAGAGTTGGGAAGATGGGACACAAAAGGGAAAGCAGGGAGATCCTATGTGCTACCCAAACACAAGGACTTGTCGAGATTTAGGCCGATCTGCCCCACCTTTTGTGAACCGATTATCAGAATCTGTAAGAAAGTCTCCAAGGCTCTCAATCTGTTGCTGAATTCGATTCCTAGCTCCTGCCATTTTAACTTACCAGCGGTGAGTCAATTGGCAGACAGTATTAAAAAAGCTAATGCACAGATACAGGGGGCTTTCGTTGAAAGTGGAGTAATGGGAGCCTGCAATGACATAAAGGATATGTTTAGCAAGCTGCCTCATGATGAGATCCTGAGGTCCTTGGATTGGGTAATTAGCTGTTTTCCTGATAAGAAGGTTATCGGAGTTAACCCACGAGGAAAAGGGGCTTCCTTTGGAGAAAAGAAAGGGGAGGGTTGGTGGGCGATTGACATCAGGGATGTTAGGAAGTTTGTGAAATTCGAGCTGTCTCACACTTATACTCGTGCTACTAATGTGTTGCTAAGGCAGGTTGTTGGGATCCCGATGGGCAAGAGTACAAGCCCGCCACTGGCATGTATTATGTGTGCACATGCTGAGTGGCAGTTCCTTGTCTCTTTGGGCTGTGATAGGAAGCTGGTTTTTGGCATGCGTCTGATGGATGATGTATCGCTAATTTTAATTTTTCGAAAGGGGGACAGAGGCTCTATCATAAGAGCCAATGCGATCCGTCAGAAGTTCGAAAAATGTTACCCCCGCCTGCTGACACTGAAGCGAACCGACGAGAAGACAGGGTCCTGGGACTTTATTGGGTGTTGACTGAATATTGACCAGCAGTACCCTTTCTTGTGCAGTGTTCAGACTACCAAGAATCAGCGGACTATTTGGGGACCGGGCCCTGTGGTTTTGAGAACTGGGCAGGATTCATTGCCCTGGTCTGTTGTGAAACAGAAGAAAGCCGCAATTACCGGGTGGCTTTGTTGTATCGATCGAAACACAATGTATCGTGCGGCAATTCCGAAACAGGTTCTCACGCTGCGACGGGAATACAGCGTGAAAGGTTTTTCGGACGATTTTTTTGGAAACGTCGTGAGGAACTTCGCGCCAAACCGCGGCAGGGTCTGGCAGTTTGTGGCGGAAATAGTAGGCATGTAGAAGTATCGGAGGTTGTAGGTATTAGTATGTATAGCTTAGCCGTGTTTTTCTCAGTCCTCAACTTACATGGCTCCAGGGTTTATGCTCTGGTACGGGTTGGAGGAAGATCGGTATAGTCAAGGGCAGAGGAAGGGGGATGAGGATAGCAGTTCACGAGTCCGCTTTTGAGTCCGTTTTCGCGGTACTCTTGGGCGCGGCCTTCTGTTTCTGATTTTCTCTTAATGCTATGTTCATTGTTGCTTTGGACTTCAGTTCTCGACACTTGATTGTGTTGCTGTCGTTTTCAACTTTTCGTTTCGACTCGTTCTTTTCATTGCATATGCTTCCATTCTTCTTGTTGTGAACTCATGAAAACCTTGTCTGTATAGACTATGCGTTTTACTTACCTCTTTGAGCATTGCCCCTGTGAGAACAACTGTTGTTGCACAATTTCGAAAATGGTGGCCTCTACTGCTACCGGCCTGAACTGAGCCCTGCCAGAAGCCAAAAACGGGAGAGCCTGCTACCGGTACCTGCTCTCAGGCCAGGCCACGCCACGGGAAAAAGAGCAATACCACTATCACCACCTCCCGTTTTTGCCCATCATTGAACCGGTGGGCCGTCGAACACATGATTTACTGTTTTTCTTGCAGTTTCGAAGTGGTCTTGGCCCAAGTTTGCACTGGACTGTTATTTCTGCGAAGTCTGAGCTGTGCAGCGACACAGTTTTTCCAATGTTGTTAGCTTTTCATTCCAAATACGAGCAGGCATGTCCCATATGTATGTGTTTTGCAGGTTGCTACAGTGCTACTGGTAGTCACATCTGAGCCCTCCGGTTGAAGTAATGTCACAATCTCTCTCTCTCTCTCTCTCTCTCTCTCTCTCTCTCTCTCTCTCTCTCTCTCTCTCTCTCTCTCTCTCTCTCTCTCTCTCTCTCTCTCTGTGTGTGTGTGTGTGTGTGTCGGTGTGTATGTGTGTGCGTGCCACAGTAAGACGTAGGACATGTAGGGAACAAAAATACGGAGTATTCCTTCTTGAGGACATCAGATAAAAAGCGGACAGATATAGAGAAGATTCAAATTAGCATGGCAGGGCTTAGCAGCGATCAGGGAATATCATCTGGTTTTCATGAATGGACGTGCATTGAACCCTCCTTTCCCTCCTTTCCCATTCGGCCTCATCTGATATCCTGGACCCCTTTCCCTGCCTGAGGTAGTACTGTGGCTCTCCTCCAATCTTAAAAGCCACACAAGCTTCTCAGGAGTGCCTCTCGTCCAAAATGCAGCAGCACTTCCAAGTTTCCCTGGTGCCCCCTGGCGAAGGTGCTTCCGTTTTTCCTGTCCAGCTTTGGCTCTGAAGATGACTTCCTTACTTGCCGAGGCCGGGTAATGGGCCGTGGCATCAGGGGATTTCCTCTGTTATTCTCAGCCGGAGCCTGGTAATGGCCCTGTATCTCATCTCACTTGTGCTGTTAATTTTTTGCGGAAATTGCATCTGTGGATTCTGCGCCCCATTTAAAGATTGGAATTCCCACCATACCCACTCCCAGTGACCAACTTGCATCCTTTTAAAATGGTTTGTGCAAATTATTTGCATGCTCAGGACTGAGGTGGGCCAAGATTGGTACTGCCAAATAGGTGTTCTGTACGGGGGAAATGGTCTGTGCAAACAATTTGCATGCCCAGGACCGAGGTGGGCCAAGATGGGTACTGCGGCTACTGCCAAATTGCAGTTATACCCAGCTACGGGACTGTTCAAATCATACAGATATTCGGGGAAATTATGTGCATACCCACAAATTTTGCCTTTCCGGTTTCTGGGCAGAGGCATAATTTTTCTGCTCGTCAACCGAGGGCCTGTTTGACTGGGTTCATGTAATATACGTTGGTTACAATCTGGCCGACGAAGGTCGGCGCTGGGGTGGGTGGCGCTGCCCTGTAACCTAGCTAGATTGGGGTGTGAGACCGTGTAGAGGCTTGGTTGGTATACAGTATTGGCTCTGTAGAGACTGGCTGGTTAGTATGGATATCTGAGATCTGAGTAGATAAGCATTCTGAGTAGTCAGCATCAAAATCTGCCTTATCATCTCAATCATCCTGAAATGTTCCGGAATCAACCCAAGTTTTCATCAATCATCACTGTATTCCACTTATAAGGGCCGCTGGCATAACTGGGCCCGGTTCCCAGCACGTGCTGCTCCCCACGAATCTATTGGAGCAATTAAAAAAAAAAAGGAAAAAAAAAAAAGAAACAAAAAAGGGTATTTTGAACAGGATCTGGCTATTATAAATACATGTTGGGTGCTGGGAACGGGTATAGCTGGTACAGATGCAATTTTCCATTAATTTCCCAGATGGGACACTGGGCCTGCTTCCCAGCACGTGCTCCTCCCAACGAATAGATTGGGCCTTTTTTTTTTTTTTTTTTTTTTTTTTTTAAACGCACAGTTTGAAAAAGGTCCAAACCAGAGAAAAAGAAAAACCGGGAGCGGCAGGGAAAATAGGGGGCTTTGACACACTGTTTCGGGGAATTTGGGACTTTAACCAACTTTCGTTGTTTTTTTTTGTTTTTTTTTTGTTTCTCCCAAAAGCTGGGGCAGCGTCACTAGGGGGTGGTGGTAAGAGCAGCAGGCGGCTGTACGCTCTATAGTTGCTTGACCCCACAAGGGAGTACTCAAGGAGAGGACTTTTGGGGATCTATCTGACTGCCATTACTGCCTGCCATAGGGGTATCTGACAGCAATTACCGCCAGAGCCGAGTGGAAAAGGTCCTGGAGTAAGTACGCCTGAAGTCCCCTAACCAATGGTAGAAGATACTTGAAAAGCAAAGCATTAGGGGGGGAAAAAAAAAGAGTCTCAGAGCAGATTATCAGAATCCGTGTCCCCTACGCTGACTTGGATTTCAACGTGGTGAGAACGAAAAATTACGCATGAACCCCCATCATGGGTGAGGAGACCAGGGGCAAGGTCCCACTTGCACGGAGTAGGAGATTTCGGCCGTTGATCTCGGCTATCTACAGTCTCTTAGACTATCTCTTAGTTCCTGCAAGTGGGACCTAGCCCCAGGACTACTATGGGCCTCCCTCTACCGCGCGGGGGCGGGGAGGGCGGAGATGTGACACTGCTGTTGGACATGACAGGGCAGATGGCCAATTGCTGAGGTGGGCCCAATGGCTTTGGATTATTGAGAGGGAATACTCGCATCAGCAGTTTTCTGACTGTTATTTGACATCAATTATGGTAGACGGGCCAATTCGTTGATAGGTTATTGATTTAGCGGTTATTGATTTAGCGGTCGACGGGCCGATTCGTTGATAGGTTATTGATTTAGCGGTTATTGATTTAGCGGTCGACGGGCCGATTCGTTGATAGGTTATTGATTTAGCGGTCGACGGGCCGATTCGTTGATAGGTTATTGATTTAGCGGTCGACGGGCCGATTCGTTGATAGGTTCCCACTTGAAAGTGGTTAAACGGTCTGTCTAGACACTAAGGTGGCGTGTCAGTGTGTTCAGGTTCATTGTGCCGGACCCGCCGGGATGGCGGTCCGTTAGGATGGAGACGAAGGAGGAGGTAGAGATGGAGCTGGAAGGGACAGCGCAGCTCCGACGCAGACTCCACACGCAAGTACTCCAAGATCTGCGAAAGTGAAGA
>BFEA01000586.1:864461-890575 GCA_003427395.1 Chara braunii
GGTTGACATCAATACTGTGCACAGGTAAGATAGGGAACTAGGGATCGAGCCCTGGGATCTGCATTCGCTACTGCGAACTGGTGATTACCGTTTCACTCCCGCCGGCCTAAATTCGAGGTCCTTCGAGAAAATTTCAGTCCAAGGCAGGACCTTTACCCTTCTGCTGTCTTTCATAGGCCCGGACTATATCGGGAGCTGTCTCTAGAAGTTCAGATCTTGTAAACCAGCGGTCGTCTTCCGGTTCTTGATAACTAAAATGAACCTTGTACTGTTTTTGCGGACGATCCCTACCTCCGGTTCTGAAGACATCCTCAGCCACTATACCGCGTCTATGTCATACCTTCCATCCATATCAGGTGGGATCATTGATCTACGGGATGGAAACTGATCACTTGTTTGACAAGGTAGCAACTTCGATGCGTGGAAAACTGGATACGTGTGGAGGTGTGCTGGTAGTTCTATTGTATAGGACGGTCCATCTTCACCGCCCTTGACTTCAAGAACAGGCCACGGTCCTCTATATGTGGGCAGTAACTTTTGCGAGATGTTCTCCTCAGGTGCAAACTCTTTCGAACTAACCCAGACTAAGTCGCCTACTTGAAACTGTGAAGGGCGACGATGTTTGTTTGCTTGTTCTATCATCCTATGCTGGGCTTTCCTGAGGTTTTCTACAACAATAGCTAGTTCTTTCTCGAGCTGTACAACGAACTCCCGGGTCCCGCGCGGCAATCTCTGAATCTGATCCCGGTTGAGTCCCTCAAACGTTCTGCGCGGTCTAAAGGACTTGTGCAGTTCGTTGGGAGTGCGGCAGGTGGCTAGATGCACACTGTTATTGTACGCACTAGCTACTTTAGGCAACATCTCATCCCAGTTAATCTGATCTGGCCTAATATACATGCGCAGAACTTGATGCAGGATCTTGTTCATTTGCTCTGTCTGAACGTTAGTCTCTGGATGGCAGCCGGACGACATCAACAACTTAGATCCGTATACTCCCATGAGTTCTTGCCAGTTCTGGCTAGTAAAGCGACTATCTCTATCGCTAACTATAAACAGCGGGATTCCGTTCTCACTAACCCAGCAGTCAAAGAACCTTTGTATGACTAAATCAGTACGCGCCTCATAAGGCAAAGGAACAAAAACTGCATACTTGCTAGAGCGGTCAACTATGACCATGACTTGGCTCTTGCCATGCCTGCTCTTGACTTGAGTGTCCATGAAATCTATTGACACTGAGTCTCCTGGCTGCTCCAGAATGGGCAAGGGTCTGAGAAGACCTAGCGGGATGCGCGTAAGACTCTTATTACGCTGGCAGACTTTGCAACTGCGAACATACTCTACGCAGTCATTCTTCATCCCTGGCCAGGTATACGCGCGCATCAGATTGGCCAAAGTCTTTTGCCAACCGAAATGACCCTCTGTGTCGTGACATTCCCCCAGAATCAGACTACGGATCTCTTCGCTATTGGGGATGCACAACCGGTCAAAGACATTAGTCTTCTCGAAGAGTAACCCCCCAGTAGTGGGGTAGTTCGGCTCGGTCTCTGGGGCCTCCTTGACTCGCGTGAGGAGCTCACTATAGATTGGGTCCTGCGCGTAGGCTTCGCTAACCTTCTGCTGCAGATCCTTTCCTATATCGAGGAAATATACTATTGCCCCAAAGTAATTTGCTCTCCTACTCAGAGCATCCGCGACTACGTTGTACTTCCCTTTGACAGGCTTGAGCTCAAAGTCGTACTGATCTATCTTTGCGGCCCACCTAGTAAGCTTAGGTGTCATCTTGGCCTGGGTCTTTAACCACCGTAACGTTTCATGGTCCGAATAGACTTTGAAGTGCCTCCCGAGCAAGTAGTGCTTCCAGTGGTCTAATGCTTGCCTGAGAGCGTAGAGTTCCCTCTCATAGGTAGATGTCGCAACCTTCTCTGAAGGCATCCTAGCGGACATGAACTCTACGGGTCTATAGCCATTGCCATCGTCTTGCTGTAACACTGCGCCTATGCCGTACTGGCTAGCATCCGTAGTAACAACAAAAGGCAAGGACGGATCGGCGACCTTAAGGACCGGATACTCTATCAACGCCTGCTTTAGCTTCTTCATGGCGGACGTGGAATCCTTGTCGCACTTCCAGATTGTCTCTTTTCTCAGCAATCTGCAAAGGGGCGCAGCGATGGTGGAGAAGTTCCTTACGAACTTCCTATAGTAATTCGCTAAGCCCAGGAACGAGCGCAACTCTGTCAGCGTACGTGGCGTGGGCCAATCTCTAATCGCTGCGATCTTGCTATCTTCGCGCTTAACGCCGTCTCCGTCCAAGACGTGGCCTAGATACAAAACTTGGGTCTTCGCCCAATCGCACTTCTTGCATTGATCTTGAAGTAAGCTTCTCTCAGCTTCCCCAAGACTTGCCTGAGATGACCCTGATGCTCGTCGAGGGTCCGACTAAACACTATGATGTCATCTAGATAAACTACAACGAATCTGTCTAACCACGGCCTAAACAAATCATTCATACACTGCTGAAAAGTTGCTGGCGCATTGGTYAGTCCAAAGGGCATCACTATAAACTCATAATGCCCGTACCTAGTCCGGAAGGCTGTCTTATACTGATCATCAGGGTGTACCTCTATCTGATGATATCCGGACTTTAAGTCTATCTTGGAGAAATACTTAGCCCCCTGCACTCGATCTAAGAGATTGTCGATCCTAGGCAGTGGCTCAACATTCTTTACTGTAACAGCATTCAGACCCCTATAGTCTATGCACATTCTCAGCTCTCCCTTTTTCTTAGGAACAAAGAGAACAGGCGCTCCGAAAGGAGACGAACAAGGCCTAATCCAACCCTTCTCGAGGGACTCGTCTAATTGCTTGCGAAGCTCCTCTAACTCCCGCGGGGACATCCTATACACAACACCCTTAGGAGTTCTACTGCCAGACTCTATCTCGATACGGTGCTGGATGGGCCGCGGCACCGTGCCGGTCGGCGGCTAAGTCAAATCCTTAAACTCTTCCAGCAGCTTGGCAAACGCAGGGTCCATCGGCTTCTCTTCCGTAGGCTCAGTGACGGGCCTAACATAGGCAACAAAGACTTGTTCCTCTAATTTCTCCTTCTTCACCAATCTGGCGAATGCAGGGGCACTAAGGTAGCAATGTGCCAAGGAATTCTCTACTCCTGACACATGAAACAGGGGAAGTCTTAGCCTCGCCTGCAGAACTAGGGAGTCTACACTCGTGCTCCTTCAGATGGAGCGTTGCCCCGGCTGCCTCTCCCCAATCCATTCCCAGTACTATGTCAAACAGCAGGCTGTCCTCTACGAGGAGAGTCAGGGAGTGAAGGACCTTCTCCACCTTCCCATCTTTCTCTAGGCGTAAATACGCCTGAACTCCCTCTACGTAATCCTCTACAACCATGGTACGATTGTCCGCGAGGATACTAACTATGGGGTCTGTCAGTTTCTGGACCTTATGTTTCAGCCTCAACTTCTGCAGCGCCTGCCTACTAATATAGCTGCGGGTGGCCCCTGAGTCTACTAGGGCCCCTATTCTACTTCTAAAAATCTCTGCATCTAATAAAATCAGCTGCCCTTTATTCTCCTTCTTCATCTTGGCCCAGGCGGGCCTCCTCTCCTTCAACTCTTCCGCCACGCCTGTGAGGGAGGTGTCTAGCGAAACTCTAACACAAGCAGTCTTGGGACAGCTGTCTAGACACCGGCTTGCAACCTCTGCCATAGGCACATGTGGTATGGGAGTCTCCTGCTGGCTAGCGCTATTTTCCCCACATGGCCTAGTGGTAGGGGCAGTTGCTACCCCTACCGGTGGCTGCCTTTTGGCTCTTGAGCAGCTGTTCGGGTCTCTCGATACTTAGGACAATATTTGATGATATGCCTCGGGTCACCGCAGAAAATGCACTGGCCCCGGTTCAATCGTTGTTGCCATAAAGCCTGGTCCAGACCCAAAGATTCCCACGGCCTACCCTGAGGTAGCCCTGGGTGCCATCCTCCTACTCTATAGGGAGACCTGTTCCTAGGACGGTTTTGCGAGGGACCTTGACCCCTACCTCCCGCTTGGCGGTTCCCTCCTCTGCCGCCAACCCCCTGATCGCCCTCGAACCGGCTCCTTGAGGCCCGGCCCCCTTGGCCTTGGCCTCGTCCTCCTTGGGGCCTCCCTCTAGCCGCGACAGCAGCGTAAGTCCTCCCCTGGCCCACACTACTGTCCTCCTCCTCGAACCCCTACTCAATCTGGTCATAGGGGATCTCGTCCACACTACCCTCATCTAAAGTGAGCACAAGGCTATCCTTGGTCTTGACTTGCCCTGAGATAGTGCGGCCCTTCCACTTTTTGCCCTTGTCTAAATCTTTGTGCCAGAAGGTGGAAATCGACGCAAACTTCGCCTCGAACGCGACCACTTCCCTGCTAAGTATATCATAAGTCATAGCAGGGTCCTGACTCTTGTCAAAGAAGTGACCACGCAGCGTTTCGGGCATAGCCCGATAGAAAAGGTTGACCAACTGGATTTCCGTGACCTTGTGGTCAGGAGCAGCCACCAACTCATCCATTGTGCCCTTGAGTGCCCTTGCACTCTTCCATTGGCGCGAGTGTATTGTCTGGAGCCTATCTGAGGCTTTGACACTACGGGCAACATCAGCGAATCGCTCGCGCAACAGCTTCAAGAATTCAATGAGGGACGTAAACGAGGAGTACGCAAATGGATCGTCACTGCAGTTGGCAGCACGAACAAGGGATCTCGCGAAACTGGGGCCTCGTCTCTAAGTGCATGGATCGCAATTAAGACCTGCTGATCCGGGGAGACCTGTTGCAAATGCACATAGGTCTTAATATTGGCCTCCCAATTGTCAAAGTTCTCTTCCCTTTTCCCACTGTAGGAATCAGGGAATTTGACTTTGACTTGCTCCCTGCGAGGACGGGCCTTCTCCTCCTTAGGAGCGGCCACCTTGATACCTTCGATGACGCCGACACAAAAACGCTCAGTCTTTTCGAGGCGATGACTCACCTCGGATTTCACAACGCCTACTTGTTCGCGAGCAAAATCCCGTAATCCCGTTCGCATCGAACGCACGGATATCTCCTGGCTGCGACTAAACTCATAGTGTTTTTCTTGCACTTTAGCTAACCGGTCAGCACTCTAGGCGATGATCTCCACTTTGCGTCGGAGATCTACTTGCGGAGTCAATTGTATTGTTAAGGTAGTCCTCACCTTCGCTAGTTCTTGCATTGCTGCATTCGCCGCCTCCACTCTTCTCTTCTTCTCCCTCATCACTACGAGCTTCCACGCCATCCTCTGTTCATCCTCCATCGTCCGCCGCGTCATAACATCTTCTTCTGCTTCCCATTTCTTCATGGCAGCTTCTTGCTCACCCTTGGGGATGTACATAGCGACCTCTTCCTCCTCACCCAGGGATAAGTTGGCGACCCACTCCGAAATTTTCTTCTCCATCTCATCACTGCTGCTGCCGCTGTGCTGCCCACTCTTTTGCAGTGGCGGTCCTTCCTCTTCTTCATCCACCTCCTTCAGCTTCTCTTCTTCTTCCCTTTTCAACCTCTCTTTCTCCCTTGCCATCGCTTCTTCCATCTTCTTTAGTTTGGCCGCATGTTCCTCTTTCAAGGCCTTCTTCTTTGTCTCCTTCTTCTCCTTCCTCTCTTGCAGGATGGCGGCCATCTTCTCCTCCTCCTCCTTCGTGTATGGTTGGGTGGCGGTACCACCTTGAGTGGGCCTTACTCTACACGCAAAGGTATGCCAAAATCCTAGAGGAAAGAGGAGACGCCAGAGGGTCCCCCAGAAGGAGAACCCAACCAGCAACCCATACATCGGGTAGTCGTCCATCGTGGTGTTGGGGCACGACAAGGGTCCCACTCCTCACCACGTAGCCCTACCCGAACACACTAACCTACTGACTGACTTCCTAAGGACCACAGGAATAGACCCTGTCAACTATGGCCACTACTAACCGAAGACTACTCTAAGGCTGTCACTACAGAACCAAGAGCTGATCTGGAGGCATTTAAGGAGATCCCCCAAACTCCGCAAGAATTCTTTAACGTCGCAGACAGGACGACGCAATCAGCTTGGTTCCTCTGGCGATTTCAGCCCACAACTCAGCCCGTCCAGCCTCCTGTGCCACACCAAGCAGCCCGCCGGTCAGTACCGGTCCTTGGAGGGGTTCGTATCCCTCGGGACAGTCGAGTCGTCAGACACGGATCATCAGCCTTCTGGGTCCGGTAGGGAAGTGGCTCAACCAGGCCTCAACACTTTAAAGACGGCCTTCGTTTCAGCCTACAGCTCGGAGTCCAGACCCTCCACACTGAATTCAGTAGACCTGCCGGACAGTAACGGTCATTGGGCTAGACGAGTTGTTTAACGAGCGCTCGCCGCTCATGCCCAGGTCTCCAAGTGCCAGAGTAGAGCTTTGGTCCTACTAAGCTCGTGTAGGTTTGGCAGCAAGGCCCTATCCTTCATCCACAGATTCCTAGCACCTAGGACAGAAGAGACTCAATGCAGAAAGAGTAGACAGACAACTCAGCAAGTACCGTGGGGTAAGTGCACATCCACAGGGTAAGGGGATAGGCTGAAGGGTCAACGAGATATCACCATTTCCAGCTTGGTCAAAATCTTGGGCAGCAGCTCCGGTCAACGCCTTGGTCAACGCCGAGTCAACACGGTCAACCCCGGTCAGCGCTTGGTCAACACCCCTGGTCAACGCCTGGTCAACCCTCTGGTCAACCCTCAGTCAACCCTCTGGTCAACGGTCTGGTCAACGCCCGGTCAACTCCTCACCTCGGCTATGGCTGCCGGCACCTTCACCTTCGTCACCCTCGCCGTCTACTTCCCCCCTTTCTTCACTTTCTGTCTCTTCACTTTCGCTGTATTTTTTATTATTATTTTTTTTTTATACACACCCCCGGCTATGTCTGTCTTCTTCTTCGTTCTCCTCCTTCCACACTTCTTCTTCTCTCTTCTCAGTCCCTCCTTCTCTGTCCTCCCTTTCTCTCTCCTCCGGTACTCTGTGTTACAGCTCCGCGGCTATGGCCGCTGTCTTCCTTCTCCACCGGACTCCGCAATCTCGCCTTACAGGTAAGTGACAGCCAATCTTGGATCGCTCATCTCTCTCTCTCTCTCTCTCTCTCTCTCTCTCTCTCTCTCTCTCTCTCTCTCTCTCTCTCTCTCGTAGTATTCTTGTTGCAGGTGCGCGGCGTCTTCTTCGACCTCGAGCTCCGTTATGGCGGACGGCCTCCTCGGGCGGCACTTCAGCTATGGCCGATCAGCGCTGCACACATCGCGCGGATGGGACAGCGGGTACCTGCTCCGATACCAGTGCAATCAGACTCGACCTCTTCACACTTGTCATGCATGCAAACAGCGAAACAGCAAACTGGCGACATGCGCCCACACAGTACTCAAAGATATCGTAACCAGGTAAGAGTTCTCTTCAAACTGGCTATGGCGACTGAGCGCCCACACAACTCACTGTTCGCACTCTGGATCACCCTGGATGTCCCACACGCAACACTCTACACGCAACACACACACACACACACACGCTACTATAGCTATGGCAGCTATGGCTGCCACTATCCTATCGCTACACTACACTTCACTGCCCTCTTCGTCTTTGGGCGCACTGCAGACCTCCTCGCACAAGCTGCTGGGGCAGCGCTTCCGCATGGCATCCGCCGGAATGAATGAATGGCTGGACGCAGCCTCTTGATTTATACTTCTGCGCTGCGTTGGTCTGCCCTGTATCCCTTGGCCCACGATGTGCACACAGTCCCAGGCGGTACTTGCTGAACAGGACTGGACTGACTAACTGGGACTGCTGACTGGGCTAGGTGGACTACCACCACTTGACCACTTGCCTCTGCTGAACACAGGCCAACTCCGAAAGTCTAGAAGTGGCCTTTCGGTACTGTAGCAGCTACGACTTTGCCCTTTCAGGTAAGTAGCAGCTACCACCTTGACTCTTCAGGCATCCTACAGCTACGACTTTGGAATTGTCTAGACTCCTCTCCTACAGGTCTACAGTTCGATTCCCTTCTAAGCTGTGACCTACGAAACCCTGCCTACCACTGGCCATCCTACAGGTCGCGGGTTCAAGTCTACGGGTTGACATCAATACTGTGCACAGGTAAGATAGGGAACTAGGGATCGAGCCCTGGGATCTGCATTCGCTACTGCGAACTGGTGATTACCGTTTCATAGGAAAAGAGGAAGAAGAACGAGGAGGAGGAGGAGGAGGAGGAGCAGGAGGAGGAGGAGGAATCAGCACAGAGTCTGACGGAACGCAAACGCACATATTAACTGGTACACCACTGCAAGAAGAATATGGAAAGAATTCTATATGAGTGGTCAGTCTCTCTTTTTTTTTTTTTTTTTGAAAAGAAATATGGAAAAGCGGTCAGATTCATCTAGAAGATAACCAAAAAATGAACGAGGCATCAAAGAAACACGAAGATAGCAATAATGTGACATAATAGGCAAAAGATGAACGAGGCATCAAAGAACCACGAAGAGCAATCCCCTGATGATGGCCACTTCGGCGAGGTGGCCGGAATTTCGCCGTCCTCGCTTCATGTGCTTTGTCGCGCCATTATTATTTTTCAGAAGCCGGGTTACTTTTGCGCTACTCCTTGAAATTCGTCTTCTTCTCTCTCCTTCTCCGTTTCTGTGTACATGTTTTGCTATGCTTGTCTCCATGCGCGCACTTGTTTGAGCCCATGCTTAACTGTCGCGTCCAAGCACCGACGACTTCCATGTCACGAAGATAGCAATAATATCACATCAGGCAACAGAGGCAAGCTATGGCGGCCTCAACCTCCACCACCTAATTGGAGATGGAAGCGTGTCCCGACCCACTCATGGCTACTCATCGAGAAGACGAAGAAAGAAAATGGAAAAAAAAAAAAAAAAAAAGACGATGACCGTATTGTATGACTCACTTGGTAAAAAAAAAAAAAAAAAAAAACCACTCATTGGCAGGTCAACGAAGAACAGAAAACGTCAACAGCCTGAAAGACGAAAGCGGAAACGCTAGCACATTCGATGCTCCTAGTACCCTTTTCCCTCCACAGTGGACCGCATGGTCATAGTCACTGTATCTGGACTGAAAGTTGCAACAAAAACAGATATAATGACGGTACGCTCTATTCTGGTCAAAATTTCCTCCAAAACGGTACAAGGTATAGTGCCTTGCCTACCACCACCTACCTTCGGCTATGGCCCCTCCCCTCCGTCTCTCTCCGCTCGTTCGCATTTACCCACACCCTCAATCGGCATCATCGCTAAAGCTTCGACTGCTTGTTATCGTATCAGCAGTGATTCAGCAGCAGCACCAGCAGTAGCGATCGTACGATTTCCTGCTTCCGAAACTACTGCTTAATTCCCTCCCTCCCTCCCTCCCTCCCTCTCTCTCTCTCTCTCTCTCTCTCTGTGTGTGTGTGTGTGTGTGTGTGTGTGTGTGTGAGACTGACAAAAGCTCAACAGGAAAAGGGAAAAGGGAAGGGAAACGAATGGGCCTAGCCTTAGTGGGTACACCGCATGAAGTGTTGAAATATGAATCAGACTCAAGTTCGAATCCAGATGCAATCAGATGAACAAAATAGTATCATTCTGAATCACGTGAGGCCGGTCAGCTCAAGGATGATATCTCAGAAAATAAAAATAAAAAATGATGATGAAAGTGAGAGAAGAACATAGCTCTGAAAAATAAAATAAAAAAAATCGTTCCCGTTGTCAAAAAGCAGAAAAAAACGGAAGTAAGGAAAACGACCAGGAAGCTCCGCGAATCCACGCTAATGATTAAAATCACGTGACCTCCGTGGCGCATGAACCGAGCCGCTCTCTGGTCACCGGGGCCCAAGTCCCACTAGCAGCGTTGAGCTACCTCAACGCCTGAATCTGGACGTGTTTGTGGAGACGTGCAGTTCAGGACACTTGACACCATTTCTGCTCCCTTGTGGGACTTGGCCACGGTGGAACTCTGGTGGGTCAACGGGCCACGGGAGAGAAATCTGGCCCGCACTTTTTCTTTTTTTTTCCCAAAAAAAACTACTCTATATTCTGCTCTCGTTTCTCTTCCTTTTTTTTTTTTTTTTTTTTTTTTTGAAGAAACAACCCCCGTCATTGCCAGGAGCGCTGATAAAAGCAGACCCCTCTCAGATACAACCTTTCAAGAAAACGAGGATTGGATTCGCGGGGCTGAGTCGAAATTGGATCTCATAGAGTCATTAGACTGCCGCTTGAATGGTCAAGTCAAACCCGAGGGGCATTGTTTTTTGGGAAAATTTGTCTGGCGCCCCTGTATTTTCCATTTAATTGTGCCGCGCCCCTCCGACATGCGAAATACCCTGCCGTGCCCCTCTGACCAGTAGTGGAATGTTTCATAAACCCCTGGCGTCTTTTGGGCCTCACATGTTTTCGTAGTGCCCCTACCGGTACCCACAGCAAATTTGTGTCATGCCCCTACAGGCCATAGATCTTTTCACTGTGCCCCTGTTGCCGTTGGAGGCACTCAGGGGAATTTCAACCTGCCCTTGCATAAGCCGTCTGCCTGTCTGCTCTCTCTCTCTCTCTCTCTCTCTCTCTCTCTCTCTCTCTCTCTCTCTCTCTCTCTCTCTGTGTGTGTGTGTGTGTGTGTGTGTGTCACACACACACACACACACACACGAGGGTCGACAGAAAATAAATCTACATTGTTGTCTATTTTAGATTTATTTTCTGTTTATATGTATATTCTTTCATTCTCTATTACATTAATTATTACATAATCTCTCAAATGTATATGTATATGAACTCTAAAAGGTATATGTATATGAATTTCATTATTTATGATGTTATTGATTCTTCTTTTTACATTCAGTACAATCATTTATCGTTATTCTTTTTATTATAGAACTAAACAATTTTTTGAGTGGAAACCAAGAAGGGGGGGGACACTCACCTTGCGATGGTTGACGGCCAGCGAAAACAAAGACGACAGGAGGTTGGCCTTCACGAGCGCGTCAAGAAAAATGGCGGCGCCGCGTCAACAAGAACACTGTTTGAAATTTAATTCAAATTTCCAGCGCCAAACTGCTGCAGGGGCATCACAGGAAGATGGGTGTTCCTTACGAGGGCATATGGCACATAGCCCAATGGAATGAGACCGCAGGTTGAGGGAGGGCGTCATGGAAAGTTGCGCCACCACCGACGGGGGCCTGCCAGAAAGATTTTCAGGTCCAGGGGCGCGGCAGGGTATTTCGCATGTCGGAGGGGCGCGACGCAAATAAATGGAAAATACAGGGGCACCAGACAAATTTTCCCTTGTTTTTTTCGGATATTTCATTTGCTATATATCTCCTACGGAAAGACTGCGAAATTGGCTGCAAAAAAAAAGAAAAAAAAAGAAAAGAAAAGAAAAGAAAAGAAAAGAAAAGAAATTGGCTGCTCAGGGATTTAGGCGAGGGACTTATGAGTTGGCAATTTGGCAAGGAGGAGAGTACAGGGCCAGATTTGCACAGCTGTTCATTTAGGAGTGGCACGTATCATTCTATGTCAATTTCCATATGCCACATCACAAACTGCGTAAACGGTAGACATTTGTTACGTTACACCTGCCCTGCTGCCTGGTTTCTTGTCCTCTTCTCCCTCTCTGCCTATGCTTCGTCACTTATGTGATTATATCCATAGGGACATCATTAACTGCCCCTCACTGTCTGCCACACAGCCCATTAGACCTTTTCTACCTAACACCTGCCCTGCTGCCTTTATTGCAGCAAGTTGAAGTTCTCCGGACGCCTGGTTCAGATCACCTAGGAAAAAGGGGGCTACATATTAGCAGGCACAGGGCCCTACCTCAGTAGATTACTGGCATGGCTCTGTAGAGACCGCATGTTTATCAACCAGGCTCTGGATAATTGGAAACATGCTGTTTCCACAATGCCACCGCATATCCTGCCACCCGGGCGACTCGAATTAGCATTGGCTTCCCTCGTTCAACAAGGGAGAACTAGGCTCTGGATACTTGGAAACATGCTGTTTCCACAATGCCACCGCATATCCTGCCACCCGCGCGACTCGAATTAGCATGCGCGACTCGAATTAGCATTGGCTTCCCTCGCTCGACAAGGGAGAACTAAGGTCGTTCAGACCAGACGTTTGGTCCGCCTGCAACAGCAGACCTATTCCTTGCAAGACAGTGTTCCCTGTTCACTTGTTCCCGCTTCCTGCACAAGTGCGAGAACACAAGCGTCACACAATTGGCACAGACAAAAAATGGCTCAGAGTGGGTAACAAAATGACCAAAGCCCATTTTGGAAGTGGTCTACCTGAGCCCACGGACTCACTCGGCTCACGGATTCTTGAGCTGGAACATCCCTTCGAAGCTGCTCGCCCGCATGCACATACTACTGCCAGATTCTTGACTATGCTTCTGATTTTTACGCAGACCGGTTCACCCGGCTCTCCTGTCCCGACTGACCACATGAAGCACCACTGTCAGACTCATATTTGGCCTGCGCTACCGCTTGGCCTCACAGACAAATAAAGGACTGATATAGACGCAGATTTTACACACCTTGAACTCAGGAAAGCACTGCATCAACTGCCCTTGGGCATAGCTCTGGGTATTGCCAACCTTCCCACAGAGTTGTTGTGACAATGTTCCTCTTCTGGAGTCCGAGAACATGAGTGTATGGCATGGCGTGACCATCTGCCATTCCTAATCTGTTGACAGCAAAGGCAGATGGTCACACCATGCCATACACTTATGTTCAAGGGGTATTGACTCGTATTCACAAGAACAGAGCCAAAACATAGATTCGTAACAAACTGAATTTTAAGAAAATAGTCTCTTGCGTTTTGGCCAATAGGATCCAAACTTATTTGTTTGGCCTCATCCATGTTGATCAGACAGGCTTTTTACAAGGCGGACAGATTCTGGACACTGTCATGGGCCTTAGCCAAGGCATGCAGTACATTAATCGGACGACCGACCCCTGTCAGACAGTAGGAGTGCTTCACACCTCCTTGATTTCGAGAAAGCCTACGACCAGGTCAATCGGGATTTTCTGCTAATGCTGCTTCACCGCCTCAACTCTGGACCCAAATACATTGCCTATGTACTTACTCTCTTACTCTCTTCAAGTGTGCTACCACCCATCTCCTTGTCAATGGCAAGCTCTCGCATCCTGTCACTCGTACTCGTTCAGTGCACCAAGGCTGTCCGCTGGCTCCTTACTGGTGTATTCTGTATATTGAGTCTTTGCATCATTGCATGCCATTATTCGAGCAGATAACAACATCAAGGGTCTGTGCTTTTCTCCGTCATAACACGACAAAGGTCAGTCTTTTGCTGGTGACACTTCCCTCTTTTTACCACTTCAAGATCGAGCATTTAATGCCATCAAACACACTATCTACCTCTTCACTAAACTTTTTGAGGCCAAAATCAACTGGCAGAAAACTGCCCTGCTTGTGCCCTCCCACTGCCCCGCTCCTCGTCACTGGGATCTCCAAACAGCCAATCCCGCAGACACGCATCATTTGCTGGGCTATTCTATCAACTTTGACGGCCACCTTGGCAAGCCTGCAGATCTACTTGTTGAAACTGCCATTTCGTCAAAATGGACATTTTTATTTTTTTCAACAAAATTGAATCGGAGTTTTTGGGCCGAAAACAGGTCCAACTTGAAAAGGCGACCTCTGAAAACTCTGGACCCCCTGGATGTATGTGGACTTAGCAGCCTTAGCTAGAGACCGGATACATCGAGGGGTTCCAGCGTTTTAAGAACGCCAGACCATCAAGAGCAAAAAAATTGAACTTGTTTTCAGCCAAAAAACTCGGTTTCAATTTGAATTTGTTCGAAAAATCAAAAATGTTCATTTTAAAGAAATGGCAGTTTTGACTCAATTAACACTGTGCGTGCTTCCTGCGTCAAAGCAAAAGGTGTCGCTCTGTACGGCCGAGTACTTACCCTCAACAATGTCGTGTTTGCTAAGCTGTCGAATGAGGCTATGAAAACTACAGCTGTGTATTGCAACCGACAGTATATAAACATCGTAAGCATGCTGCTGCCAACTATATCTGTGTAATGACCCGTCAAAACACAGACTGAGAACACTGCTGATTTCTGAAGTTCTGCCGATGGAATGGATGCTTTGCTGAGATTCCCGCATTCTGCTGTGTTTTCTAAGTCTGTCTGTGTGTGCGTGCTTGTGACCTGCATGCCTGTCTGAGTGCTTGATGGTGTAAGTGTGTGTGGGACCCGCAAGGGTACTTGCTTTTACAACCGGCCTTATCAAGAAAGAGAAGCCCGTCCACCATCACAAACTCATCTTTTGTGGCCTTGTCTTTCGCCTGAAGTTTGCGTATGATGTCCATCGTGACAGGGTCTTCCTGATAGGCTCCCACCAGCAATTGAGTTAGTTCCTCAGATACACCAAACTCAAAAACTAGCATCCCTAGGTAGTCTGCTCTACGTGACAGCGCATCTGCAACCTTGTTGTACTCTCCCTTCAGATACTCTAGCTTGAAGTCATACTGATCTATGACCTCAATCCAGCGCTTGAGTGCATCAAAGAGAGCCGGTTGAGTCTTGATCCATTTAAGGGTCTGATGGTCAGTTCTCAAATAGAAGAACCATCCCAGCAGAAAGTGCTTTCAATGGACAAGTGCCTTGTAGAGAGCATAGAGTTCTCTTTCGTAGGTGGACTTTGCCAGTTTCTTTGATGACATTTTCTTGCTCATGTACTCAATCGGTCTCAACTTCTTCCCATCCTGTTGAGCCAGCACTGCGCCAATGCCGTATTGGCTTGCGTCAGTGGTCACTATGAATGGTTTTTGAGGATCGGGCACCATAAGAACTTCATGATTCATGAGTGCATGCTTCAATCGTTTTAAACCAGCCTCACACTCATCACTTCAGTCCCACGGCGTGTCAAGTCGAGTTAGATCAGTCAAAGGAGAGGCGACTGTGGAATAGTTTTTCACGAAGTTTCTATAGTAGCCGCACATTCCTAAGAAAGATCTGACCTCAGTAACAGTGTGAGGTCGTGGCCAGTCCCTTATACTAGCCACCTTCGCATTTTCCGGCCAAATACCTTCCGCGGATACTGCATGACCCAAGTATAAGATCTTTGTGCATCCAAACTCACATTTTTCTAGGTTGACCTTACACTAGCGTTGTCGCATGAGTGAAAGTACAGTCTCAACGTGTTGTGCATGCTCCTCGACAAACTTACTAAGGATAAGAATATTGTCAAGATAGACAACGACAAACTTATCTAAGTGGTCATCTAAGATCCTATTCATGGCATGCTGGAATGTACCCGGCGCATTGCAAAGACCAAAGGGCATCACTACAAACTCATACAGACCGTATCTAGTATGAAACACACACTATTGCGATCTGATGGTAGCCGGACTTTAAGTCTATCTTGCTATAGTACTTACGTCCCTGCACCCTATCCAATAAGTCGTCTATGTGAGGTAGAGGCTCTGCGTTTTTCACTCTGATGGCATTGAGGCCTCTGTAATCAATGCACATCCTCAATGTACCCCCCTTCTTCGGTACAAATAGCACTGGAGATCCGAAGGGGGAAGTACTCGGCCGGATCCATCCCTTTTTCGTCAGCTCTTTCAGTTGTCGCCGGAGTTCATCCAACTCGGTCGGAGCCATCCTATAGATCCCTCCCTTTGGGGTTTTACTCCCTGAAATGATTTTTATGGCGCGGACAACCTCCCTATCAACGACTCCTGTGGGTTCCGTGAACAGATCAGGGAACTTAGCAACGACGTATTCTATCTCTGGGGGTGTTTTAACGACCACTCCTTTCTCAGAGACATACACTAGGTACATACCCTCCTCTTGGTTCTGTTTATAGTAGTTGTAGAATGTTGATGCACACAAGCAGCCATATGTATCGATTATACTACTGGCTTTAAACTTAGTCAGCCTCGTTGTTATTCCATCAGGCAACTTATGCTAGTACTTTCTTGTCCCAGTCAAATTGGGGCTTGGCAACTACAAGCAATACATTCCTAACAACATGTCAAATGGTAAGTCGTCGCTAACCACGAACGGAATCTTCTGATTAAGTTCCCCTCCTTCATAGGAGAAGGTACAGACTACATCCTTGATATAGTCTATGACAACCATGCGCTCCTTATTGGCCAAAGTAGATGCTTCTGGTCTACTAAGGTGTTGTACCCGGTCCTGTAGGTGCAGCCTATCCAAGCAGTTGCGACTTATGTAGTTCCTCGTGGAACCGATGTCTATGAAGGCACCACATTTGCGGCCTCCTACATCAACTTCCCCAACGAAATGTTCCCCTCTAGGACCTCTTCTTAGTGCCACCCAAGATTCACGAGGGTCCTTACTTGACCACTCACTTTCCAAAAATCTTCTAAGGCTTCAGACACATCCAATGTACAGAGCATAGTTTGGTCTGGATGAGTCTGCAGGGTGACTAAAGAGTCATTAGTTATGGCCTGTTCATGAAGTGGGGAGGGTATCTGGCCCACTTCACCATGAGTAGAAGCAGCTAAAACTTCCACCGGCCTCACATGTTTCCCGAGCTAGATGCTTGGGAAGAAGGTACCCCTACCTTAGGAGGTATCTTCTGCGTGACCTTTGCATTCTTGCACTTGTACTGGGTGTGTCCGTATTCAACACAGTTGATGCAAGCACCATGCACGCTACGGTCCCGCCACACTTCTTGATCAAGATCTGCCTTGACCCAATCAGCAACTTTGGTCTGGTTGGAGGCGGCCTGCCCTTGACTCTTTTGATGGTCCTTTCCTCGACCACCCGCCTTAGTTTTTACTACTGCGGCGAGGGTGCTACCCTCAGCGGTATCCTGGTCATCGTACTCTGAACCGTCAAACAGGTTTGTGAGTTCCTCGATCTCAGTTTGAGTCCCATCGGACTCAACCATCATCAATTTACTCCTCTTCTTCTTCCATTCCTGTGGACCCTTCTTCTTCCTCGCGTCTACAGGAGTGGGTTGAGCACTTCCTAGAGTAGCCTCTAAGTCTAAGGCTTTTCTAGATAAGGTCTCAAACGAATGATACTCGAGGCGAGCCTCGCTGGCCAGCAAATTTATGAGATTCTCTGGGAGACATCTCACAAACATGGTCAATAAGACCTGTTCATCGTAGCGTATGCCGGGAACGACTATGAGGCTCTCTATGGTAGTCGTTAGCTCTCTGACTGACTTGAACTTTCGTTGGTCTAGCCTGAGCATCGCATCAGTGGCAATTTGTGCCTGCTGTGGATTATGCCAGCGAGCTTCTACCATGCATAAGAACTCTTCTAACGTTAGGGTCTTAGCCCAATCCGCCATACGTCTTTCGTACCCGGCCTCCGATACTAATCCATTTAGCCATTTGGCTGCCTTACCCTCAAGGTAAGATGCAGCAGTAATCACCTCCTCCTCCTCCTGCATAGTCCTTTTTGCTCTTACCCACACCGGAACCGTTCTCAACCATGTGTTGAGTTCCTCGTCCTTCTTCTCTCCGGAGAAGGCAAGGGGCGGTTTTATAGGGGTCTTTGGGTACCATTCACCTTGCTGTTGTCCCTGTTGAGGAACAGGTTGTTGCGGTGATGGTGTAGCCATTACCGCTGACACAGAAGAAGAAGAAGCAACAGTCTGTGCGGCTGCTGCAGATGTACTACTTGGCTGTGTGCCAGCTTGTACCGGAAAGGGGTCTGACATTGCCGTTAACGGCAACGGCGACTGCGCTGCTGGCCGAAATCCTTTAATCCTAACCTGTGCAAAAGGTCCACGATCTGGTCCAAAGAGTTCTGCATGAAATCCAGTCTGCTGTTCACATGCGCATGCAGCGACATCACACTGTTCTACAATACTTTCATTTGGTCAGACATGGCTGACTCATCCAAACCCTCTAATGCAGCTTTGTCTGCCTCTAACGTATCAAGCCTGACTATTCTATTTTTAATCTTTTTTTCTCTGTCGGTAGCTTGCTTCAGTTCCCTATCTAACCGCTCGCGGATCCTTTCGACCTGTTGGAGCTCTAGGAGCTCCCTACCGCGTGGGGTCAACTGGCTTAACTGCAAGCCCGCCATTTGGCTTGTGGACTGACTAGAACCTACTCACCCGGAAGTACCCGCGGGCCTAGAGGGCATTCCCAACTGGGTCCGAGACGAGGACGCAGCAGAGGCTGCACCGTTAGCCATTGTTGTTGCTCTGGCTGCTGCTGCCTGCTCTCTAGCTACTGCGTTTGCTGCTGCCAACGCCTGACTTGCAGCTAGTGCTGTTTCCTGGGCTGCTGCTAGAGCACGGGCTTTGCGTTCGGCACGAAGCCGTCTTTCGTCTTCGAGTTGTAAGGTATGGAACACATGCGGGACTCTAAGTGATCCCGAACGTGTTAGTCTCACATCGTCAACTCCACCCTCATCAGTTAGGCAAACACTATCTGCACTACAACTCCCTGCTGGAGTCCTACCACAGCATATGTTTGACCGACACCTAATTTTCTAAAAATAATTGTGTCCGGCAGGGAGTTGTGGCAGCCTACAAACATTCACAAAAGACTGTCAACATAGTTTTAGTTCTATCCTGATTAGTTCACTTATAGAAGCTTTGCACAGAACTGGCTATGGTAGTATACAACAGTCCTATACTAAACTGTCTGTGAGGTATTAGCAGTCTGTTAACCAACTAATCAACAATAAAACTAAAATATGTTGCAGATGTATGAACAGTGGGTATGGTTGTGTTTTCAGTTAAGCACCAATTAGAACCTTTCCTCCCCTCAATCCAACATACCGAAAAGCATCTGTGAGCAGCAGTGTCTTCGTGTGTAATGTCGGCCCACCCCTGTGCCCCAAGTCATTGCCAAGCAAGCCAGCGCATCCACTCTTATTTACCCTCGTACGGAACGAGCCTTACTACCCGGATTGATCTGGATGATCAGGAGGGATTTAAGGAGAGCCCCCATCTCCTCAGGAATTATTTAACGTCGCAGTCAGGACGACGATCAAAGGCAGTATCAACACCGAGTCCCCGTCCAGAAGTATTTATAGACGGTCTGGTAAGCGTCTCTTATGGGCTGGCACACCCGGCACGATTTCTATAGCGCAGCAAAGTGCCAAAATGGACAAGCAGCCATCGCATGCGTGACCCACTCCCATTGGGTTGGCATGGTGACCGTGACCCAAGTGCTTCGACCAGGGCCCATCGGAGGCACCGCCCTTTCTCCTTCCAGATGCTTCCGGGAAGATTGTCGTCTCTCAAGGTAGCGCACACACGACACCTCACCAAAAGAGAGGACTCTCAAGTTGGACTCACTTCCTCGTGGTAAGAAGAGATTGAGAGAGTAGATAAGGTAAGGGAACAACGTACCTGGAGATAGCTGCCCCCAACCACAGATTTCTCACCAATTGAGCTGAGTGTGCATTTGATGACCGGTCGTAGCCTCGGTACCACCCACAACGCAATGCAGTGCCACCTCAGCTTAATGCCACATCAGCATGCTCTCATCACCAATCATACATTCCGCAGTGACCACGGCTACCCATGCCGTATAGCCTTCCGGCGCACACCTCTCTACCCAGGTCGTGCGCCTATTGTTGGCCTGACGTCACAAGAACCAACTGCGAAGAAGCATCATCAACGCACCAAGTCTGTATAACGCCAGCGCACCAAGGTAAGTGGCGAATCGAACCAGCTCCGATACCAAAATGCAAGGAACATGAATGTGGACGAAGCACAGAAATCCAGATTGCAAAATCACACTGAAGTCCAAGTAGTCAAAGCAAGAGCAAATAGCACAATGGARCCGAGTAACCATCCATTTGAGAACGATACAGAAGAATCGTGAGTCAATGTCCAAGCCCAATCGGGCAACACCAACAGCATAACCCAATGTAGCTCTCTCTCTTGAATGGCGCCWGGCGCCCTACCTACTCTACAGCCTATCACTACAACTACAGCATGAAAGCAACCAGACAACTTGACGACCAGCGAGTGATGATGTCAACACCAATGCCGACCTCCTCTCCACCAGGTACGTCTCTCTCTTCACCCTCACTCTCCCTTGTTATCCCACACAGCGCCCTTCACCTCCGAAGAACCACCTTCGCCCTCCACCTCCTTCTGCGCCCACAGCCAGCCCGGCTATGGCCGCCAGTGCCCTGCGCCCAGGCTGCGCTCTACCGCTTAGCGCCAGCCTGCCTTCCTCAGCCTAGCGCAGTGCAGGCACACTCGCAATGCAGCAGCGTGCCGGCCTTGCTCGCAATGGCCAAGATCCCTGCCGGCTCGCCCTCTCTGCCTATATGCCAGTGTTGCGTGTGGGCGGCCTCCCTTGAGCCTGCGCCTGGGCCCCAGTACCTGTACCCAGGCCCAATGCGGTTGGGGCCCATGCAGTACATTTGTGCCTCTTTCATCCAGGCCTGAGTCCAGATTCAGATAGTGGACTGGTATTCGATTTGCATTTTTGGCCTCTATTTCCAGTATGCAATGTCGGCCTCACGTTTATGTGCCCAGGGCCTAACCAACTGAGATGGGCCCTGGTCCTTCTGCAATTTGCAGAGATTCGGTACTCGGTGCACTCCAACCAACTGGCGTGCGGCAACTGTATGGACCCCACTTCGTGAAATGTTTGAACAGAGGGCTCTCGTTGATTTGCTGGCCCGCCTTCACTTAGGGCGGGCACGATGCTTGCTGGGGGCCTTGGCCCAGAACATGTACACCATGGCAAGGCCCCTTTGAGGGCTCAATCCTCACATTTGATTCCTTTGCTCTTTTATTTCAGCTGTTTCATTTTTGGTCTGCAGAGGCCTTTGCTACAGGGGAGGGGCTCCACCTCATGAAGAAGGATTGGAGACCTGCCGTCTTCACCCGAATAAAACGCCCGGTCATTATAGCTGTATCTGGACTGAATGGTGCACCGGATGACAGGGCGTTTTATTCGGGTGAAGACAGTAGCTGCCCATGAATCTGGAACCCCATTACCTTGTGTATATTGCCTAGGGCACTGGGCCCTAATATGATTTCGGAGTTAAAAAAAGAAAAAAAGAATTTGAAAGATAATGGAAGATTTGTGGACTACGTCTTCATTTACGTGTCAGACTCCTTTTTTTAAATTTATTTAACTATGCTATATTCTTCTGTCAAATCTTTCATCATCTTTCAAATTATTTCAATTCACCTTCACTACCTACCTACCTACCTACCTACCACTACTCCTAAGGCTTATACAGGGGACCCCTGCGAAGATAGCTTTGTTTTCTCCCTCCAGCCATCAGATTTATGTGTCTTATCCGTGCCCGCTAGTGTATTATTATTATTAATTTATTTTTTTTTCCCCACCAGTATTTTGATAAGGGCAACAGCCTTCAAATGTGGTCTTTAAAGTGACCGGCCCCAAGTAAATTCACGTCCGGTTCATCTGGAATTGAACCTCGCTCTGTGTTTCAAATATTCATGTGTGTACCAAAGCTACATTCTTCACCCGAATAGAACGCCCAGTAATTATCTCTGTGTCTCTAGCCTGAAAATTGCCCCAAATACAGAAATAGACTACCAGTTAAGAATCAAAATATCTCAAATATGTGCCAAGCTTAATGTAGATGGACTAAGAGGTGACATTGTTACTAATCGTGCTTCTAAAGCATTAACAGCATTCAAAAATAGTCAACAAGTAACTCCTAAAGAAATTTTCACAGTAATTCCCTTGTGCTTAGGATATCGGCTTCGAAAAGATCCTTTAGAATCAATTGTTTATGGACTAGCTATAATGACTGGGCTTTCTACTCAGGTGAAGATGGCAGACCAGGTGGTGTCAATCTTTTGTGTATCTTTTCTATTCCTTTTTTTTTATTTTTACTTTCTTAAGGCTAATTCTATTAGGGATAATTTGCGAAATACCCCTATAAGTTGAGATATATGCCCAAATGCCCTTAAAAGATGTGGGTAGAGCGGAATGCCCTTTTGGGCCTAATTCTTTGTGTTTTGCCCCTGTCAGGCCTGTGTGCAAATTTGCAATGTGGACCACGTCGCTGGCGCCTGGGCCTGCACACTGTTTTACCTGGTTTGCCCTCCATACCGGGTGGGCGACTTTGCCCAATACCGAGGCCCATAGGCGCAGCAGTTTGCCTCTCTGATTCAAACTTTCAAAGTCGTTCCAAGTGTCACGCTGTGTTCTGCAGCTTCACCCTGGTAAGCTTGCCCCAACTCCTCCTTCCCCCCCATTCCTCCAAGTTCACCTCCTTTGCCATTTTCGACATCCTTCTGCCAGCCACTCCTTCAAAGTCTCTCTCTCTCTCTCTCTCTCTCTCTCTCTCTCTCACACACACACACACACACACACACACACACACACACACACACACACACACACACACACACAGAGCGCAACTGGTAAAACAACAGTGCCTTCCCCCCCAATAGAATTCACATCCATTATCTGTGTACCTAGACAGAAAGCTTCTCCGAAAAATTACAGCCATAATGGTCGGGCCTTCTCTTCAACACGCGGTTTTTTTGGAGGCAAAGTCCAGGGGGCGAAACACAAAGATGACCTGGGCCGGTAGGGGCAAAACGAAAATAAATAAGGCCTGGGAAAAGTTGGCAAGTACGGGGACATTTTGCAAAGATGGCGGGTCCAACCTACGCCAGGGGCATTTTGCAGAACCTTTTTGACTGGGGGCATACTCACACTAGCATTGTCCCGGATGTATATGATGGCTTTTCTGGCCTGGCCTGAATGCATATGACTGCTATTACGTCCAAAGAGAAGTGGAAAACGTCCTGGTGTGAGTATGCCCTGAAACTGGAAGAAGAAAAGACAAATTTCTGAGTCTGTTCCTTCCAGACATGGGCTAAAATTGGAATCGTCAAAAGGCCTGAAGGGCCGTCCTGTCCAGATTTGACAAGTAATTGAATTGGTTGGGCTTAAAAGTCCTCGTGTGAACACAACATCCGGCGTGTAGCAAGTTGTCCCAGTTTTCCCCGATGCAGGAAAAAGAAAAGAAAACAAAAAAAGAGTCCATGGATACAGAACTCGAGATTTGGGAGAAGACATTTAATTTAGTTGGGTCACCCTGGGTCATCCCCTGAGGCCGCAGCCAATTATGTGGGGGACGCCGGGCATGATTCTCAGCTTGTAATGATTTCTCTTGTTCTCCCAAAAAAAAAAAAAAAAAAAAAAAAGTCCAGATTTGTACACCTGTGTTTTTTGGAAGCATTGAAGTAAATGTCAAATAAAGCACTCATGTCTGACTCTCCTTTGTTTGAGGGAAGGAAGAAAAAAGCCAGGATGTCATTAGAAGACTCCTCCCACCTCTCCTGTGAGTGTGTGGTCCGTAGAGGGTTTTGGGATTGGTTAGGCAGACTATGGTTTCAACTTTGCAGCGTACAGAGTCTTCACCTTTTGTTTAAACGAAATGGTCCTATTTGGTGACCAATCCGATTCTTTGACAGCAAACATAGCAAATAAATTTCGTATTATGGCTTTCTGGGTGCTCTTGCTAGCTCACAGAGACCGTAGATTCAGGGCATACTCACACTAGCGCTTTTTTACCTTTTTTTGCACGTATTTGCGGCCAGATGCATATAAGTCAGGCCGTAAATGCGGTCACATTCATTTAAGATAGTGGTAGTGTGAGTACGCCCTCAAAAACCTTTTTTGGTCTCGTCTCTTCTCTCCGTAACACATTCAAATTGGCCGTTAGGAGCTAAAGCCAGAAATATGTTTCGCTCAATCGCCAGCTGCTCTCGTAAAAATAAAAAAAAAAAAAAAAAAAAAAAATCTCCAGCCGCTCGGGATTTATTGCTCAGGAACTGGGCTTCTGAGTTCCAGTGGATCCGTTTCTCTGAAAGTTGTTTTGTTTAAAAAAAAACAAAGTAAAAAAAAAAAGAAAAAATTGTTTCTCTGAGAATAAATTACTGGTCATTACTCGCCACCCGTGGGATGAGAGGTGGCAGACTTCGGTCTTTCTCAGGATCCGGCGGCTGCTCTATTGTGATCAATGCTTATTCATTTCATTATTGGAAGGGACGCTGGACCCGGTTTTCAGCAGGTGCAGCTCCCCACCAATGGAACGCAGAGTATTTCTCAAGCGAAAAAAAAAGAAAAAAAGAAAAAAGAAGAAAAAGAAGAAGAAGAAGAAGCAGAGAACCACGTAATTTTTTTCACGTTTTTTTTTTTTTTCCACGTATTTTTTTTTTTAATAAAAACCGGGAATTGGCCACCCTCACAAAAATATTGTGCGGCCTTCCTGAGAGAACCACCAATAATCCGCCAGCAATCCACAACTACAAGCCTTGTCTTCCTAAACGGAACATCGAATACAATTCAACAACGCCTATACAACAGTCTTCTACAGGGTGAGAGAAAGAAGATTAGCATTGCCCCTGCGCAAGGATGACACGTATAAATACTAAATAGAGAAATGGTCCTAAAAAAAAGGGAAAAAAAGCATTGGACGCTGCGCCACGATGGCAAGCATAGGGAAAAAAAAAAAAAAAAAAAATGCAAAGACTGGGGGCCTACCTTCTTCCCCCGAATACAACGTACAGTCATCATGCTGTATCTAGACATAAAGATGCGTCAAATACAGCTATAATGACGGTCCGTTGTATTGGGGGAAGAAGGTCGTGGCACACCATCGGCCATAATTGACGGCCAACAACATATTGAATGCATCAGGACAGGTTGGCTGTTGGGATTCATTCGCAAGTCTGGCTATGGCCAGTAGTGCAACCAGGCCCAGAAAGGAAAATGGAGCGGGACTGACCTGGTGGTGCTCGTACCACCCCAGGAGCATGGTCCCACTAGCAACGGGATAGGATAGAAACGAGTGTGTGTGGCATATTAGTGACCCAAATCCTGGCGTGCAGTACTCGTGATCCCTACCCGAAAAAGTAAGGAGATCTTTGTTCCTCTCCTCTGCTTAACACTGGGCATGCCCGTGGAAAGAAAGCTTCCCGCCAAAATCTTTTCAATCGGTTGGGGGTATGGCCAACCCCAAAAGAAGGTGGGGTCGGCCATAGGCCCACTGGATAGAAGATTTTCAGTATTTTCCTTACAGTTGTGCAATTATCTCATTGGGTGGAGCCCTCCTTCAATCACGGAGCATATGGAGGGTGTCAGGATCACTGCTTACAGAAGTGGATTTTGGGCCTCGCCACACCACACCCGACTTGGGAAACTTCTTGGAAATGCTCGCGGAAGTGAAAACCTGCTCGGGAGTGCCTTTCGCCACACTACACTCTCTAGCTGGCCGCGCTCAAATTCTGAAAATGACATTTGCCACATATGGACACGATCAGTGTGAAGCAGTCTGGCAGAAGTCGTTTGTCCCTTCCGGCTCCACTCCCGAATCTGGGATGAAATTCGGAGGAGGGAAGGAGGTCTCTCGAAAAAAAAGCTTTGCAGGCGGTGAGTTCGGGGAGTGCTCTCGGGACGCACATTCTGACAGCTCCCGAATTCAATCTGACAGCTTGAACTCGGGAGCTGGTGTGGCGATGCTGCACTCCCGAAAATGGCCAAGTAGGGAGTAGTGTGGCGAGGCCCTTTATTCCAGAAAATGTGGCCGTTACTTTGTTCACTGCTTGCAACCACCACCATCAGATCATTGGTGATCTGATGGCTGGGAAGCACTCTGCCGTGATTTCCGGTGGGAGGTCTCTGTTTTTTTCTTTTTTTTGCGTTTCTCCTGTTTTCTCAGCCCAGAAATTCGTAATGAACCTGTCAGCCCGCTGCCACTCAGTGTCACACTGGATCGGCCACACTCCTATCCTACTGCTAATGGGACCATGCTCCAGGGGCAAGGTCCCACTTGTGCAAATTAGGAGATTTCGGCCGTTGATCTTTGCTATCTACGGTCAGTATCTCTTAATTCCTGTTAGTGGGACCTAGCCCCAGGTTAGTGGCCGTATCGTTGTTGAAAAAAAAAAACAAAAATTTGAAACAAAAAAAATCGAGCGGGAATATCAGCCGTCCTGGATTTAATTTAGCTACAGGTTGGGGCCAGTCAGATCTATAATGATAGCCTTCAGGCCGTCGGCCTTTTTTTTTTTTTTTTTTTTTTTTTTTTTTTTTTTGCGTGTCATCCTTGTGACACGCATAAAGAAAAGAAAAATGCCTTTCTCGGCCTCTTTT